>OZ007592.1:44607782-45207782 GCA_963931845.1 Maratus michaelseni | reverse complement strand
TCAGCCCAAAATTTGGGTATTGTAAACAACTTTGTTTTTTATCAGGATAACGATCCTAAGCACACGGCTCTCAACGTTCGCCTCTGGTGTCTTTATATTTGTCCACAAGTTCTAAAAACACCACCTCAGTCGCCGGATTTGAACTCAATAGAACATATTTAGAGAGAACTGGAGGTTACAAAACGAAAACTCGATATTAAAACGAAAAACGAACTAAAAACTGTAATGATAGATGAATGGAAGAACATTGATGCAGAAATTACAAAAAAAAAAAAAAAAAAGCTTGTGAAATCTATTCCCAGGCGTTTAAAAGCTGTTGTGGGTGCTAAAGGAAGCCCTACTAAGTACTAATTTAACAAAATGTTACAATATTTACTAATATGTAGCGATTTCTTTAAAGTGTACGAAGACTTTTGTGAGGTAACTTTTTTGTTATTTTTTGATTATTGATTTCTACAAAATAAAGTTTTACCGTGTATTTAAATTATTTTATGTAATTTTGTTAAGAATAAGTTATAGGTCTTATTCTTAAATATTCATTCTGGAATATTAATTTTAATTAATGGATAGAGCACTATTTTATTGAAATATGTAAGTGTACGAACACTTTTGTGAGCCACTGTATGCGTTTTTGAGTACGACAATCAGGTCGCAATTGAAATTGGGGATATGTGATAGCAATTTTTGAACGATTTCCTCGATTTCTTACAGTTTAAGTGAAGAATTTATGAATATTTTTCAACGAAATTGTATATTTAGACGTAATGCCATAGGCCGAGGTTTGTATAAAGTTTCGGAGAAAATCTGCCTGAAGGTGGCGCTGTAATAGCAAATTTAGGTGTGCCCTTTCTTTTATATTATCGGAAAGTGTATGAAGTTACCATAGAAATGGAAGTTACAGATAGAATTGAACCAAACTTCATATATATTTGACTATAGACGTCAGGTCCCAGTTGAAAATGGGGATATTCCTCTGAAAGAAAACTGTGTGAGAGCGATTTTTGTGTGATTGCTCGATTTTTTGCAGTTTATGTCAAGAATTTATGAATATTTTCCAACGAAATTGTATATTTAGATGTAATGTCATAGGCCTAGGTTTGTACAAGGTTTCGGAGAAAATCTTCCTGAAGGTGGCGCTGTAATAGCGAATTTAGATGTGAGTTTTCTTTTATATTATCGGAAAGTATATGAAATTACAGATAAAACTGAACCAAACTTCATATATATTTGACTATAGACGTCAGATACAAGTAGAAAACGGGGATATTTCCCCGGAGAGAAGGCGGTGTGAGAGCGATTTTTGTGTGATTTTCTCGGTTTTTCGCAGTTTAAATGAAGAATTTATGAATTTTTTTCGACGAAATTTTATATTTAGATGTAATGTAATAGACCGAGGTTTGTATAAAAATTTGCAGAAAATCAGCCTGAAAGTGGCATTGTGATAAATTTTCTGTTAAAAGACAATCAGACTGAATAACTCAATTGTCCAATCTAGGTTTAATTTGCATATTTGTAATAAGAAAATATATTTTACGTTTTTAGGATACCGTACTTAAAAAGTAAAAATGGAACTGTTATAAGATCACTCCTGTGTTTGTCTGTCCGTCTGTCAGAGTCTTTTTTCTCGTGCGTGGGGCGTGGAAAGTTCAAGCTTGGGAAAGTTATAAAGTCTTTTTATCATACACAAATACGTTTAGGGCAAAATTTAGGGGCCAAATTAAGTTACTTGAAAAGAAAAGTTTTATTTTTGTATATCATGGGGGTATAGTGTGAAATATATCGTAATATCGAACTCAAAAATATATTTGTTTTAATTTTAGGTATTATATTTTCAGAGATATAGTCGGAAATGCAATGCAAAAATATGTTCCCTCCCCCTCGATTTCAAAATCTACTGAAACTAAAATTATGAAAAAATTAGGGGTAGTAGGAGTTAATTTAAACCTTGCAGGAAAACTATAACAATTTTTCTAGGCAACATTGTTTTTGAGGAAAACGCATTTTTCTGTTATACACAAACTTTACTTTTCGGGCGGTCAGCTAGGGAGTTGACAGGGCTGGAGGTATCTATCGATGCAGAATCATCCAAAAACATTTGATAATGATTTTCGAAAACAATTGTCGGTAATTAGCCGAGATATTAATTAAGTTACATAAAAAACTTTTTTTTATGTAACTTAATTAATATCTCGGCTAATTACCGACAATATATAGTGTAGGGTATCGTTCGAAAGATCTCGTAACATCGTAACTCAAAAATATATTTTTTTAAATTTTAGGTACAGGCATCCCCCGACTTACGTAATTAATGCGTTCCGCAGACTTTTACGTAAATCGAATTTTACGTAAGTCGAATGTGTCATTTGCTTAAGTAAGATTTCGTAAGAAACTGCAATATTATATATATATATATATATATATATATATATATATATATATATATATATATATATATATATATTTGTCTTACGTGGCGCGGAAATAGGGCTGAATTTCTACCTTATCGTTGGCAACAATCGTAGTTTCCAGAGCTCAGACCAATGACCAGACAAGATTGTGTTAGCCCCGCCTCCAATATGGCGGAAAGTGTCAGAGCATTGAAACTGAAGCTAGCAATTATTAAAAATAAAATAATATGAACGTAATCCAAAGCGTCTGAGATGATTCCTCATTTTAATTATGAGAAATACTGTTAATTTCAAATAAATTCATTTTTTTCAAATGAATTCATTTAGAATTTATTTACGAATTTCACTCACACAAAAAATCAGAGATAATAAAATATAAACTTTCTATAATGCCCTGCTGCCATCTGTTGCCGTTTTATTGAAGTAAAAATAATTTCTTTTGCAGAAATCTATAATCAATTAGAATAATAAAATGTTGAACGAAATTTAAACAATCATTGATGATAAACTATCTTCCTACCACGTAGTTTTTTTTTTTTTTTTTTTTTTTTTATGAATTTAAGCCGTGCTGTACAGTATTATAGGTGCTAATTATGTTTCCAAGATCCTCTTTTCATAGTATTTAAATTATTTATATGTCCATTAGTAGCATCAACTAAATGCATTTTTAGTTGTGTTTTCAACTACTTTTGTACATTAAAAAAATTGTCAATTTCATATGTTCAAATGATTTATTGTAGTACTAATTCCGGCTAGAATTACTAGAAAAATAAAATGAGGCGAGCGAGCAAAGCGAGCTGTGACCGCGTAGCGGTCTCAATGTGAATTGTCTTGCAATTCACCGGGGGTTGGCGAGCGTTAGCGAGTAGGGGGCTGAGCCCCCTAGTATATATATATGTAAATATATAGATTATTTATACAGTATTAATTTTTAAATAAAGCATCATGCAGTATTATTTACTCCGATATAAATTATACAAGTATGAAAAAATATAAAGGTAAACTGAAAAAACACTTTTCAAATAAAAGATATCTTGTGGAATTTGGAATTTATAAATTTAACATTGATGGAGTGATTTATAACAATTTTGAGATTACTTCAAACGACTATAACAATAAGAAATAATTAAAGAGGACTGACTTATCTCTTCTCCACGAATTTTCGATGACAAGACAAATGAATAGCACTCATAAAATAAAATAATTCTTGATAATCACAAATTGTATTTATTAAGAATTAGATGACAACAATGAATAATGAACAATAAAGATTCATTGTTATGTGACAATACTGTATATTCCCAACACAAATATAACTCTCTCTAATACATATAAAACTATATTATAATAGTTATAATTTTTATCTACATATTTTATTTATAAAATAATTATCAAAAGTATGCAAACGCGTACCAAATGTGCTAGTGAGTTCATAAATGTAACTGAATATTGGATAATTGAAGTCAGGTGAGGGTCTCGTCACCTGATCAAGGTTCTAAATTACGAGACTAAATTACGAATCTGTCAATTCAACAAAGTTAAATAGAAACCTTGAACCGGCAAACCACAAGAGAGCAAGCACTGCAGCGATGTCAACAAATCTATAGTCAGGTGGATCGCAGCCATGCTGTGATCAGGCGATTTCCGCCCCACTCCCAGGTAATAACCCGGCAAGCTAGGCACTCATGCCGGGCAGGTAGGGGCCTGATTAGCGGTATATAAAAAAAATGTAATTTTCAAAAATATTTTACGCAACTGCGAATTTACGTAAGTCGCAGTATACGTAAGTCGGGGGATGCCTGTATTATATTTTCAGAGATATCGTCGAAAGTATACTAGAAAAATATGTCCCCCCCCCCACCTATTTCCGAAAAATTATGAAAAAATTAAGTGGTAGTAGGATTTTATTAATTAATAAATAGTAATTAATAAATGTAATGTACGGAACCCTATGAGCGCGAGCTGTACTCGTAGTTGACCGATTTATTTGGTATACTATTAACCGTTGATTGGACTTCATTACGAAGTTCTCCCTGAAACATTTGTTGACAAAAAACTTGAAGTGTAATAATAATAATAATAATAATAATAATAATAATAATAATAATAATAATAATAATAATAATAATAATAATAATAATAATAATAATCATAATAAATAACAGATCTGTAAACTACTCATTTTTTGTTTCTAAAATGCATAATTAAAAAAATACGCTTATTGAAGTATTGACATGTATAAGATCGAAGAAACTCTTGGGATTTGCACATCCTACTAGTGGTTTGTCACTAGTATTTAATAACATATAATCTTTAAATTGTATAGTATATGTAGAGCTATGTAATGCGGGCTTTCAAAAAATCATGTTGGTGTCTAACTTAATGCATTCTCTTCAATGTAGATATGTTGCCGCCATCGTATTTTTTCTAGTGGTCATAAATACTTAATTTACGCATAATACTTAATAGAAGTTTATACACTTTTTAGTAAAAAAAAATTGTGGGGGCATAAATACAAATTAATCCTTTCAGGGGGCAAGCACTTGTGCTCCTGTAACGTTGAATTCCCACCGGAATTTAGGAAAGAATTCAGTTCAAAATAAGAATAAACAACTTTTTCTCGTCAAAGTTAAAAAAGTAAGATTTAATTAAAAGTTTCTGGTTTGAATCGGATTAAAATTAGGTGGTATATAATATATATACCGGGTGTCCTAAAAAGGACTGACTGATTTTAAAATTCAATAACTTACAAACGGTGACAGATATTTAAAAAATTCTTGCAGGAGAGTGATGTACGATGTCAGGAGTTTTTTTACTGCGATTCCCGGTTTTAGTTTGAATTTTCATCAATAGATGGCGCTGAGAGCAATAGGCACTCAGTCGAGACCAAAACTGAAATCAGGAGGTTACATGTATGGAGTGGGTCTCTTTCACCGATACAATTTTTGTTAGAGCCCGATTCTGAACTGAGACGGTATGACTTCAATACTGTAGGCAGGGAGAGTCAGAGCAACAATAGGAAAAAGTATTGTTTCCACGAAAACGACTTCTACCAAATAGAAATGTTTAACGACAATGTTCAAAATATCAATTTTTTTAAAACTTGTTACATTCCAAGAAGGATAAGGTGTTTTAAAAATGAGTGTCTTCTTTATTCATCAATTTTTTTTCTTTCTAAGTCTTTCCAGCACAATTGAAAAGTGTTTATGCACTTGGTTTATCGAACGTTCTTTCCATGCTCTAACTTGTGTAAATATATTCAAATTGCCATGTATGTATCTGATATAGTATATTGAGGTTTACCATGGAGTGCTCTGTATTGAAAACGAATTTTGTAACAATTATAGTTCGGTTACAGGGGCACTTGAAAGCATGCCCGTTTTATTGTGGTCAGTGGGATAAATCCTCTATGAATGATGATAGGAATGATGTTACACTATTTCAAACTTATTGAAAATAATATATAGCACTAAAGTGCACTAAAAGATGCTTGCAATCGAATATTGCATGTGTAGAACTTTTAATTCGTTTACAAGGCCACCCAAAATAGTTTCATTGCATGATGGTACATGGGAAAAAATCGTTTACAGTGTATATTAATGATGTTACACCGTTACAAACATAATGAAATTGATTTACATTTATGAAGTGGGCATGTTTTCTGTACAATATGGAGTGTAAAGCATTTATCATTCATTTACAAGGCTACGCAATTAATTCTGCTACATAATGGCCTGCGGGGAAAAACGGTTTGATGCGTATTTTAATTATGTTACAGTATTTCTAATATAATGAAACTGATATACATTACCGAGGTTTACTGAAAGATACTTGTTGTATAATATGATGTACATTTTTCGTTCATTTACAGGGACACGGGAAAGATTTCGTTTGAAGTACTGTATCAGGAATACTGTCTATAGGCGATAATTGCTGGAAGTGCGCTTTCAGTTATGGTAAGCAGTTTAAAAAACATTTTTGCATACTACGTGATGTGTATAATGCTATAGATCATTTACAGGGCTACACAAAAGAATTCGTAAGCATTACCAACTATGAGCGTGATTTCCAGAAAAGAGTTTTTTATTCGAGCTATGTTATGCATTTTAATGATATCATTTACAGGGCCACGCAAAGAACTAAATATATGGCCGCCGATGGATGATAATTTCTGGAATTGCTATTTCAGTAATTTTTACCGTGTTTTTTGCCTGAATTAAAATTTAGTTTTATATTTGGCATGTAAAAAATTTGTAGGTAATATACAGGACTGTACAAAAGAATTCTAATATGTTTCCGTCTATTACTAGAAACCTCTGAAGGTGAATTTGCAACTGCATTATGTATTTACTTATTAAACTAAACTTTAGAATACTATGTAGAATATGTACAGTTTTATAGGTCATATACAGGTACTTTCAAATAAAGTGGAGTACTTTTTTGGCTATGGGTAATTACTGAAATCTTGTTTTAAAATGTGTTATGCGTTTTCTAAAATGTTTAATTAGATATATTCTTTCATCTCATGAAATGGTGAACTTATTGTGGCGTTTTTAACGCATGGCGAAGTAAAATTAGAACGAATTATTTTGAGTTGCGACAATTTTCTTTTGCATTCTTAGGGTTTCGTTCATCTCACGAAACCTTATTACTCCCGCTTCGTTGTTTGTCCATCACAGAGGCGGTTCTCAGATACTATTTAACTTACAGAGCTGAAGCTTTGTGTACTTATAGCTGAATACCTGCTATGAAGATCAAAATCATAAAATTTGAAAAAAATCGTATTATTTTATATAGAAATAAAAAACCAAAAACCTATCAGCCTTTACCTATTAAATTTAAACATTTTTCGTTATAGCAGTTGCCAACAATTAAAAATCCACAAAAAAATTCTTTCTACAATAATTAATTTTCTATTAAAATATTTCCACGTGAAAAATGAAAATGAAATAAGAAGTTCCACCAGTTGAAAAAAAAAGATTAATATGACGTGATATTGGTAATTAAACGGAAATTTTCAAACATTTCTCAATAATACAAGGAGTGTAAATGTGTAAATACAGAAAGCAGCTTAATATGACGTCATTAGAGAATTAAAATGAAAATTAATCTGACGTCATAACGGATTTTTAAATGTTTCAGAATAATACAAAGAGAGTATCAATATGAGTAATAGAGAATAGTAAATATATAAGTTTGAGGAACATATTGAATCATGATAAAAACTCGATTATGGAATATTGGCATATTTTAAAATTTTGAAGGTCTCTATACCACATGTTTCATTTTGAAATTGGTTTTTTTTATATCGGATTTGGTCCAGATGACAGATATTATTATGACAGAATATAATAGCGGGCTTAGCCCGCTATCGGGGGCCAGTTCAGATATTCGAAAAAACGAGAAAAATAGACAGGCAAATTTTTACTTTATAGAAAACATTATTATTATTATTATTATTATTATTTTGGAAATGAAATTTATTTGGATTTGTTAAAGAAAGGATAAAGTGTTTTGAAAGGAATATTAAACGAAACCCTTTATGTGATCTTCGATCACACTTACTCACTTGTTATGAGAGTAACAATCCTGTTTAGAAGATTTTGATTACTTCTTCTTAAAGCATCACTTGTAAGAATTTATTTATTTATTGCCTTAATTTCAAGAACTTACACAAAAAGTCGCAAATGAAATGGATATTCAAAATATAAATAATACGTTGTCAAATGTTTCTCTCACCATTTATTTACCAGAAATACAAAGCTCTTCCGAAGATAACAAATTATTACTACAAAATAAATATATGCATACAGAAAGTGTATTATACTGTAAAATGAAAGTTTTATGAATAATAAATCAGAATGACTATATCGATTGGATAAATGACGGTGTCACTATTTTTTATAGAGAAATTGATAATGATAACAAAGTTAATAAAGAAATAATAAGCAAAATAACAAAATAAATATTTTCAAATATTTTCGAACAGTTAAAAATGTTTCTAAAAAATAACTGATCATTAAACTTATATAGCTAAAAAAATTAACCAAACAGATAAAAAAAATTACATGGGATAAATACAAATTTGTAAAATTCTATAAACATATCAACTCTTTATAACTCATATTTAAAAGAATGTGAATGCCTCAATCCAAGGAGAAAAGGGTAAAAACCAGAAATTAGACGCGTTCAATCACATTACGATATTCTCAAAATGCCCACCATTCGACACAATCATATGTCTTAAACGGAGAACAAAATTACCACATACGTTCTGCAAAGTTCTTTCTGAAATAGCTTCGCATTCATGAGTAATGATTTGTTGCAGTTCAGTAATAGTGGTGGGATTATGTCTGTGCACTGCATCCTTTAGGTAGCCCCATAGGAAGAAATCGCATGGATTGAGGTCCGGCGAACACGGTGGCCAATCCATACCTGTATCGGTTGCATTTTGATAATGCAATGCAATGACACAGTTATCAAAATATTCATTGAGGAAAGTGAAAACATCCGCTGTCCGATGAGGTCTCGCACCGTCTTGTATGAACCAATCTGTTTGTAAATTACCTAAGGTATTCAACATGGCCACAAATTGGTGCAATATTTCGATGTATCGACTTGAATTTACAGTTTCCTCCAAAAAAAAGGCCCAATAATTCCACTGCTAGATAAGGCTGCCCACACAGTAATTTTTTGTGAGTAGACTGATCGTGGCACGCACACATGAGGGTTCTCAGTTCCCCATATCCTCCAATTCTGTTTATTGACGAAACCATCCAGATGGAAATACGCTTCGTCAGAAAACCAAATTTGGTTTGCGTCAATACCCCCTTCATCTATCAGCTGTAGCATTTCATTTGCAAAAGTTAGTCTTTTTTCTTTCATAATGATAGGAAGTGGTTCCTGCGTTTGTATTTTGTAAGGATACATTTCCAAGCATTTTCGCAGAATTTTGTGCGTTGCGGTTTTACTCACTGAGCATGAATCTGCAATTTTACGGACCGATATTCTCGAATCTTGATTAATAACATTTTTAATAACATCTACGTTAGATTCAGTCATGGCCGATTTATGTCGTCCAACTTTGTCTACCAAATCGTCGGCAACACTACCGGTTTTTACAAATTTCTCATACAATTGTTTAATTGTATTTGGATGCGGAGCATTCCTTACGTTAAATTTCTCTTGGAAACTTCTTCTTGTAGCTATTATGCTTTGATCCAAGTGGTAGTACTCTAGTATTATAAATATTCTTTCTTCCAAAGTATAAACCATTTCCAAGATTCTTTTAAACTGGATTCAACATGCATAAAAATATACTGAAAAACTTCCTTAAAAGATCTAAAATCTTCTTAGAATTTAACAAAATTTATGAAATTTTTAACAACAACAAAAGGAAAAAAAATACTGAATCTCTTCTCCTAGTTTTAAGATGCGATGCACAAAATATTATTTAAATCAGACGATAAAAAGTAATTAAATCCTGGAAAATAAAACTTCATAAATATAAAATCGTCTGCTATCTCACATACTGCTTATTAAATTCATGCCCAATTCTGAACGCTGTCGTTATGTTGAGGAATTCCTTATTTCCATGGCAACAACACATTTCATCGAAAATATAACGACTGAGCTCAGAATCGTGCCCTAACAAAAATTGTATTGGTGAAAGGGACCCACTCCATACATGTAACCTCCTGATTTCAGTTTTGGTCTCGACTGAGTGCCTATTGCTCTCAGCGCCATCTATTGATGAAAATTCAAACTAAAACCGGGAATCGCAGTAAAAAAACTCCTGACATCGTACATCACTCTCCTGCAAGAATTTTTTAAATATCTGTCACCGTTTGTAAGTTATTGAATTTTAAAATCAGTCAGTCCTTTTTAGGACACCCGGTATATATACCACCATATTATATATATATATATATATATATATATAATATATATATATATATATATATATATATATATAATATATATATATATATATATATATATATAATATATATATATATATATATATATAATATACCACCGCCCCTCAAAGGGTTAATGTAAACTCAATCTCAATTCTGTGTACTCAATATTTTTTTTTAGTAAAAGGCGGCTTTTGTTAATGCTTATTTTTTTTTTGTTAATGCACCAATTTATATCAACGTCTAACTGAATCTAAAGTTTTATTAAATTCCGTGCATTAGTTCTTGAGATATATGACTATTGCTAAAATCATGCAAATCATGCAAAATGTAGCATAGCAGCGCCACCTTTTGGGAGCTTTAGACCAAAACCTAATCAACAACAACTTTTGTCAACGTCTAACTGAATCTGAAGTTTGATGAAAACCCGTGCATTAGTTCTTGAGATATAGTTATCGTGATAATAATGAAAAAAGTAGCATAGCAGCGCCACCGGTTGGGATAGCTACACAAAAACGTAATCAGCGTCTATTTATGTCAAGGTTTAACTGAATCTGAAGTTTAATGAAAATAAGTGCATTAGTTCTTGAGATAGAGCTATTGCGGAAATCACGAAAAATGCAGCATAGAAGCGTCACCTATTGGGCGATTTTCACCAAAAACTAATCAGCACCAATTTATATCAGGAACTAACTGAATATAAAATTTTATAAAATTTTGTATATTAGTTCTTGAGATAGAGCGCCCACAAAATTTTTGTCACAGACAGAGTTACAGACTCACAGAATCAAAACTTAATAAACACCAATTTATGTCAAGGTCTATACTAATTTGAAGTTTATTAAATTCTGTGCAGTAATTTGGGAGTTAGAGCGCACACCCAGAAAAAAGTTCTGTTGAATCAACAAAAATTTGGTTGACCCAACAAAACTTTTTGTTTAAATATAGGTCAATAAAAATTTTGTTTGAATCAACAAAAAAAAATTTTTTTTGCAATTTCAAAAAATTTTTTTGTATCGTCAGTAAAAAATGTTTTGTTAATTCAAGTAAAATGGTTCAATTTTACTTGAATTTTGCTAAAACAACCAAAATGTACTCAACAAAACATGTTTTGTAGTTTTAATCAATTCCTTTTTCTGGGTGCATGCAAAATTTGTGTCATATACAGACAGACAGGGACACAGACAGACTCACGGACAGACATTTCCTAAAAACAGTCAAATCGTGTTCAGAACCTTCTATAACATATAAATCCGTCAAAAACCGGAAGTCGAAAATTTTCATGAATCCATTACTTTCTTCTTGTAAAGATAGAAGAAAGTAATAATTACGGATTTTTTTAAGCCGAAGATTCCATTTGTTAATAATCAAGTGACGCGATCATACATTCTATACATATTCGAGAAGCGATGAATTTAAGATGCGGAATGAATTATGTATAACTTCTCAAATGAAATTATTTTACAAGTTGTTGTAAGAAAATATTAGTATTACGTTAAGGTGGTTTTGAAATTCCCTGCTCAACTACACAAAACTTTCTGACACATTTTCTGACTCATTTTTAAACGTAAATGCATAAAATTGACAGGCTTGACACGAATCGAATAGCGTTTGCCAGTTTTGATAAATAAATTACTTATTGAGTTATAAGTGATCCTTGTTACGTGGCGACAAGTTTGCCCCGCTTCTCATGCTGCAGTTTATGGAATTAGTTTCAAAACGCCAACTTTGACAGTATTTTCTGAAAGATCTTCTGCCTTTACCAGAGAATGGAAAACATTTTTCGATTACATAGTGTCTGAATAATAACACCTGCGAATTGTATGCATTCCCGAACGAAACTGAATTCATAAATGTGTCAGAAAGTAGCTCTTTTGGATTTGAGAACAGCCTTAAGGAATTTAAAATCATTTTTTTACTATAGCGGCATACATGCTGGAACGCATACGCAAAGTTAATGCGGCTCACGCATTCGTAGATTTTCGACAATGGTATATTCACAGTTAACTTCAATTCTGAAAAACTACTTTCTACATATTCCAGAGACTTTTTTAGGAAGTCTAAAAAATATCGTAACATCAAACCAAATGCTGTTATGCTTATTTTAATGAAATGAGTAAAGCAATTATAGGAAATCAATGTGTTCCAACACATAAGAAAACAGCACCAAGAGAAGTTTGAACAATAAACAGAAACGGTGGAAGGATCGCCGAACTTCTAAATATTAAGGTATACGATTACGTCCATATAAGTAAAATTTGACCTCTTGAGAATGAGAACATTTTTCTTCTTTTATCTTTTTTATTACGAAACAAGAGCGAAAAATCATGCGTCAAACATAGATTATGTAACACTTTCCAACGCTTCCAAAATAATTTTACAAATCATTATGGTTTAATAAGCTGAAAGATAACATCTAAATAAACAATTTGGAAAACGCATATCATATTTATAAACGTAATTTCAGGAATTTCCAACCTATACAATATTCGGGAAAATATCCGAATACTTTTATTCAGCCCTGTATAGGATCTATAGATTTGTATATGTACTACATAGGATGCTAAATTTTAGTTTAGTTAGGAAACGCGTAGCACAGTTTAAAATTCTCCTTCTGGAGTTTCTGTCAATAAACGGAAATGCGTTCGCGAACTTTTGTGCTGCCCTGTATATGATCTACAGAGTTTATACACACCAAGTAATAGACAAAAAATGAGTTAAATTTAAAATCGCGTTCAGCAACTTAAACGCACTTCCAGGAATTATTGTTAACAGACAGTAGGGAATTCTTTTGTGTGTCCCTGTAAATGGACGATGACTGCTATACACACACTATTCTGTAGTAAGCCTCTTGTAATGCACCTTAGTGATATATATAAATTTCAATGCGTTTAAAATTGTGAAACATTATTTAAATTAACTGCAGACGATTTTTCTCCATAGACGTAATGTAACGGAATTCTTTTGACTGTCCCTGTAAAGTAACTGTAAGTGCTATGCACACCTTATTCCATATTAAGCTTCTTGTAATGCATTTTAGTGATATATATATCAATTACAATGTGTTTGAAATTGTGTAACATCATTAAAATAAACCGGAAATGATTTTTCCTCATAGACCTTAATGTAACTTAATTTTTTGAGTGTC
This sequence comes from Maratus michaelseni, assembly GCA_963931845.1. NCBI lineage: Eukaryota > Metazoa > Arthropoda > Arachnida > Araneae > Salticidae > Maratus > Maratus michaelseni. The sequence goes on along the minus strand of OZ007592.1, from coordinate 45,194,307 downwards.
CCTGTAAAAAAACTATAAGTGCTACACATTTCAGTTGAAATAGTGAACATGCTATAGATAACGACAATAACATATAAAAATTGCAGGGCAATTCGAGCATATTTACGGGAGTTAGAGCACGGAAAGACGACCAGACGGCAGACGGCCAGACAAACCGAAGTCATAAACACTTTTCAACTAGGTTGGAAAGTGTTAAAAACAATTAATTGATGACTATTTCGTGTACGTCTTAATTCTCTCCTTGCATTTGTTCATTTTTTCTATTGACAGCCAACAAAAGTAGTACATAAAATGATGCATTTGAAATTGATTGTAATTTTTATAGGCTATATATATTTTTTAAAAGTAGAGGATTTTCGGATCTGAAAAGTATGCATCCTTGCTTATTATATAGTGGCCTGAGATTTCTGTGTTTCAAAAAATTTTCGATTTCGGCCCATAATTTTTGATTTTAACAAAATCCCGATTTTTGTATAGAAAAAAAAAAAAGAAAAAGCTAAGGATTTCGCTATTTTATTTCAAATTATCTCCCGTCGTATGTGTTCGATTGGGACACGGTTTCACAAATTCGATTCGACATCGATAGAACTTACCGATTTTAGTTCCGAGTTTCACCACCAGAGAGCGCTTTTCCATCTCTGGTTCTACGGGCCCGATCACGACGAGGTATGACTCATTCGACTCGACTTCGACAGCCTCAAAGATTTAAGTTATGATCGTATAGAAGAGATTGCGTCCCCTGGCGATGGAGGGTGGAACTAACGGATTTTGCAGCTAACTCGGGTTCTATGGGTCTCATCACGACGCGGTTTGGTTCATTCGTTTCGACATCGACAGAACTTATCGTTTATAGTTCCAAGTCTCACCACCAGGAGGCGCTTTCTATCTCGGGTTCTATGGGCCCGATTACGACGGGGTTTGGCTCATTTGACAGGATTTCGATAGCTTTACAGATTTCGGTTATGTTCGTATAGGACAGATTGCGCCCTTGGCGGCGGAAGGTGGAACTAATGGATTTTGAAGTGCGTGCGCAGCACACCTGCTATACAGTGTCGTAGGCAGCTGGGACATGTGCCTGAGGTTCGTATAAGACAGATTGCGCCCCCTGGCGGTGGAAGGTGGAACTAATGGATTTTCATAGATTCGAGGCCCTGATGTAAATTAGGGACCCGCTAGCGGGCGAAGCCACTAGTTATATTATTAAAGATTAAAAAAAGTTTTTTTAGTACATTATGTTTTGTGTAATAAATTCAAAGCTATATGTATAAAAAAAGTAAGCATTATTGTCTATGGCATGAATTGCTTACAGGTTTTGATTTTTTTTAAAAATTGTATTACAGCTGAACTATATCATAGCACATACTAAGTGAAATAGGTGCGTATATGAACAAATTCACACACACACAAGGAATTCCGTTACATTACAGGAGAAAAGAAATAATATTTTTCAAAAAAATATTGCACTATAAAAATTAAAACATACTGAAATTCATGTGAAGTATACTATAGTCTTGTAGAATAATTCATTTTTTACAAGGACACACACACACACTCTCTCTCTTTCTCTCACACACATACACACATAAAAAAGAAAGAAAGAAAGAAAGAAAAAAGAATTCGGTAACAGTACTATCTATGAGCGATTATTACTCACACTACGAACTTTCTGTTTCAATTTTTAACCATAAAAACATGATACTTGAAGGCATAATGACTGAAGTGATTTGAAATCACACTTTTTTTTGTCATTTGCAGATAAATCAATTACATCTTGTGTTATGAGCAATTAATGTTTCATGACGGCAGTTTTTTTTCTTTCTTGCGTTATCGCGGGTGGAAATTTGGTTCAAAACGCCAACTTTAACAGCAATTTTCTGAAATATCTTATGTTTTTTACCGAAGAACGAAAAAAATAACCCGTTTTATTACATTGTTTCTAAATAATAGCACCTGCTAATTTGACACATTTGCGAACAGGAAATGTGTCAGAAAGTAGCCAGTTTGGAATTAAGGACAGCCTTGACACTAGAACGACGGGAAATTTTACATAAGTTTCATAAAAATATTTCAGACCAGAATTTTTATTTAGGACTTTGAACTTATTTATTTAACTTATTGTTGTGCGGTGTATATTTAACTTATTGTGTAAAGAAATATCCGGTTCGAATCGACATTTTTTCTTTTGGTAGGGGCCAAAATGAATTACATTTTGAGTTATAAGCGATGGCTGTCTCACGTCGGCAGTTTTTTCGTTTTCTGCGCTGTCGTGTATGGAAATTCGGTTCAAAACGCCAACTTTAACAGCAGTTTTCTGAAAAGCCTTCTGCTATTACAGAAAACGAAAAGCAAAAAAGTTCGATTCCACCTTCAAATTAGCAAGTGATAACATTACCTAATAGTTTGATGTGAAATTTTGACATAGTATAGTAACTATTACCGACTGTATATCTTCCCGGAAAACATTAAAAAAAAAAAAGAATCAAAATTTAAAAGGCTGAAAATAAGCTGAAAAAAACATTCTTCCTAAAATCACATTTTTGTTAAACTATTGATTTGAATTTCAAATGGAGGGAAAATTTTCGCACAGTTCACTCGGAGTATCAGAAAATTGTTCATCTAGAAACTTTACCAATATAAAAACTTCCGAACCCCCCCCCCCTTTTTTGGCAATTTCCAACTATGTACTTTGGTATGTCTGCCAATGCACTAACTAAAGTAAATATACTTGGATTATCATGAGATGTTATTGAGGTTTATTATAGGAATTTTAAGTGGTTAAAAAAAAAACGAAATCCTTTTTTTGGCTTGGCTAAAATCTGGCAATCCTGGAATGCATACCACGCGTGTTTTGACTGTTCAAGCGAACGCGTCGTCGCCAGGTCTTTAAAGGCAACAAACAATAATTATTGATTTTTTAAAACAGAAGGCCCCATTTGCTAATAATCAAGTGATTATTAACAAAGTGGGCGTACAACAATTATTTTCAAGTAGGCGTAAGATAATGTTGGTATACATTAAGGAATTTCAAATTCAATTTTATGTAAAGTTAATGCGCCTCACGTATTCGTAGTTTTCTAAGAATGGTACATTCACAGTTATCCTCAATTCTGAAAAATTACTTTCTACATATTCTTGAGACTTTTTTACGAAAAAAGAGTAAAAAATATCGTAACATCAAACTAAATGATGTTATGCATATTTTAGTGAAATAAGTAAAGCAGTAATGGGAAATTAATATAGTATTCTAACAAGAAGAAAACAGCAACAAGAGAAATGGTGAAAGATCACCGAGCTTCTACCCACACAGCACATACGTTCATATTACATCCAGTTTTCATCTACCAAGTTCGAAATACGTCTAAAGATGTATTTTGGACGTAGACCGCCAGCTAAAATACGTCCAGATTTTGTTAAATGTTTGACATTACGTACGCACATAATATCTACAAAATATGGACGTCATTTTATGACGTAAATTGGATGAAAACCGAACATACCCTCGCCATATACCTATGGACGAAATATCTACAAACTATGGACGTCAGTTTAGAACATAAATTGGATGAAAACGCAACTAATCCAATTTTCGTCAGATCCGGAACCAAATCTTAACCAGTTTGTCCCCATTTTCTGTTTTAAGGACGTAAACTGGATGAAAACTGTACTAATCCAATTTTCGTCAAACTGGATGAAAATTGAACCTCTCAGCCGCCATTTTTTTTATGACTGCGAATTTTTCAACTGCTAAACCTAGCAGACTTCTAGAATTTATTTTTATTTATTCTGTAAATTTATTTAAACTAGTAGTAAAGCCATCTCCATTTTTAAATATATTGCGTTTAGCTCAGCTCCACTTCAGCTAATCAATCAATCTTGCAAGATTGTTTTTAGTTTTGTTGATCTTCAAATCGGCGCGACGAAAGTTGGTAAGTAAATATTACATTTTGTTTTCTAGATTTATCGTGGTGATGTGTGTACTTTACATAAAAAATTTCTGTAACGACTCTTTTTTCTTACTTATTTATACTTATTAATAATAATTTATATGATTTTACAAGTCATACGTAAGTGGTAGAGAAATAGAAGTTTGTTTACTTTTGAATAAGAAAATTTTGTAATATATTTTGTATTGTTGTGTATAATGAGTAGAAATATTATGTTATGAAGTATTATAATTATAAGTCTTTAATCCAATTAAAAAGAAAGTTTTAATGTTTTTTAAAACACAAAAATCCAGAAGATTGTCAGTTAAAAACAAATCTAGTCTTGTTAAAATGCTTTTATTACCACAGATTTATGCAATATTTAGTTAAGATGCATTTTTTTGGTATTCTTTAAGAAAATATATGATATTTCATGCCTTGAAATTAAATTAATAATAATTTATATGATTTTAGAAACCATAGGTAAACGAAAGAAAAATCAAATCGGAAAAAAAGGCTGTTTTTTTTGTTTACATTTCAATAACAAAATTTTGTAATTAGTTTCTACTCTTGTACACACTAAGTAGTAATTAAGTAGAAATACTATATTATAAGCCTTTAATCCAATTAAAAATAAAGTTGTATTGTTCTTTAAAACACAAAAATCATAAAAATTATTCATGGTTAATGCTACTTATTATTACAGTTTTACATAATACAGTAACCCCTCAATATATCGTGCTACTTGGGAGATAAAAAAAAAAACATGATATACTGAGGGGGGGGGGGGGGGAGGCGAGAAGAATATTTATCAAATAAAAATAAACAGCTTTAAATTTAGCTATGAGGTTTTCGATATAATACTTGTTTAAACAAGCTACGAGTTCAACAAAAAAGAGATAGTAAAACATTGAAAAAATACAAAACCATACATATGCAGTTTAGACAGTATTACATATTTACTTACATTTTATAGTATTTTCTGAAAATAAAAATCCAGAGTTGTTTTTTTTTTTATTTTCTTTGATTATATGCTTGCCACTGGAAATTAAAGAACAAAAATGAACTAATTGCATTTCAGTTACTTGCTTAGATCTTGACGTTTCAAAAGTTGGCTATGATGTCATACACTTATGCACAGTTTTTCTTTTTTTTTATTGGTTATAAAAAGGAAAAAAGTCGCCAAATTTTGGGGATTTTTTCCTTTAATGGCAACTTAGCTATTGTATTAAGTTATTGGTTTGGCGCAGGCTTGAAAACCGAAAAGTCACTAAACATCGGTACGTGAGTATAACACATCTGTTTCCAAAAGTTTTACATGCTTTTTCGAGAAACTAAATTTATCGGGGGATAACTGAAAAAGAGTGAAATAGCCGAATGTGCGATATAACAAGGGATTACTATATCTTGTAAAGCTGTATTGTTTTTACATGATTTAAGTATATAGAAGTTATTTCGTGCCTCGGTCTAAATTAATAATACTTTAAATGATTTTAGAAATCATAATAAACAGAAAAAAAATCGAATCAAGAAAAGCAGTTGTTACTTTTCGATAACAAAATCTTGTAATATATTTTCGATGAGTATATTTTATTCTTTTCAGTTAGATATCAGTATTGGTAATTAAACAAACATACTGTTATTGCACTCATATGCATTTTTTATCACAGATAATTTATTTCAGTATTTTTATAACTAACCTCTTCTAAAGAATATTACATTCATGAACTTAGTTGCATAAAATTTTATCTATAAATAAGAGTGAGTATTGACATCTGTACTTCTTAGTTGCTAGAGATTTTTATATTACTGAATAGCTTATACATTATTTTACAGTACACAGTGTACATTGGTTGTTGATTATTCATTTAAACATTCAAGATCGAACATTAATTCGTTTCTTGAATAAGATATTCGATCAATGTTTGGTTCTCGACCAGGGAAGAAAAAATGGGGAATAAGCAACTTAATTTATTATTTATTTATTGTTTTGTTATGGGAGTAAATTGTACATACATGAGTTAAAGTGATCAGAACATTTGCAAAATTCATGTATTTTGCTTTAGAACAAGGTTGCTGGATTCGCTAATTTTCTTTTTTTTTTCTTTTTCAAATAACAGTTACAAGCTTCATGTGTTTAGAAAATCGTCTGGCTTGTGAATAAATGTCAATCTTGCTTAAGTTGTTTTTGCTTCCAGAGGATCTTAGATGAGTAGTTATGTGTTCGAGAAAGTGATTACCATCTAAGATCCTTCGCAGGAAAGATATATACAAGATAATTGGTTAAAGGATGGACTCTAATTTTTCAAGCAAGATCGAGCTTTGAATAGGGTAAACTTTCTTTTAAAATCTATAAATGTTATTAAATAAAATGTTATCTTCTATGGTTATAGGTTTTGCAACATATATATTAATTTTCTGCTTTCATAAAGAGTGAATAATTTGGTACTTTTATGTTAGCTGGGCACAAATTATACTAACAATATATTTTTTTCATTTACCAATAGCAACTTTTATTTTTCACATAAGTAAATTAGAAATGACGGTTAGGTATTAAAATAAAATGTTTTGGTTTATGGTATTATTATTCTTATTACATTGTATTTTAAATGAAATGAGTGAAAGTCATGTATTTTAAAAGAATGTGTTTTAAATTAAAGTTGTGTATTTTAAATGAAACAAGTGAAAGGTTTATATTTCAAAGGTAATGAATACAATATTAATGATAGGAATATTATTTGGTGATCTATCACCTGTGCGCCGCTAACATAATAGTACTCCATTAATTTTGTTGAGTATAAGCTAGCACAGGTGATAAATAGTAAAATATTGTTTGAGATGCTATAGTTGACATTGCAAGCATTTCTTGTCATTATTTATGTAGTATTCTAACAACTAAATCTTGATTATATGAACAAGATTCGAATATGCTTAATTGTAATGAAAGTTTGGGACATTCTTACAATGGCTGAACAAGTAAAAAATAAATAAATATATATACTATATCAGAGTTTCCTCCAGTTTAAAAAAATTGCAGGGTGCTGCCGGTGAGAATAGGGCACTTTTAAGATTCTTATGGGCAGTTTTTTTAACTTTTAAAGGTATTATTTTGGTTTTTAAAGACACTTTTAATAAGTTAAAAGCCTGAACACTCTTTTCAAGACAACATTGAGTTAATTTTTACTATGAATGCAAAAAGGAGAAAGTACACTTTTTTTACTGAGGGGCAAGAAGGGTGCTAATTATTTTACTGGCACACAAGAATGGTGCTAATTTATTTTATGAGGGGCAAGAAGGGTGCCATTTTGTAAACCAAAGGGCAGGCAGGGTGCAGCACCCTTCTGAAACTGCCTGGGGGAAACTCTGACTATATATATACACACACACACGTACATATCTATAATAAAAAGACTTTTGCATGTGTAAATTAGAAACTATGCTCTGATGTTGAAATGTAAAATGTTTTTAGTTTATTGTATTACAGTAGAGTACCTCTAATTCGCAAATGTCTGTAATCTGCACAGCATATGAGAATGTAAACAAAGAAATTTAATTCTTAAAACCAATATTTATCAATAACATTATTTTTTTCTCTCCAACTTTAATTTTACTTCTGATATATATTATTACCTTTCATTTAATACACTTTTTATAGTTTAAAATAATAATATATATATAAAAGTATTTTAATTAATTAACCATTTATATGTTAAAAAAAAAAAAAATCCTTTTAAAAATGTATTTGTCTTACACATATATTTTTTACAATAGTTTGCCAAGGATATCGACATTACTAAAAAACAAACTTTTGTGATTCAGTAGACAATTATGCCCATTTGTAGGCTGCCATATACAGTATAAAAACATAAACCAAATGTTTTAATACTTACAACCAGGGCTTTACAAATTTGAAAAAATCTGGCAGCCAGATATAAATTCTAGTCGCCAGTAAAAAAAAATTTAACACCCCCCCCCCCCCTCCCCGTTATTGATTTTTAAAAAGCACAAACGTTTGTTTAGGAATTAATTGAGAAAAAATAATAACAAACATAGTTTCGAATTATTAGTTACATAGTTTAGAATAGTACATAATTTAAGAATATAAAACTAAGTTTTCTAAGGAAACTTATCAAAGTTATATATTTGTGAAAAAAAAAATAATAAAGGAAATATTGTAAACTCTGAATTAACCGACATGTTCGGGAAATGCTGATTGCCGTATGCTTCAAATGTTCAAATAGTTGAGTGCTACAAAATCTATATCGGATGAGAGGGCATCTATAAAATAGTGAAACCGGAAAACGATTTTTTGCCTATTTAGCCTATCGAAATAAAAAAATCAAATAATTCTGATTTAATTATTTCAAAATTTGCATTTAATGACATTTGCAATAGTTTTGCCAAATTAAAAATATTTTTTTTTCTGTTGTTGTTGTTTGTTTGTGTGTGTGTATGTGTGAATATAATTTCAAGTTCATTTCTTAATATTTTGTAACTTTGCAGCATCTATAATGAGACATCTTACAAGAAATTTAATTAAACATTGTGATGTTCGCAAACTCGAGGGCTATTATCGCGTAATATTACGAGTTACAAGAGTTATTACGTAAACGTTTGTTTTCATAGCTAAAAAGAAAAAAAAATATTTTTTTTTCCGCGCTGGATTAAATTGAAATCAGCAGCCGGCTGAGGTTTATTTTAATCCAACGATCGACAATAAGAATTAAAAAAAAAACTTACCTTTTTGAAGTGCAATCAATGATTTTTTATTTCCATTTACTGCAGATAATAATCAAACAATGTAATTATAAAATACTATTGAGAAACAACTCAGAGCCAGACACTTGTCGCCAAGACAGAGTGACGGCGATGCCCAACGTGTGTGGTGCAAACAGACGCCAAGCGCCAAGCATTTTAATAAGGGAAAAAATATTTTTTAAAAAATACATATTTTTATTAAAATGAATTATTCTTGAAATTTTAATTAAGTTTTATAGATTTACTTCGAATGAATTACTAATAATCACTTATGTGTTATTATTCTTTTAAAATAAATGTAATAGATTAAAAGTTTTAATTCTGAACACAAAAATCTGATTTGAAACATACAAAAAAGTAAGCCTTTTTTATCATTGCATCCAATTTTTAGATGCCACATAAGTTGGATTGACAATATTTCTCATTAAACCCCCCCCCCCCCCTCTCCTCACATTCTAATCACATGACCAGCCGACTAGGGCGGAAAAGAATAGCGTTTTATGTGCATGAAATGGAAAATGCCTTTTAAACTTGGCTTTAGACAAAATGTCGTTTGTGCTCATTTTTTAGTTCAATTTTTGTAAAAAAATAAATAAATAAATAAATCAAAAAAAGTCAGATTAAAAAAGTTAGTCGCCAGATAAAAAAAGTTGGTCGCCAGTGGCGACCTGGCGACCGCATTTGTCAAGCCCTGCTTACAACTATTGATGATAGATTTAAAACATATAAATATAGATAAATTATTTTTTTAATAATTTTTACTTTATTTGTGTGTTTTTGTTTATTTTTCAGCATTAACAATCTAAACTCATCCGAAGTAATAAGTTAAAAAAAAATGTAAACAAAGATTAAATAGACATGGTCTGTAATCCACAAAAAGTCTCAAATATGCAAAACACTCAGAACCAAGCTGTGCGGATTCATGGTCTTCTACTGTATTTGGTACTTCTCCATTATCCCGATGTTCACTTTTCATAAAAAAACTCACCAAAAATGCATGATCGTGATATTTACTTATTAGAAACACATTATTTAATTTTATTGACTCATTTATTTATATATAATGATAAAAGTTTAATACATTTTGATTTTAAAAAACAAGATGGCAGACCTCAAGTAAATATGATAGCTTAGCCAAAGTTGATACTTTATTCAAACGGGCTTCTTTTTTTTCTTTTCTTTTTTTTTTTTTTTTTTTAGATTCTAAGGACAACATTCTTTTATTTGTTTATTGGCATTAGTGTTATAGCTTGGCAATAGTTTTTATGGAAAGTGGTTGATGGGATAATGGAGAAAAGTACCTGTTATTTCTTATTAAACCTTTTTTCTTTTCGTATTTCAAATGTAATGAGTGAAAAACATTCTTATTTTATTTTATTTATTATTTACAACTCAGTTTAAAGAATTTTTTATGTATATCTTATAACATCTTATCTTATATTCAATGAAAATTTACATTCTGTCAATGGTTGGCATGATTTTAAAAAAATCAGTAAACTGACATGCTTTCGCATCTTGTCTTTTGGAGTTGCAACCTAATATCTAAATATCACAAAATAAATTTTGGGCAGGGGGGCAGGCTATGCCCGCAAATTGTAAAAGTATTAATATTACAGTTAATTATAGGCAAAAATTAACTTCTTTACTCACTGGTGACCGGCCAGTACATGGATTTTTTTTACTCAGCAGTTTTTTTAAGCACTGGTCAGTAACAAACTTACATATACTTGATTGAAAAAATTCAAGAAATTCGTCAAATAGTTTCGGGAAAAAATCGCGAAATTCAGGAAGTAATGTCGGGGTAGGGGGGGGGGGATCACAAAACTCGCCAAACAATCGAGGAACAGAATTGCAAAATTCATTGAATGACAGCGGAAAATAGTGCATAATTCGTTGAACATCAGCGGAAAGAAAGTGTGCAATTTGTTGAACATTGATGGGATAAAAACATGGAATTCGTTAATCAATAGTCAATAAATCGCAAAATTCATTAATCGATAGTTGAAAAATCGCGAAATTCATCAAATGGTCTCAGGAAAAAAAAATGCGAATATTGTCAAATGGTCTCAGGTAAAAAAAATAAGAATATCGTCAAATGGTCTCAGGTAAAAAAATTGAGAATATCGTCAAATGGTCCCAGGTAAAAAAATTGAGAATATCGTCAAATGGTCCCAGGTAAAAAAATTGCAAATATCGTCAAATGGTCTTAGGTAAAAAAATTGAGAATATCATCAAATAGCTTCGAGAAAAAAAACTCTTAATTCATCAAATTATTTCGGGAAAAAAATCGCGAAGTTCACCAAATGGTTTTGAAATGCGTCGAGCGACAAACATTAAATTGTATATATAAATTTATGTATAATTTTTTTGAGTTTGTGTTCTGAAATAATACTGAAATACTTAGTAAAATTTCTGTTTATTTTCTCCTTTTAATTTCAATATTAAGGAAACTAAAATTGCAAAATTAATGTAGGTGACAATGTGAAATTTTCACCTTTAAGTTGCGGAACCCGAATTCACCTTTTCAAAGTCGTGGTAAGCCCCACCAGTGGCTGAGAGGTTGTGCCCTCGAAGCTGGTAGACGGGAGGTGCTGGGTTCGATCCCAATCGCGCCCGTCGGCCTAATCGTTCGGAGTTTTCGTGGTTTTCTTCGAGCCTTGGATTTATCCATGCGTAAATACGGATTAGGTTCCCTTAGAAAGACCCCCACGAAGGGCACTCCTCCCGGGCCTATATCCCTAGTGTAGATAATTGGCCGTCAATAATCAACCCAACCCAAAGTCGTGGTAAAACCCAAATGCTGAAATGTTAAATTTCATATCCATATAAGTAGATATTTTTTATTATTTATAGTCTTCTATTTCTGTAATAATAACTAAACATGTATTTTATAGCTACTTTTTTTTTTCTCTTCATAGATGCTGTTGAGACTCATATTTTGACAAATGAGACGTCAGATGGCCAAATCGAAAAAAGTTATTGCAAGTTGGTTGTGGCATGCAAAAGACTGATTAGGGGCGGGGGGGGGGGGGGGGGGGATTTAAAAGCTGTTTTTGTTTGCAAATTTTTATTGCATATTTTTCTTCAAGCAATGTCTTAAATAATACCAATTTTACTGTCAAGAACTTTTAATCGCTTTCATTTATTGTTAGATATCAATTTTTAGCCATAATGCAAGACATACAAATTTTCTAGCCTATTTTCATTTGGTTATTCATAATATTGGGAAAGTTTTCGGTTTTGGCATGAATAGGCTTCTTGCACCCATGTGTTTTCGCCTTTTAATTTCGTTATTCGGGAAGTTAAATTTGTAAGATTTCCAATTGAAGCCATGGAATCGAATTAATGCTGAAAAAGTAAAATTCATATACGTTTTAGTAAATACTTTTTTTTCATATGTCTTCTGTTTATGTATTAACTAAATATGTGTTTTTTTTTAATCTTTTTCTCATAGGTGCTGTTAAGACTCATGTAAAGTGGGATGAAACATCAGAGTGCCAAATCGAAAAAGTTATCACAAATTAGTTGTGGCATGCAAAAGGTCGATTGGATAATAAAAAATAAATAAATAAAGCATTTTTTGTTTGCAAATTTTTATTGTATATATTTTTTAAACAATGATGTAGGCTGAATAATTTTACCCATTGAATCTTTTAAAAATGCATTAATTATTATATTAATAAAATTATAAAATATATTTTAAAATAGATTATTCAAAGAGTAAATTTTTCTAACAATCATGACCTTTAACTATCTACATTACTTGTAAACCCTTAAGCCATTATATTTTTCATAAATTAACAAAATAAATAATTAAAATGATTAATATATATATATATATTTAATTTGCTGTGCAATTAAAAAAATATTTAATAATTTTTTTTTATGTATAATTAAAAATCAAAGATGCTAAAGAAATTTAATAATGGCAAAAGTAGATGAAATTGACCTTATGGATTTTTTTATCCATGCATGTGTAATGAAAGTACAATCTTGTACTCAAGGAATGTATTTAAGAATATTAGGGAATGAGGTGTCAGATTGAAAAAGTTACCACATGTAAAATACATTTCTTGGCATACTTTCCTACAAATTTCAATTTGTAAAATTTTATCCACAATACACAAAAGCTGGCAGGAAATATCTCATTTGCCTCCATGAGTTAGGAATATTTGAAAAACTAAAATTTCTTCTTTTTCTTCAATACATTTAGTCATTGTTATTCTTAAGTATAGCCATACTTAAAGGAAAAAATATGATTTTGCCTCCGAAAAAAGCTATTTTAGTGAAAAAAAAAAAGTGCAATAGTTTAAAAGCAATGATTTTACTGACAATTTAAATGGGGGGGGGGGATGATTCATCAAATGCAAGACCTTGCAAAATAGTTTAATAATTTAAACATAATTGTTTAATAATTTAAAAAATAATAAGTATCTAATTACTGTTTGTATATATTTGGTATTCTGGAATCTGCAAATTTAATTAATATCAGTGAATAAATCAGGAATTTTTTTCAACGAAAAGCAAAAAAGAAGTTTTTGAGATGGAAAAAAAAATTAAGACTGTGACTTCGATTTTCAGCAGAAAATATAGCAGTATGGTACATCAGCGGTTCCTAAGCTATGGTCCATAGGGTTCTTCAGGGGATCCATGAAGGTCCTGTGTTCAATATAAAAACTTTCATTTTCTGAAATCTGTGACTAATCTAGTGAGTAAAATAAAAGGCAATATAGTAAAACCTGTGAACATGGAATCAGGATAAAATTATTTTTTAGACAGTTTTCTGTCTTCACAGGTACATTTGTCCGGTGTTTTTCTCAGTGGGACTATGGAATTTTTTCGTTTAAGACAGAATTCCGTTAGAGACATGTTCTATTTTCATATGTTTTACTGCGCTAAGAATTTTGTCAAAAAATGTAATACAAATAATTTGCTTATACAGTCGGACCCTGATTTAATGAATTCATCAGGACCAAAATTTTTATTCGTTAAATCGGGGTTCTGTGTAAGGCTCTCTCTCAGAAAAATATAATTCTCAATTTACTATGATTTATATTTTGTATGATTTATTTTTATTTTTGTCTAAATTATTTTTACACGGAGCTCTTGAATACTAGAGGCCTGATGTATGTGCATCATATAAGACATTTGTGTACCAATTCCAGTACTGCAGTAAGATAATGTTGTTGCATGTTTTGAGTCAGGTAAATAATGTTGTCCTTCACTTGACCATCCTCTGAAGTGCACTCCTGCTTACTGAAAGGTTAGAGAAACCTGTTCTAAAGAATCAGTATATCCAGTCTTAAATCCTGGGAATCTGTGAAAAAGGGTCTATAGTAAATAAAAAATTAAAAACTGCTGTGATAGATCATATCATCAGATCTAACTGGAAATTTTCACACTAAAAGAATAAATTTGATGTAATTTAAAATGTTTAGACACAAAAATGTTGCATTTGGGTAATTTTTTTCTAATCATGAGTAGAGTACAATACAGCAAAAAGTATACAAAAAAGAAAAATCATGCGTCAAGTATAGATTATGAAACACTTTCAGAATACTTTTACAAAACTTCGCTATTTAATAAGGCAAATAAAATACCTAAGTAATTATTTTAGAAAATGCATAAAACATTTGAAAACCAGATTTCAGCAATTACCACCCATAGATGGAAAGTACTCCAATTCTTTGATACATTTTGTCATTGATTTCTTAAGTATAACCATACTTAAAGGAAAAATATGATATTGCCATCAAAAAAAGCTATTTTAGTGAAAAAGAAAAGTGCAATAGTTTTTAAGCAATGATTTTACTGACAATTTAAATGGGGGAAAAAATGGATTCGCCAAATGCAAGACATTGCAAAGGGCAATATTGTCTGCTAATAAATGAATATAATGAATTTTTACAACTGGGCCACCTCTAATTTCTAATGAAAATCTTTGCCATACTTAATCTCAAATAAGGCGAAAACTTCCATTTAAAAATAGTGCTGGTTAAAAATCATACCAGCATCATTACTAATGAGAATATTATGACAATGATGAGAGACCAAAAGGATATAAGAATAAAACCAAAAACAGATTTTTTTTTTCTTTTAGTAGATAATAAAATAAAAATGTGAACAGCTGAAGTGCATAGATTTGTAGTAATCGAGAATGGATAAAAGCCAGAAGGTGTCTTATAATTTCCATTTCTTATATTTATCATAAAAAGTTATTGTTACCCAATATGAAATCATACTGTCAATTTGAATACATTCACTTAGTTTTTATAAAATGACACAAAGTAAACATATACATAAATCCTACGATTGTGGATAGCAAAAGATAAATCATTTTGATGGAAAAGATTAATTTATTGAAATAAATATATTTCGATGCATAATATAAGTTCAGTGAAGTCATAATATAAGTTCTTGAATTTTTAAACGAACCTTTTAAAGTCACACAAATTTTGATACATCTTTTAAAGTCTAAATTTTATATATTAAAGCTTATGTGATTTTCTTTTATAACAATAAATAAAATTAATTAAAAAAAATATTTGTGTTCAGGTGAAGAACACTAACTAAAATAGTTTCTTTAAAGGTTTTACAGAATTAAAAGTAAAGTTAAATAAGTTTTATTAGCAATAATATTCAAAAAAATTTATATGCTTTTAATATTTTGAATATATATATAATTTTAAAATATTAAAAGCACAATAAATTTGACTGAAAAGTTTTTATTTTTTATTAATTTTTATCCTTCCCTATAGGAAGATAACAGACCCACATAACACAGATTCGTCCAATTGTGGTTTAAAGTACGTAATTTGGACTTATGGACGTGTCCAATTTTCATCTAAAAGTAGTCTGTACTTCATCTAAATCTCATCGATTTACGTTCAAATGTCACCACCTTTTACGTAATAAGTACGTCTTTTAGACGAGAAAATGAACATAAAATGGACGTAATATGGACAATTTTTGGACGTCCGTATTATGTCCATTTTACGTTCATTTTCTCGTCTGAAAGACGTACTTATTACGTAAAAGGTGGTGACATTTGAACGTAAATCGATGAGATTTAAATGAAGTACAGACTACTTAGACTACTTTTGGACGAAAATTGGACACGTCCATAAGTCCAAATTACGTACTTTAAACCAAAATTGGACGAATCTGTGTTACGTGGGTAAATACATTACGGTATACGATTAGGTTCATAGAAGTTAAATTCGACTTCTTGAGAATGTGAACATTTTTCTTTTGCAAACTTTTTTAATACGGAAAAAAAAACAACAAGACAATTACTTTATTATTATTTCGAGCACAACTTAATTCTCCCATTTCATCTTTTCTACTGTCAGCCAACAAAAATTAGTACAAGAAAAGAAGGTGCTTCCAGGAACCGGTGGAGGTGCTAGGTGGAGCGGTAGCACAAATGTACATGAAGAAATTTAAATCTTTCCACACCGGTAATCTGCAAGAGTTACGGTTGGATATGGTTTTAGTCTGTTAAACGGTTCGTATGCTCTGGTTTCTCTTCATAATACGAGCTAATCTTTCGCCTTTTACTAAAGATTACCGTGGAGAGGAACAACTTAATGAGCCTAAAACTAATTTTTGGAATCCCGCCGAAAGGTGGGGCATTTCTCAAAAGAAAGAAAATGTAGAGTTCGACTCCGTGAAAAAAATTTGTTAGGTTATTGCAAAAAAACTCATCTTCTTTGGTTGTTGCGAAGCTAATAAATATACGAAATAGTAATATACTGTATATCTAACTTTGGGTTGTTGCCTGTGTGCTGATGCTGAACGTAAGAAGGGTCGGAGTTTCTACTCTGTTTTTAAAACGATAGAGTCCATTCTCTGCAACTGCTGAAAAAACAAACAAACTTTAGTGTTACTCGCTGCTATATCATCTCTAAAGAAGAGAATTTAAATTATTTGGCGGCTAAGAATCTGATGTACAAACAAATTAATTAAATAAATATAGAATAATGACGTTTTTTTTTTCTTTTAATGCATTTGAAATTAAGTTTTAAGAGTGGCTTCTATAAATTTAAATATTTATTACACACACAAACACAACGAACGTACCGTATACTTCTTTCAATTTTTAATCATTCTTTTTCCTAAATAGTAATTTTTGCGTTATTTAATCAACGATTAGATAAGATGAAAACTACTAGCCACAATAGCCTTTTATTTTTATTTTTTATTACTGAAAGAAATCCAGCTGTGAAGTGTTTTTCATTGGATTTCAGTCTGACCGTTAAGAAAATCGAGTCAGAGAGTTATTGCGAGTCAGAGATTAATTTGAACAAGACTAATTCACATTCATATCAAAGAAAACATTAAAACTACAAAGTTTTTTGGTTGTACGATCATGTTGGATAATTTATATAGGCATTTTTATTTCTTTCATTTTCTCCTTTTCTTCATACTTATTCTCATATAAAATTTAGGAATGAAATAAGCTTTCAAACATTTATAACCAGGGGTGCAAAAATCTAGGCGCCAATGGTCAGATTCCCACCACTAAAATTTATTAGTATTCTTCGTCAAATTTTATTAGTATATTTCACGTAAATTTTATCAGTATTCTTATTAGGCGAAGAATACTAAAAATTTAGTGGTGCGAGTAGGACCATTGGCGCCTAGATTTTTGCACCCCTGTTTATAACCATAGAAAAATAATTAAAACAGATTAGTATATAATTTCCAGAATAAAGACAATGATGTTTCTTTTAAATAAATTTATTTATTCAATTATTTATCTGTACGCGGCTATCTTATTCGATTAACGAATTATAAAACGGTGATTCCTCCCAGCTTGAATTTTAAATTATGATGCTCGGTGGGACGAAAACGGCTGCATCACGCTTATATCTTAGCCAAGCTATATCACTCAACCATGTTATTGAGGGAGATTTTTATTTTCGAAATTTTTGCATGTACCTTAAAGAGCATGAAACTGATTCTTGAAGGATGTTATTTAATTGCATTCTGAGTGTGAAGACGCGATTTCATGGAAAAAACAGTTTTACACTCAAGATTGAACAGAGAGGGGAGTGGAGGGGGAAGTAAAACAATTCGCCAAAATAGTCAGTTTCAGAAATAACAATCTTTGAATCTCAGTGAGCGTTGGATAGATTCACCTCCTTTTTAAGTAAAAAAAAAAAAAAAAAAAACCGTTTGGTATTTGACAGTGGGTACTTTTCACTTTATTCGATAAATATAGGTAAGGTTTTCCACAATGATCGGTAATATTTATAATTTTAATCTTTTCCATCCATTTTTTTTTTTTAGAAAGTTTTAGATGCGCGTAAACATGTAGTCCGAGAGCTTAATTATCGGATCAAATGCTCGGCATGTTAAACATTTACGATTCCTACATTTTATATCAAAGATATGAAGTTATGAACGCTAGATACTCTAAAACATGTATTTTTACAATTTCTTTAGGTGTATTTGCTTCAGGAGTACATATGCTACATTTGGAACGGTTACAAAGATTAGCAGCTGTTAGTTCGAACTGAAATTTATTATTTAAAGGTTTTGCGATTCTCGAATTCATTTCATGTAATCTCGGAATTGAATAACGCAAAAAAGTTATGTAATCTTAAATTTTGTAATAATTATGTATGTAATAATTATACATTATTTATAATTCTGTATTGCATATTAATAATTAATATCATGATTAATTCACAATAATATATAGATATATAACATATATGCGGCCCTCACCTCTCTGTGATAGATTGTGGTGGATATAATATTTTGCTGAGTCTCCTACACGTTCATAAACGAAATTTTCACTTTAAAGCAGACCATAAATCCTGATTTCTGTGTGTAGTAAAAGGAATATAAACAAAAAATATTACTGTAAATTATTTAAATATGGTTAACTGACAGATAAATATTTATAAACAATGTCGGTTACGGTTGTTATCTGCAAATTATTTTATAAATAACTGAAATGGAATAGATTCCAATAATAACCCATTCTATTCACAAAATTCATTCTGAAGAAGAATTAATTAAATGTCATTGTTTTGAAGATTCTTATAACTACGTCAGAATTTAGGAACACCTTCATGTCATGTCATGTCACATCCTTGAATTCAAAGCACAAACTTTGGCGGTATTTTCTAAGAAAGACCTTGAGGTGAAAATGAGAAAAGATTTCTGATCCCTTGGGATCCGAATAAGAATATATGTAAGTGTTACGTATTTAAAGGTGAAAATGATTTCTTTAGTCTTTCAGAAATTAGTGCGATTTAAACAAAAAACAAACTATTATTATTCATTGAATTCAAACCATCTTTCGAATTTTTTTTATCACTTTACTTTATAAAGCTTAGCATTTTGGTGATCTATTAATTTAGAATAACATAAATAAATAAGTAAATAAAATGTAATGATTCATATATTTTCAGTAAGTTATTTAAAACGATCTTTCATTAAACAATAAAATAAGTGGTATAATATAATAGTTGAAATGATGTATAAGCTTAAAAACGAAATTAATATTAACAGCAATATGGAAAAGAAACGTTCAAAATTCGTTATAATAGGAGTCTTAGATGAGATGAGCTCTCCTTCCTGCCCTGTTTTCGCTACTAGCGGCTCCTTAAACAATAAAATAAGTGATATAATATAATACTTGAAATGATGTATAAGCTTAAAAACGAAATTAATATTAACAGCAATATCGAAAAGAAAAGTTCAAAATTCGTTCAACATAACAATATGCAATTTCAGTGCTGGTATGCCCATGTATATGGTATGATAAGTATCAAAATCATTAAAAACAACTTGTGTCAGAAAAATTATAATAAATATATAATTAATCATAAAATCAAGCTCAAGGTAAGGACAGCGTTCTTCGATCTAGGGGAAATTCCCCAGATCTAGGGAAATTCAAGTCTATTTGGGGATATAGGGAATTCTTTCGTATTTCTAGGGAATTTTCAGAAGACTGACAATAATTTTCCAAAATGTAGGGAAAAGGGGAATTTTTATTTAGTCTTCTGGGTTTTTCTGAGAATGAACATGAGAAAGTGATAAATATGATGTGTGTGATGAATAAACATGAAAGAAAAGTGTAAAAGGATGGGAGAAATTATCTTCAAGCTACTCTTTGGTTAATGGAGGGGAGGGGGTGAGTTTCCGAAATAGCAATCTCGCACCTTCCTTTCGTTTCTCGGAATCCTATATTACTAATAAATGACCACCACCTGGACCTACAGTTGTTAATTGCCTCAGCTAAGGACACTGCTTATTTTGTCATCCAGCCTCTTAGAATTAGAATAGAAAAATCATTTGCAGAGTTTTTTAGCATCTGAATTGGAATCTCTAGAAGCTTTTTAACTAAAACTGCTCCTCATATGGTCCTTCATTTGGAGGAAGAGGGGCGAGGTTTGCTGATCTGCCTTTCTTTTCTTCCTGGAATATTTTCAAGTAAAACCAAATAAATCATCCATCTGATTTAATTTTGTTAGAAAACCCCGTGTTACGGGCATCGGGAGAATTCGTTACAATTATACACGTAATGAAGTATAATACTATGTAAAACGTATGTAGAACAGAAAAATGTTAGATGAAAATATCTGCTAAAAAATTAAACATCCTGAACCTATAAAGAAATTTTATTCTAAAGCTTTTAAGGTTACTTGCGTATTATCCGGGCCATTAGATAGATCGCCAAAAATGGTTTCCAATTGTCAATCTTGTGTTTCGTTTCCCAACATATTCAAAACAGTAATTTAACATAATTAAATACATGACATTGTTTAAAATGGTAAATATAATTGAACAATAATAAATAAATAACAAAAAACTATAAACTAAATAAAAAAAAACTATAAATTATAATAGACTCTAATAAATAAATAAGGATTACTATAACTATCATAATTGGCGCCATGTTTGGCACACTTTTATCTGACCT
Organism: Maratus michaelseni; assembly: GCA_963931845.1. Taxonomy (NCBI): domain Eukaryota; kingdom Metazoa; phylum Arthropoda; class Arachnida; order Araneae; family Salticidae; genus Maratus; species Maratus michaelseni. Next base: position 45,173,685 of record OZ007592.1, on the reverse strand, counting down.
GGCCCGGATAATACGTAAGTACCCTTTTAAGTATTAGTCATAACAATAGCGAGCATTTCTCCCAAATTATGCAAATTCGTATTTTATTACAGTTTATTGTTCCTTATTCAAGGATTTTTATTATTATTATAGTTAGATTCTTATTGCAAATAATTATAAAATAGGTTTACAGCAGTTTAGGACAATCTGAGAATAATAAAGGCCGATGTCGGATAAGAACGTGAAAAATTTGTTTAAAGCATATTCATGCCTTTTAACATAACTTGCTGATTTTGTTTTATCAAAAATTAATCTTTAGTGAACATTCATTTCCCAAAATATCGAGCTATCAATATTAATGTACGGATTACAAGTCAGAAACCTTATTTTTGTCACATCTGTACGCCGTCCTCACAGTTTTTAACATTTAAACTCCGCCCACCGTCATTATGATATGTATTCGTTCAGAATATAAGCATCAATGCAGAAAATCTATCTATATAAAGTAGGCGGAGCATCGTCTCTGCGGTACGATTTGAATACAGATGCAAATTGTATTTGTGAAAAATATCTAATTTTTGAACATTGCAGAAAGCCTCTTTTCTTAAAAATCATTGCACAGTATTTTATGAATTGAAAATATGTTTTAAGGGTACTAAAAAATTACAATTTGGTAGTTTTTTACAACTTCTTTCATCGAAATATTGTGTAAAAAACGATAATAAACGATCTTTAAAATATAAAAAGATATCCATTCTGTAAAAGCAACGTTTATTTATTTATTTATTTATTTTGACGCATATTATTGTGGGTTAAATATTTCTTGTGGTTCATCATGTCATATATATTTATTTAGCTTCAAGTTGTGCGATAGGTATCACTCGTAAATATTTACAAATAAATATAAAAAAATACTAAAAAAGGAAAAAGGGAAAGTATTTAGGACGGAGCTATACATTATGTCGATTTTCTCCCCATAAACCGTGCCTTTCTTTTCTGTTTATGTATTTTTACCAATAAATTTGTAAACATTAATGTGAACAAAATCACATTTATTGCTGCCATCTGCTGTTTCTTTTTAGATGTATATTATCATAGTATAAAATAGAGCCAGCCAATTAAATTACGGTATTCAGCCCAAGCAACGTGACTTGAGAATCTAAAAAAAAAGCTAGGGAATTTTACTTTAATAGTCTAGGGAATACACTAAAATCCACCTGAGAACGCTGGTTTGTAGAATTCATTATGTTTATTGAATCTTGTATCCTTACAGTTTTCAAAATTATTCGGTAAATATTCAAAACATGTTGCAATGGTACAGCAAAATCTGTATATACATACAGTAACACCTCGAAATTATTTTTTTATGTGTTTTAAACAGTAAAATGTGTTTGAGTGCAGTTTCAGTTTGTGGTATTTTCAATATTTTAATCTCCAACAATTCCAACACGATGTTTCAGAAAAGTAATGAGACGTGCTTGAAGAGCAGCTGTACATGCCAATTATGCAGACTGAATTTTTATTTCGGAGACATTTGTGAGAACAAAGTACAGAAAAAAAAAATCATGTTTGTCATAAAGTGTGCGAGAACGCGCAAACCTGGAACGTAAAAAAAAAAAAAAAAAAAAAAAAAAAAAAAAAAAAATCTGCAATGGTAGAATTGAAGGGCTTGGAGCACAGAAGAACATTTTTGGCATTATTAATTTTAACATCATATTGCAGCAAAAATTACCGAACATATATAAAAATTACATTTTCCTGAAAATTACTTTATTTTTCAGAATGATTATTTTTATGCGGATCAAATAAAAAGTTTCAAACACAATTTCTCTTATTTAAAATCTGAACTGAAGAGCATAGCAATTTCAACCAAAAAATGCAAACATACTCATTAAAAAGAATAATGATTGGAATAGGGGTGCTGTTGAGATTCTAAGCAATTTATAACGACTGTAAGGGCTTTTATTCAATTAGATGAAAGATCAAACAAAAGAAAAGTTGAAAGCATAAGAAGCTCAAGAAATGTTGAAGTATTCAATCGTGCTGATCAGTTTAAGTTGGAAAAACTCTGAAAAGAAAGGTGCTGCTTTCGAGCTTAAGAAAAAGTAACTTGTACAGCAAAATAACCAAAAAATTTGGATGAATTTTTTTAAAAAAAATCAAGGAAAATAGAAAAACGTGCTTTAATACTTGCGTGAAAATGGGTTTTAAATGAATCCCAAAAAGCAGTAGCTGTATTGTTACATTGTTATTTACTTACATTTAACAAATACAAGCATAAAAACTGTAAAACTAAAATCACTTTTCATTAAAAACAATATTTTTTGCCAAAAGAAGGGTATTTATTGATTAACAAATTCATTTATTTAGCTTAACACACACAGAAAATAACTGTTTCAGCCGCCAAGGTTCGCGAAATGTCCAACTATGCGTTGTGAGGATAGGAGAGTCTTAAAATAAAACTATTACGAATGGAAAAATAAACTCATACCGGTAATTTTTGAAAGGAAATGTATATTAATAAAAGACACTGTTAACGTATAGATACTTTTAAATTATATTCTGTTTCAAACTTCTTGAATCCATAAAGCTTTCAAAGCTCTGTGGATAATATTGCAAAATTAAATATTAAATATACATATACGCAACAATTTGGATATAAGGTAAAATGAGGACACTCGCCTGTTAGAAGATGGCGGGAACTAGCGCCACCAGTGGTGACGATTAGAACTAAAGTGTTCGGCAGTGGGAGCTCCGTGCTCAGGTTTTGGTTCTGCTTTCATGGCCCGAAATTAACCTTTGAAATTTTCGTTTATTTCTCGGCAGCATGAAAGTGAAGGCAATCGGAAATTTTCAATCCTGTCATTAAACAAACTCATACAGTGATGAAATATGTTCATTTTCAATTAAACTAATCAGATTATGTATTTATTTTAATCTTTGTTATTTTCTGTTTACTTCTTATCTTATAATTTATAATGGGATGAAGAATATGAATATTTTAAAAGATATTTTTTTCTGAAACAGTGGATATATATTTTTTTAAATATAGAATGTAATGTGCTCAACAGTTTTATTAAATTGAATATGTATTATATGAGGTAAATATTTACAACATATAGTTTTTACAATAGACATTCGTAATTTTAAATTATAAAAAGTGAACAGAAAATAGGATTAAGCATTAAAAGAAATACATAATCTTATTAGTTTTCATTAACACTTAATAAATATTTCATAACTCGGCGAGTTTGTTCAATGACAGGACTGAAAATTTCTGATTGGCGTTACTGTCATACTGGTGCGAAATAAACGAATTTTTTTTTTTTTTTAATTAATTAGTTAAATGTGTATTCTGCACCCTGGTTGTTTATGTACCCATGAAAAAATTGTTGGTGATTTTGGTAAATTATTTTCTTTTCTTTTATTACTTTTTTTATGTCTTTTAAAATGCTGGCAAGTTTGTTAAAATATGTTCATTTGTTTAAGCTTTATTAAACCCACAAAATCTGAAACAAGTTAAATATTTCTAGACAATTTTATTTCGTAAAAAAATAATCTCTTTAAGAAATATATAAACAAAATTTAGAGTTTATCTAATTCCTGGACAAAATCAGAAAAATACATTTCTATAGCATTATTAAAAAATATTTTTATATGATCTACATGTTACATATTTTCTTATTTTTAGTTTTTATTAAATTCTTTAAATATATTTTCATTTATACAGAAGAACAATAGTTTTCAGAATCATTTGCATCTTGCATTATGTCTAACTCTATGCTCCATAATTTCATTTTCATTTAAATCTAGTAACTTTACATTTTTCTCTTAAATTTTTTTCCCCAAATCTTTCATTTTTAAATATAATTATACCTTTTCAAAATCTCACATATGTATTATTATGCTCATTTAAAATGGTCAAATATTTAAATAGATTGATTTAATCAAAATTAATTTATTTTAAAATTCATAGAAATAAAATATATTGAAAAATATTTAATAATAATAATACTTTAAAATTCCAGCAACTTGCACAACAAAAATTTAATAAATTAAATATTGCACATACAAAATTATCTGCTGCTGAATAGTAATATTAAATGAAAAAAATATACAGCATAAAAATGTTAGGATACGTAAAAAGAAAAAATAATGGTTTAAATAATTTTGAAAATAAATGAATTAATATATTTGATCTTGTATCTGACCTAACCCGGATAATACGTAAGTACCCTTTTAATTATTAGTCATAACAATAGCGAGCATTTCTCCCAAATTATGCAAAATGGTATTTTATTACAGTTTTTCGTTCCTTATTCAAGGATTTTTATTATTATTATAGTTAGATTCTTGCAAATAATTATAAAATAGGCTTACAGCAGTTTAGGATAATCTGAGAATAATAAAAGGCGATGTCGGATAAGAACGTGAAAAATTTTTTTAAAGCATATTCATGCCTTTTAACATAACTTGCTGATTTTGTTTTATCAAAAATTACTCTTTAGTGAACATTAATTTCCCAAAATATCGAGCTATCAGTATTAATTTATGGCTTACAAGTCAAAAACCTATTGTAATATATTTTTGTCACACCTGTACGCCGTCCTCACAGTTTTTTACATTTAAACTCCGCCCACCCTCATTATGATATGTATTAGTTCAGAATATAAAGCATCACTGCAGAAAATCTAGCTATATACAGTAGGCGGAGCATCGTTTCTGCGGTACGATTTGAATACAGATGCAAATTGTATTAATATTATTTGTGAAAAATGTCTAATTTTTTAATATTGCAGAAAGCCTCTTTTCTTAAAACTCTTTTGCACAGTATTTTATGAATTGAAAATATGTTTTTTAGGGGTACTAAATAATTAAAATTTGGTAGTTTTTTACAACATCTTTCATCGAATATTGTGTAAAAAACGATGATATATATTCTTAAATGTTCAAAAAATACCCATTCGTTAAAAGCAATATTTATTATTATTATTATTATTATTATTATTATTATTATTTTTTACGAATATTATTGTGTGTTAAATGTTTCTTATGGTTCATCATGTCATATATATAGATTTAGCTATAAGTTGTGCGATAGGTATCAGTCGTAAATATTTACAAATATATATATAAAAATACTGAAAAAGGGAATGGATTTAGGGCGGAGCTACACATTATGTCAATTTTCTCCCTATAAACCGTGCTTTTCTTTTCTGTTTAAGTATTTTTACCAATTACCAATAAATTTGTAAACATTTATGTGAAAAAAATCACATTTGTTGCTGCCATCTGCTATTTCTTTTTACATGTATATTGTCATAGTACAAAATAGAGCCAGCCAATCAAATTACGGTATTCGGCCCAAGTAACGTGACATAAGAATCTAGAGAAAGCTAGGGAATTTTACTTTAATAGTCTAGGGAATAAAGTAAAATCCATCTGAGAACGCTGCATAAGAATGTTCGGTACGACGCGATGGGAAGAAAAGGGACATCTTTCGTAGGACTCCTACGTCATAGGACCAAAGATCGATTAGATTTGAACCAAAGAATATGAACTCCTATAATAGGAATCTTAGATGAGATTCCGTTTAGATCCGTTAGATGAGATTCCGTTAGTCTTAGATGAGATCCAGTTTTCATTCCTAGAGTTGGCCGAAGAGTCGACTCAGAATTAGTGATGCAATATCCGATATCCGGCTGATTTTTCAATATCCGAAATATCATGGGATATCCGAATCACAATCACAGGATATCTGACTTCTCTGCCGGATATCCGGCTCTCTACTACATAAGTTCTATGAATAATATGCATAGACATGATGGCAAATTGTATTCAAACATCCTTGATAAAAGTGACTTTTGTTTATAATGCAAAATATGAAATATAATAGTAAGTTCCCTATCTATGAGTAAAAGGTCCTAACTCTCAAAAGTTTAAAGAATTATCAGCTTTCCTAATATAGATATTTGAACTCTTTATAATAAATTTAAGAATTTACGTTTACATCTTTTAGTAAATTATACCTTTACTGTCAGATTGTAAAATAAAATTTGAAGTTGTTTATCAAAATAGGACTTCATTAATTTTCTTTCTTACTTTTAAATTAAACAATTAAACAGACCTATTTTTGTTTTTTAGCTTGTATGTTAAAAAATATATATACTTATTATCTATACTAATAAAAGAAAGTTTTGCTCTGTGTGTGTACGATGGCTACCAAAATCTACCGCACATAGGAGTCTGAAATTTTGGGTGAGGATAGTCTACAGAAGGTCCTGAAGCACCTGAGACTCAGACTTAGTTTTTTGTGACCCGGGCCCCTTTACATTTTTGTGCCACGGAGCCCGGTATAGGGGCCCCGTTGAAGTTTTTGTTCCCTAAATTGTTAATAACATGCCTCCTTTTAATTCGATCTTCATTTTTGGGGCCTTTTCTCCATTTAGTTATTCCTCCATTTCTACATCCTAGTTAGAACCCTGGCTCACGGGGCCCCTTGAACTTATTGTGTGTCATGCATTTTCACCCCCCCCCTTCCCAAATTGTGTTACCCTCTCAATGCATACTGTATGTCACCCCCCCCCCCCTATTCGAGATGAAAACAGGTTTAATACCAATATTTTACAGTAGTTTACTTCGCGCCTTAAATTATTTAGAATTAAATGAGATGAAATAAGGCGTAGAAAACCATTCTGAATTACTAGTATTAAACATGTTTTCATCTTGAATTCGGGGGTCGGCTTATATGCGAATATATACGGAAACTTTAAAGGTGAGTCTTGGACTAGGCTAACTAGGCCACTACCCTCATAATTGTATTGGTTCCTAGGGCCCAATCTTTTAAGCATTTCTTTAAAATTTTATTCTAATGATTAATTTATACCTTATGCTTAATTTCGACTAATTGAAAATCTAAAGTGCTAAGTACTAGGAAATTTTTAAGATGTTTTCTTCTCACGGCCCTGATCAAAACTATCAGTTGGCCCCTTTTGGCCACCCTACAATAACTCCCTTAAAAACTGTCCGATTCTGGAATTGCTGAAGAAGGAAGAATGCCTGCAGGGAGGGCTTTCTAAAAGAAAGTGACTTTGCTTCATTTTCAAAAAATACACGCACATTATTAACAATGTTACGTTCGTTAAAAACGTATGAACAACGTTTTCCCTTTTAGGGACACTTTGTGTTGTTCTGAAATAACAGTTTAAATACAAAATAATGATAATAGGGATCGTTTCACAGCGCTCTCTTTAATTGCTTTTTCCTCCCCAAAGGTCAAGTGAGAGAGAAAATTTTCCCCAAAGGGTGTGTTAGTTGACCGGAACATTTACGGTGCATTCGTGTTTTCGCCAAGGCGCTGATCTTTCAAGCTCTGAGCTGAATTTTTCTCTCTGCTGATTATAAACCTGACAACGTCAACATAGGTTGCGAAAAAAAAAAGTTATTAAATTAAAGCAATAAAATATGCGTATGAAATATAATTAATATAACTTTTATCATTAAATACGTTATCTAATTATTTGTCAAGGATATGAGTGAAATTTTAAGTGAAACTTTTCAGTTCCCTTTTATGTAATATTTCAGAAATATGTATTTATCATTTTTTATGTTATAAAAAACAAAAACAAAATAACGATGCAATATAGTATATCGTTTAACATCCATTGTGCATATCACTGAAGTTAGCTTTTATTATTTAAATGTAAATAATGTAACAAAATTTAAATATTTATATTTAAAGTAGTAATTTATTATTTTATTTCATTAGATTACTATTCTCATTACATTATTAATGTCCATTGCTTTGAACTGAATATTTTGAAATTAAATTAATTTTAAATTATACAAAAATGACTCTCGTATACTGTGATATTAAAACTTTTTTCTACCTCTTCCTCCCTCCAATTTTTCTTGTTTGCTTGTTTAATTTAATTATGTTTTTTTTTTTTTTTTTACTTAATAATCTGAAATTAATTTAATTTTAAAGCAAGTAAAAGTTACTTTTTTTTAAAAGATAAAATAAAATAAATTATATGAAGGTGAATATCTTATATGATAAAGTACAATTCAATGCAATTTTGCTCAAACAAGTATTATTTTAATTTCTGGATATTTTTTTATGAGCAAAAGTTTTTACGATTCAGCCAAGAATGATTTTTATCATTTCATTTAGGAAAAATAAGTATTACCTAGAATAAGGCTTTATTAAATAGTGTAAGGCCCATTACATAGAGTATAATATCACACAAACATATATCAAAAATTAGTTTTAAACATCCATTTTGTCAGAATTTTTTGAAGATTCCTTGCAACCTCAATAAAATTATCAGGATAAATAATTTATAATTTTTTTTTTTAAACTGCAATATTTTATTTCAGTAACAACTGTTACTTTTTAACCTGATGAAAGAAATAAAAATTATGCTCTGCCTGCATTTCTAAAATCTAAAAAAAGACCCTTATAAAAAATATCCCTATATATCTGATAAAAAGAATATATTTATATAAACTGAAATATTACACAATCAATAATACGGAACAAACAGACATAATACAGAACATGTAAAATTTACTGGCACCTTTTCTACCGCCCCTACCCCCCATTTTTTTTATTAATCAGTATTTTTGTATTGGCATAAAACATGCCAGGTTAAAAAAAAAAAAGTTCTTTAAATCCAAATTTCTACTAAATTATCATCCCTAATATGTTAATTACAAATTAAAAATATAAAAGTTCTCTTCACAAGCCCCACATCCACATTAAAACCTACATTACTGCAATCTAACTTATCAACAGTTCCCTTTTAGCTGTTTTATTGTAGAGAATAAGATTTCATTTGTCTCCTTAACGTAAAGCATATTTTAAAATTATTTCAAAACAAAAATGCTCATTGACAAATTTAGGAGGTAGGCTTGGTGCATGTGTGTGTGTGCGGGGAGGGGGGGGGCAACCCCGCTGGAAGATTTTGAATTTAATGCTTATTAATATTGTTTAAGTACAAATCCTCTCCATCATCATCGGAGCTTTCAAAATACTCCCTTGAGAAAAATGCCTGATTTCAACACTGAAAATATTAAAGAATTATTGAAATTTCTCAATTATTTAACATACTTAGTTTTTACTTATTCTCAAATTAAATGTGGGGAGAAATAGATCCATATAACATTGTACTTGAAAATTGAAATGAATTAAATGAAATTTTCACAAACAAAATTGTTAAAAAATTATTACAATTTATAAATTACTAGCAAGCTACGCCCGCTACGCTGGTCAATTTCTCTTAAAGAACCTTTAATCAAACAAAATATTGACATTTCATAATTCACTTTTATATTTTAACAGAATAATAAGGATACTATAATTTGTGACTCGTGCTATAGTCAATATACACGTCAGAACACGTCGCCCTTATCATTATCTTTTTACGCGTGAAGGTTTCGCTATGGTACTCTATTGTGAAATTTGGTAATTTTAGAAATTCAATAGTTGAAAAATCGCAGAATCATTAGATCATTTTTCTTTAGAAATTGTTCTTAGAGCGCATTTAGATCTTATAAATAACAATCATGCCGAACTTGAAGTTTCTAGCTCCTTCAGCATCGCAAAAATCGCAATTTTAGAACGTTTTTCGCTTCTGCACCCCCCTCGGGGTAGTGGCACCGACATAAAATATAGCCTATGTTGGAGCAGGGATTGTCACCATCCATTTGCCACTATCACTTTTGAAATCGCTTTAGTAGTTCCAGACATTCCATACAAATTGTAATTTAGAATGTTTTTAGAAATTTTTTTTCTTATTTCAGCCTTTTAAATTTCGATTTTTTTTAGATTTTGTTCTTATAGAGCATTTAAATCTTGTAAGTAACGACCATACAAAATGTCAAGTTCCTAACTCCTTCATTATTGAAAATATCATAATTTTGGAACGTTTTTCGCTCCTGCACCCTCTGCGGGCAGTGGCACCGACGAAAAATTTAGCATATGTTGGAGCAGGGACTGTCACCATCCATTTGCCACCATCACTTTTGAAATCGGTTCTGTAGTTTCAGAGATTCCATAGAAATTGTAATTTAGAATGTTTTTAGAACGCTTCTTCCTCATCTCACCCTTTTAAATTGCGAATGTTTTTATAATTTGTTCTTAGAGAGCATTTACATCTTATAAGTAACTACCATACCAAATTTGATACTTCTATCTCCTTCAGTACACAAAAAATCGAAATTTTAGAACGTTTTTCGCTCCTGCACCCCCCTGGGGGTGGTGGCACCGACATAAAACATAGCCTATGTTGGAGCAGGGATTGTCACCATTAATTTGCCACCATCACTTTTAAAATCGCTTCAGTGGTTCCAGAGATTACCCCCCTACAAACAAACAAACAAACAATCTTTACTACTTTATATATTAGTATAGATAAGGGGGAATTAGCCCCTTGTTCCCCCCCTTTATACTTAACCAATCAATCCCGAAAACTAATCAGAGATGCGCCTTAACACAGTGAACCTATAAATAAAATTTGAAGGAAATGGGATAATTCTGCATGAAAAACCCATTTACATAAATTAAGGGGGGTATTAGCCCCCCGTTCCCCCCCTTTATACTTAATCAATCAATCCCGAAAACTAATCAGGGAAGCGTCTTAACCCAATGAATCTATAAACAAATTTTGAAGCAAATAGAATAATTCTGTATGAAAAACCCATTTATATAAATTAAGGGGGGGTTATCCCCCCGTTCCCCCTCTTTATACTTAACCAATCAATCCCGAAAACTAATCAGGGAAGCGCCTTAACACAGTGAACCTATAAACAAAATTTGAAGGAAAACGGAATAATTCTGCATGAAAAACCCATTTATATAAATTAAGGAGGGATTAGCCCCCCGATCCCCCCCCCTTTATACTTAACTAATCAATCCCGAAAACTAATCAGGGAAGCGCCTTAACTCAGTGAACCTATAAACAAAATTTGAAGGAAAACGGAATAATTCTGCATGAAAAACCCATTTATATAAATTAAGGGGGGGGGGATTAGTCCCCCCCTGTTCCTCCCTTTATACTCAGCCAATCAATCCCGAAAATTATCATGCAAGCGCCTTAACACAGTGAACCTAAAAACAAAATTTGAAGGAAAACGGAATAATTCTGCATGAAAAACCCATTTATATAAATTAAGGGGGGGATTAGCCCCCCGTTCCCCCCTTTATACTTAACCAATCAATCCCGAAAAGTAATCAGGGAAGCGTCTTAACCCAATGAACCTATAAACAAAATTTGAAGGAAAACGGAATAATTCTGCATGAAAAACCCATTTATATAAATTAAGGGGGGGAATTAGCCCCCCGATCCCCCCCCCTTTATATTAACTAATCAATCCCGAAAACTAATCAGGGAAGCGCCTTAACACAGTGAACCTATAAACAAAATTTGAAGGAAAACGGAATAATTCTGAATGAAAAACCCATTTATATAAATTAAGGGGGGGGGGGAATTAGACCCTTGTTCCCCCCTTTTATAATTAACCAATCAATCCCGAAAACTAATCAGGGAAGCGCCTTAACACAGTGAACCTATAAACAAAATTTGAAGGAAAACGGATATTTCTATGAAGAGTTATCGCATTACGTACGTACATACATACATACAGAACCGGCTGCCAAGCTCTCAGGGCTTGACAGCCAGTGTGATAACTGAAAAATCGCAATTTTAGAACGTTTTTTGCTGCTGCACCCCCTGGGGTTAGTGGCACCGACATAAAATATAGCCTATGTTGGAGCAGGGGTTGTCACCATCAATTTGCCACCATCACTTTTGAAATCGGTTCGGTAGTTCCAGAGATTACCCCCTACAAACAAACAAACAAGATTTACTCCTTTATAATATTAGTATAGATTTAACATATTCAGTTTTTATGCATTTCTTCACCAATCTCTTTTATATATAATTATCTTATCAATTATATATAAGAAAATATATATAACTATAGGTCATAAAATTCATACATTGAAATTTTTTCTCGAAAACAAAACTGATAAAATTATTATTTACTTTTCTAAATTTCTGCGTTATTAAAGATGAACTATTTATCAGGAGAAAGTACTTAGCCAAAGGTGCGATAAACTTCCTAATATGCATCTTTTTACAGAGAAGTAACACATCGGGAATCTTAGTTGGGGTAAATTTGAGAATGGGGTTCTATTGTGAGGGGTGACCAGAGCGGTCTGATGCAGAATCTGATAATAATAATCCAGAGCGCTGAGAATAACAACCATCTAGCAGAGAAGAAAGGTTCTCAATGAGAGGAGAGAGGGAAAGGTATCGTAATCACCTCCAAAGACAGGAACGCTCAAATATGTCGCAACCCTAAATTACTTGCTCCTAACACTGTCCGAACTTGTGAGAAAATGAACTGTTCCCCACATGCGACGATTTGAGCCGCCATCTCGTTGTGGTAGAATATTACTTAGCAATGTATATATTTAAAAAAAAGACAAAATGTACCTACTGTTGATAAATTAAAAAGAAAAAATGTTATTTCCCTGATATATACTACTTTATGAGTAAACTGTCGGAGAGAGATGCGAGAGGCACTTGTTTTTTTTTTTTCCGATTATGAACAGTTTTTTGAATAGGGGTCAACTACATAATAAAAAAATTACAGCAACTTTCATTTTCAAACAGTAACATCCACTTTCACAATTTATTTGAGTTCCTTGGAACAAATCAATCTGAAATAAATAAATAAATACATAAAATTAAGCATTCTTTTTAACAATTTCCAACATAGTTGAAAACTGTTTATGAATTCGGTTTGTCTGTCTGTCTGTCAATGCTCTAACTCGCGTAAATATATTCGGATTGCCATGCAATTGATATATGTTATTGAGGTTTACTATGGCATGTTCGGTATTGAAAATGAAGTGTGTAGCACTTATAGTTCCTTTACAGGAACACTCAAAAGAATTCCTTTACATTACGATCCATGGAGAAAAATCGTTTGCGGTTTATTTTAACAATGTTTCACTATTTCAAACATATTGAAATTGATATATATCAAAAAGGTGCATTACAAGAGGTTTACAATAGAATATTGTGTCTATAGCATTCCTCGTTCATTTACAGGGACACACAAAAGAATTAGGTACTGCCAGTTAACAATAATTGTTGGAAGTGCGTTTTCAGTTGCTGAACGCGTTTTTAACTTTAACTCATTTTTTGTCTATTACTTGGTGTGTATAAATTCTATAGATCATATACAGGGCAGCACAACATTTTCTGGAGTACATTTCCGTTTATTGACGGAAATTCCAGAAGGCGAATTTTAAACTGTGCTACTCGTTTCCTAACAGAACAAAAATTTAGCATACAAATCTATAGATCATATACAGGGTTACACAAAAGAATTTGGATATTTTCGGACGATTGATGGTAATTTTTAAAATTAGGTTTTTAAATATGTTATACGTTTTTAAAATTGTTTACTTAGATATTATCTTTCACCTTACTAAACGGTAAAATTATTTTGGAAGTGTTGGAAAGGAAAAATGCCTTAAAATTAATGAATTTATAACTAAGTTCTAAAAATATAAAAATGTTATATTGTCATCGGAAACCCACCTGTGAATGCAATATTTATAATTCTAACCTATCAGGAACAGAGTGAAAATTCGATTACAAAATGCCACCTTTAAATACAAAAACCATGTTCAGTTAAATTAAAAGATCGTAAAAAAAAAAAAATTAGTTTTCGGAATTTCTTTGGAATTTTGTCGAAATTTCACTAGCTTTTTGTTTAGAACACTTAGTGACTGTCTAAAGCTGAGCTACATTTTAGTGACAGCTTTATGTTATATTTTCACGAGAAAAGAGAATTTTACAAATTTCATATAAAATTATTATATCCGAAATAAAACAGGGAATAAATTTAATGAATTTTATATCCCCACTTCGTGAAAAAGAAAAACTGACTATTCTTCTTAAAAAAAAAAAAAAAAAAAAAAAAAAAATAATAATAATAATAATAATAATATATATATATATATATATATATTCATTTGTAGCACCAGATATAAATCTTATTTCAGTTTTTTGTCTTGAATCTTGTCATGTATAATCATTTCAAATGCTGTTTTTCAAAAATTCGGAAACTTATTTTTTTCGGAAACTGAGTTATCAAATAATTGAAACGTCTTGAGACCACCAAGCGGTTTTATAAACTGCAAAAACATGTAATGCTGCCATTCAAAATAAAATAAAATGAAGCGACAAGATACGCATAAAATAAACTTTTAGTGGCAAAAGACAGACAAAAAAGAAAAATGACTTTTCGACGACAAAGAGCAATTGGATTTATTTATAATCTTTCAAAATTTTCTTTAAACTTTTCAAAGGAAAAGTATTTCTGCTGCTAAAATGTTGAAATAATTGAATGACATTAGAATTTACGAACAAATTTATTTGAAAATAATTAAAAGATTTTCTTCATGTATTATTACAGCAAAATTTTATTAAAAAATTCTGCGTGCAGTTTGGCAATTTGGAATTAAAAAAAAAATCCTTGACAGGTAAAATCCTTGACAGGCCTACAGGCACAGGTAGATTTCGAAGATACAGACCGTAGGGCGCCTGTTTATTGGGAATTGCAGAAGAAATTACCCTTTTGCCATGATGTGGTAGTTGAAACCGCCCATTTCGAATTCTACCTGTGTCTGAAGGCGGAGCCAGCAGGGATTTTTTTTGTTTTTAATTCTTTTCTGCTGTAAGGGTTGGTCCTATAAAAAACTTGTCAATATAAAAGTTGTAGATAATATCAAGAGGATTTATAATAAATTTATGATACCTTGTGAATTGACAGAGTTATGATTTTTTTCTTCTTAAATACCTGTTTTCCCCCCCCCCCTCCCCTTGAGGCCATTTTTAATGATATTAAAAATCTGTCATACATAAATTTTTGGCCCTTTTCCTAGAAGTAATAATAACTTTAAACTGATTCAATACGTATCATAATTAAAAAGTAATGGTTTTTTTTCTGTTTTCACAAAAAGCAGGGACCCCATCCTCCCCCCGCCACCTTGGTTCGATTTTGCCCATCAACGAACTTGATCTTTGATATATATATATATATATATATATATATACACTAGTGTGCAAAACTTAAGCAACAAACTCAAAATACTAATTTCTGAACACGTGAGTACTCAAAAGGAAATTCTATAAACAGCAAGGGAAGAAAGTTGGCACTACCCTAACAGTACAGACAGTCGATGTGAAGTCTTCTTGACATCACAAATGGTCACAATTGTCACAGTCACTACAATGAACAGAAATGTGATATCTTTCATTCGTCTCATTTTTACTCTCATTTGGTCACTCCACTGAACAGTCATCATGACTGCTGTTTTTTGACGAGTCACCAGGTGACTTTACAATGAAGTCATCTTGTGATTCTCATGTGACTGTCACTTTGACACTCCATTGTAAAGTCATCATGTTAGCTGTTCTATGACGAGTTCCCAAGTGACAGAAAATGAAATCATCTGGTGACTTTTCACAAAGGAGTGCAATGATGACTTCACAATACAGTGTCGATCATCGGAAAGTCACCATGCGACTTCATTGTGACACTATTTGGCGACTAAACTCAATGCAATGCTCACAATGACTTCTAAGTTCAGTCTTCAACTGACAGTGACATGACAATCACAACGTTACTTCATTGTAATGTCACCTGGTGACCCATCACAAAGCGACAGTCACAGTGACTTTTCAGTGTTAAAAATCATTTGAGAGTAATAATGAGAAAGTGAAATATCCCATATTTTGATTCACCGTAGTGATTGTGACACTTCTAACCATGTGTGACGTCAAGGGGACTTCACATCGACTGGCCGTGCTGTTAGGGTAGTACCTCTTTTCTACACTTGCTCTTTATAGAATATCCTTTTGAGTACTCACGTGTTCAGAAATTAGCATTTTATGGTTGTTGCTTAAGTTTCGCACACTAGTGTATAACGTTTTGAACTGGGGGTGGTTTTGGGTTCTGGGAGTTATGATCGGCGTAGAATCTGCAAAAAATTTTCAGAAATTCCAACATAGGGGAGAATATAATAGGTAGTATTTCTTACGAAATCTACTTAAAGTACTCTCTTAAAAAAATCCAGCGATTTTAACTCAGACGGAGTAATTTTTCACTCCTTTCCAGTATTAAAAATGCACTTATCCTATAGGAGTGAATTTCATCCTTTTTGCGGAGTGGTTATTTCCATTCCTTTTTGATAAGTCATTTTCACTCTTTTTTCGACTAAATTAATAGGTAAAATGTGTGATTTCACCCTTATTTTGAAAAATTACTTTTTTTTTTTTTTTTTTTTTAACATATTTCGAACAAAAGGATGATTTTTTTAAAAACTTTTTTTTTCTTTTATTTTTATCTTAGTTTTGCATTTTAATATGCATAAATGACATAATTGAAGATAAATTTTAGAAGAGATTTCATAAATTTTTAACATTAGGGATTAAAAAAAAAAAAATCTGATTATACCTATATTGACAAGATTTTTTTCCTAAAACAATATTATAAGATTCGTTGTTTTTACTTTATCTTTCTTATAATAAAATTATTTCTTGTACTTTTACATTGTATATATAATTTCAGCATTACTTAACGTTACTCTTTTAACCATAAAAATATGAATTTCTTGAATTATTTCTTATATTATTATATATTAATATATTTTACTCATGGCACAGAAAAATATTTGTAAAACACAGAATTCATAATAAGAAAAACATGTTTTTATGTTGCGTTTTAAACTTCGGATATATACGTTCTATGTTTGTTAAAATATTTAATCAATACAAGTATTTATTATGTTCAAGTATTTGTTATGTATACAAAGGTGCACTGCACATCTATACTTTATGTGTTTTGGAATTTACATAATATTATGCAATGTAGTATGAAATACTGAAGAAAGTAGAAATAGCAATCTGAGACAAATGTTTTAGTGCAGTTAGACTTTTGAATATGCATAACTTATAACACAAAAAATAACAATTCAAAAAATCATATACTATATACTTATTTAAATTAAAGTTAGTTGTGCCAAAAATTAAATTAACAACATTTTTTTTTTAATCTATTATTTTCTGTCAATTTTTAAAATTATATTTAACATTTCGTACTATTTACATAATATTATGTAAATTCGAAAATAAATAAATAAAATATAGATGTGCACAATTCACAATATAAAGTTTAAGTTTACTATTATCAAAGAAATGCGATTATTTTCTAGTTCTTATATAAACGTACATTTACAAATGCTTAAGTGTAAAAGTAATCTTTTAGAGTATATTGGATAAATTAACAGATTCTAATAAATACTTGTACGCACTGGAAATATTTTAAGAAAAATAGAACATATATCCTAATTAAAAAATAATGTTTTTAATATCATGGGTTCTGTGTTCCACTAATATTTCTCCGTGTCATGAGCAATGTATATTAATAAATAGTAATATAAACAGCAAATAATATTTGTTTACATAAAGTAAATCTGAATTAAAGTAATTAGTATACAGTTTGAATACGATAAAACTATATTTTCAAGAGTATTTTATTAATTATAAAATATCACTTTAATTTTTTCAAAGTAATTATACGAAATCATAATATGAAACCCAGAAAACATTTTTGAGTGCATTTCATTTATATTAATAACACAAAAAACGATAATTGAAGAAACTAATGTTTCATGTTTAATAGTAACAACGTAAAATAATATAATGCCAAAATTATATATACGATGTAAAAATAGAACAAGAAATATCATTATACGAATGATAAAATAATAATTTACCTTAGGAGAAAAAACTTTTTCTGGTATGGCTAGTGGCCATCTTGCTTTTTTTTTCTGGGGAGAAACGAAATGTAAATTTCTTCTATTCTTTATTATAATTATTCTTGCTTTTGTTGACACGACATGTTTACCCCATTTTTAAATCCATGAAATAAAAATACTAAAACACTTATATGTTTCAGAGTAGCACTAATTTAACAAAACGTAATTTTAACAGTGAGCGGTGACAAGGCAATCATGCTTATTTATGCCTGACAAGCCGCCGAATGCCGAAGCCAGCGTTCTCAGATGGATTTTAGTTTATTCCCTAGACTATTAAAGTAAAATTCCCTAGCTTTCTCTAGATTCTTATGTCACGTTACTTGGGCCGAATACCGTAATTTGATTGGCTGGCTCTATTTTGTACTATGACAATATACATGTAAAAAGAAATAGCAGATGGCAGCAACAAATGTGATTTTTTTCACATAAATGTTTACAAATTTATTGGTAATTGGTAAAAATACTTAAACAGAAAAGAAAAGCACGGTTTATAGGGAGAAAATTGACATAATGTGTAGCTCCGCCCTAAATCCATTCCCTTTTTCAGTATTTTTATATATATTTGTAAATATTTACGAGTGATACCTATCGCACAACTTATAGCTAAATCTATATATATGACATGATGAACCATAAGAAACATTTAACACACAATAATATTCGTAAAAAAAAAAAATAATAATAATAATACTAATAAATATTGCTTTTAACGAATGGGTATTTTTTGAACATTTAAGAATATATATCATCGTTTTTTACACAATATTCGATGAAAGATGTTGTAAAAAACTACCAAATTGTAATTATTTAGTACCCCTAAAACATATTTTCAATTCATAAAATACTGTGCAAAAGAATTTTAAGAAAAGAGGCTTTCTGCAATATTCAAAAATTAGACATATTTCACAAATAATATTAATACAATTTGCATCTGTATTCAAATCGTACGGCAGAGACGATGCTCCGCCTACTGTATATAGCTAGATTTTCTGCAGTGATGCTTTATATTCTGAACTAATACATATCATAATGAGGGTGGGCGGTGTTTAAATGTAAAAAACTGTGAGGACGGCGTACAGGTGTGACAAAAATATATTACAATAGGTTTCTGACTTGTAAGCCATAAATTAATACTGATAGCTCGATATTTTGGGAAATTAATGTTCACTAAAGAGTAATTTTTGATAAAACAAAATCAGCAAGTTATGTTAAAAGGCATGAATATGCTTTAAAAAATTTTTTCACGTTCTTATCCGACATCGCCTTTTATTATTCTCAGATTATCCTAAACTGCTGTAAGCCTATTTTATAATTATTTGCAAGAATCTAACTATAATAATAATAAAAATCCTTGAATAAGGAACCAAAAACTGTAATAAAATACCATTTTGCATAATTTGGGAGAAATGCTTGCTATTGTTATGACTAATAATTAAAAGGGTACTTACGTATTATCCGGGTTAGGTCAGATACAAGATCAAATATATTAATTCATTTATTTTCAAAATTATTTAAACCATTATTTTTTCTTTTTACGTATCCTAATATTTTTATGCTGTATATTTTTTCATTTAATATTACTATTCAGCAGCAGATAATTTTGTATGTGCAATATTTAATTTATTAAATTTTTGTTGTGCAAGTTACTGGAATTTTAAAGTATTATTATTATTAAATATTTTTCAATATATTTTATTTCTATGAATTTTAAAATAAATTAATTTTGATTAAATCAATCTATTTAAATATTTGACCATTTTAAATGAGCATAATAATACATATGTGAGATTTTGAAAAGGTATAATTATATTTAAAAATGAAAGATTTGGAAAAAAAAAAAATTAAGAGAAAAATGTAAAGTTACTAGATTTAAATGAAAATGAAATTATGGAGCATAGAGTTAGACATAATGCAAGATGCAAATGATTCTGAAAACTATTGTTCTTCTGTATAAACGAAAATATATTTAAAGAATTTAATAAA
Organism: Maratus michaelseni; assembly: GCA_963931845.1. Classification (NCBI taxonomy): domain Eukaryota; kingdom Metazoa; phylum Arthropoda; class Arachnida; order Araneae; family Salticidae; genus Maratus; species Maratus michaelseni. Next base: position 45,153,821 of record OZ007592.1, on the reverse strand, counting down.
AACTAAAAATAAGAAAATATGTAACATGTAGATCATATAAAAATATTTTTTAATAATGCTATAGAAATGTATTTTTCTGATTTTGTCCAGGAATTAGATAAACTCTAAATTTTGTTTATATATTTCTTAAAGAGATTGTTAGGGGAACCGTCGGTAGCGTAATGAATTTTCTTATTTTTATAAAAAGTTAAATCAGTCTTCAAATTTAATATACATTTTCATCTTTTGATATGTTAAAGAAGTTTGTTCAGCTTACCTGAAATTTTCCTTTTTGCGCCAAGTAATATCCACCGTAATCCAAAGTGTTGTAGCGATATTTATCTTATCCATTGATTCACTTATATTGGAGTAATAATAAATAGTATTAGTAGAAAATGACAATTGTGTAAAATAAACAGAAGATTCATTTTCCTTTGAATATAATATAATTCGTGGCTAGATGTACATGTTTAAAATCGCATTTTGGAGGCTGCGTATAAGTGCTCCAATTTTACATTATATTAAAATATATTTACATCATATATATACAAGAGCGTCTTAACTGTTCGGAAACATTTTGGAAACTGAAGGGAGATTGTTATTTGAGTTCTGTGCACACGCGCGGGACAAACAGCTGTAGATTGTAGGAGGGAGATCTGCAGTATCTCTCCACTTAGTTAGTTTCGACAGTCTCTGGTTTTGTTCACTATGTTTTTCAGCTGCGGCACTTGAAGTACTTATTGGTAATTGGGGTCTGGTTTTTAACATGTTTTTCAATCGTTCGCTGCACGTGGAGATTAATCAATTGCATAAAAAAGGTTTCTCCGTCAGAGATTAATTTTTTACGAAATAAAATTGTCTAGAAATATTTAACTTGTTTCAGATTTTGTGGGTTTAATAAAGCTTAAACAAATGAACATATTTTAACAAACTTGCCAGCATTTTAAAAGACATAAAAAAAGTAATAAAAGAAAAGAAAATAATTTACCAAAATCATCAACAATTTTTTCATGGGTACATAAACAACCAGGGTGCAGAATACACATTTAACTAATTAATTTAAAAAAAAAAAATTCTTTTATTTCGCACCAGTATGACAGTAACGCCAATCAGAAATTTTCAGTCCTGTCATTGAACAAACTCGCCGAGTTATGAAATATTTATTAAGTGTTAATGAAAACTAATAAGATTATGTATTTCTTTTAATGCTTAATCCTATTTTCTGTTCACTTTTTATAATTTAAAATTACGAATGTTTATTGTAAAAACTATATGTTGTAAATATTTACCTCATATAATACATATTCAATTAAATAAAACTGTTGAGCACATTACATTCTATATTTAAAAAAATATATATCCACTGTTTCAGAAAAAAATATCTTTTAAAATATTCATATTCTTCATCCCATTATAAATTATAAGAAGTAAACAGAAAATAACAAAGATTAAAAATTAAAATAAATACATAATCTGATTAGTTTAATTGAAAATGAACATATTTCATCACTGTATGAGTTTGTTTAATGACAGGATTGAAAATTTCCGATTGCCTTTACTTTCATGCTGCCGCGAAATAAACGAAAATTTCAAAGGTTAATTTCGGGCCATGAAAGCAGAACCAAAACTTGAGCACGGAGCTCCCACTGCCGAACACTTTAGTTCTAATCGTCACCACTGGTGGCGCTAGTTCCCGCCATCTTCTAACAGGCGAGTGTCCTCATTTTACCGTATATCCAAATTGTTGTGTATATGTATATCATGGTAATAGAATACCTCATGTAGGGGAACGCTGTGTTAGGTTTTTGACTCCGAAATGAAGTTTGGTAATGCGCGAACTCTCGTGTACTGGCCGGAGCGCCATCTGTGTCAGCAATCGAAGTTCAGCAAATCGAAAACTTTTTTTTTTTTTTTTCTCAAGCTGCATTTAAAAAGAAATTCTGTGATGTTTTTTAATTAATAAAACAGAAAACGAACTATTTTAAGAGTTTGTAAAATATTTATATTAAATTTTACAAACTGCAAATAATATATATTTTCACTGTAATATTAAAAAGGAACAAAAAATATTAATTCTTATTCAAAACAAGCCTGGAACTCAAATTTATCTTTTTTTTTTCTTTTAAATTTTATTGTACTTCGATATCCGGGATTTATCACGTAATTCTCGTAAATATTTTATAGAATAACTTTTTTTTTTTTTTTTTTTTTTCTAATTAAAACAAATGATGATGTTTTTATATGCTTTTATTTATTTTTTAAAATAAATAAAATATGAAAACCAGGACTGTTTAGTTTAAGAATTTGTTAAATATTCATACCAAATTTTACAAACTGCAAATAACTAAAAATTATATATATTTTCTTCCCAGCTGTATTATTTAAAATGAGCAAAAAATATCAATTCCTATTCAAAACAAGTATTGGAATAAGGTAAATTTTGATAGGATTAATTTTATTGTACTCAAACTCTAGATTTAAAAAATATTTATGCCTACTAAAAATGTAAAGTAAATTTGAAATTTGTAGCAATTGGGCCTTAAGCCCCCAAATTTAGCATGTAATTTTCATTAGAGATGATATTTTATACTATTAGAGTAGGATAATAATAAATATATTTATCTAAATATTTATTTGCATACTCCCATCACCCCTCACCACCCCTTTGAGGCATCGGAAATGCTCAAATTTTTGTGACAATACAGGAAAGGGGACCGTAGAAAAGAAAAATAGTGTTTCCTATACTGCTGGATTATTGTAATTTTATTCTTATATTTAATGTAATATAAATTCAAATACAACTAGCTTTTTCTGTAAATTAATACACATGTATAATATGAATCATTTTCTACATTCAAGACTTGCTGTCAATAACTTCCTATTTGAAAGAATTTTTTTTTTTTTTTTTCAAATCAAAAAATAATTTGATGTCTGTGTATTTATTGCATATGATCAAGATATTTTGATAAATTAAAAAACTTTTGTGCCTATATGTGTATATTTAAATAAAGATTACACAAGAAAAATTACATATCTTTATTTAAGGAACAAATATTATTTAACAGATATAATTAACAAACATTTGTTTAACGAAGAAAAATACAAAAAATATAATTTCAAGAATTACTCGGCTACAAACATTTAAAAATCACAGCATTTACCTTAGATTAAAAAAAAAAAAAAAAAAAAAAAACTATATTTATATATAATTTCAAAAAGAAGCACAAAGGCCATCCATTTTATTCAGTTAATTTATCTGTTGCACCCCCTCCCCCTCCCTTTTTCTTTTTTCCTGGAAGGGGTGGATTCATTTTTTGAATTGGTGAAAATATAATTTTTAACTGTATTTCCTATCTGAACTAAATTTTTGGCATTTTTTACTGTGCTAGACGAGATATGCTCACGGAAACAACGATGGATTTCTTATACACAGTTCTTTATTCTGTCTTTCGACTTTCTTATAATCTGTGTCACATCCATATACAAAACAGTTCCAAGCCATATTAAAATATAATTTAAAATTAATATTTTATTAAAGAAATAATAACGCACTCCTATAGCAAACAATGTTATTTTGACTCAGCTAAAGATCGCAGCGCCACATGCGGCCACTTCGGCGTTAGGCTCAAGTTTGCAAGGAAGATGCCACAGGGGAAAATTCTCCTAATCTACTTATATCTCCCTGATGTATATTTAATATTTAGCAATATTATCCACAGAGCTTTGAAAGCTTTATGGATTCAAGAATTTTGAAGTAAATCCTAATTTACCCGTATTTACACGTTAACAGTGTCTTTTATTAATATACATTTCCTTTCAAAAATTACCGGTATGAGTTTATTTTTCCATTCGTAATAGTTTTATTTTAAGACTCTCCTATCCTCACAACGCATAGTTGGACATTTCGCGAACCTTGGCGGCTGAAACAGTTATTTTCTGTGTGTGTTAAGCTAAATAAATGAATTTGTTAATCAATAAATACCCTTCTTTTGGCAAAAAATATTGTTTTTAATGAAAAGTGATTTTAGTTTTACAGTTTTTATGCTTGTATTTGTTAAATGTAAGTAAATAACAATGTAACAATACAGCTACTGTTTTTTGGGATTCATTTAAAACCCATTTTCACGCAAGCATTAAAGCACGTTTTTCTATTTTCCTTGATTTTTTTTTAAAAATTCATCCAAATTTTTTGGTTATTTTGCTGTACAAGTTACTTTTTCTTAAGCTCGAAAGCAGCACCTTTCTTTTCAGAGTTTTTCCAACTTAAACTGATCAGCACGATTGAGTACTTCAACATTTCTTGAGCTTCTTATGCTCTCAACTTTTCTTTTGTTTGATCTTTCATCTAATTGAATAAAAGCCCTTACAGTCGATATAAGTTTCTAAGAATCTCAACAGCACCCCCATTCCAATCATTATTATTTTTAATGAGTATGTTTGCATTTTTTGGTTGAAATTGCTATGCTCTCCAGTTCAGATTTTAAATAAGAGAAATTGTGTTTGAAACTTTTTATTTGATCCGCATAAAAATAATCATTCTGAAAAAATAAAGTAATTTTCAGGAAAATGTAATTTTTATATATGTTCGTTAATTTTTGCTGCAATATGATGTTAAAATTAATAATGCCAAAAATGTTCTTCTGTGCTCCAAGCCCTTCAATTCTAACATTGTAGATTTTTTTTTTTTTTTTTTTTTTTTTTACGTTCCAGGTTTGCGCGTTCTCGCACACTTTATGACAAACATGATTTTTTTGTAATTTGGTCTCACAAATGTCTCCGAAATAAAAATTCAGTCTGCATAACTGGCACGTACAGCTGCTCTTCAAGCATGTTTCATTACTTTTCTGAAACATCGTGTTGGAATTGTTGGAGATTAAAATATTGAAAATACCACAAACTGAAACTGCACTCAAAGACATTTTGCTGTTTAAAACACATAAAAAAATAATTTCGAGGTGTTACTGTATGTATATACAGATTTTGCTGTACCATTGCAACATGTTTCGAATATTTACCGAATAATTTTGAAAACTGTAAGGATACAAGATTCAATAAACATAATGAATTCTACGAACCAGCGTTCTCAGGTGGATTTTAGTGTATTCCCTAGACTATTAAAGTAAAATTCCCTAGCTTTTTTTTAGATTCTCAAGTCACGTTACTTGGGCCGAATACCGTAATTTGATTGGCTGGCTCTATTTTATACTATGATAATATACATCTAAAAAGAAACAGCAGATGGCAGCAATAAATGTGATTTTGTTCACATTAATGTTTACAAATTTATTGGTAAAAATACATAAACAGAAAAGAAAGGCACGGTTTATGGGGAGAAATCGACATAATGTATAGCTCCGCCCTAAATACTTTCCCTTTTTCCTTTTTTAGTATTTTTTTATATTTATTTGTAAATATTTACGAGTGATACCTATCGCACAACTTGAAGCTAAATAAATATATATGACATGATGAACCACAAGAAATATTTAACCCACAATAATATGCGTCAAAATAAATAAATAAATAAATAAACGTTGCTTTTACAGAATGGGTATCTTTTTATATTTTAAAGATCGTTTATTATCGTTTTTTACACAATATTTCGATGAAAGAAGTTGTAAAAAACTACCAAACTGTAATTTTTTAGTACCCTTAAAACATATTTTCAATTCATAAAATACTGTGCAATGATTTTTAAGAAAAGAGGCTTTCTGCAATGTTCAAAAATTAGATATTTTTCACAAATACAATTTGCATCTGTATTCAAATCGTACCGCAGAGACGATGCTCCGCCTACTTTATATAGATAGATTTTCTGCATTGATGCTTATATTCTGAACGAATACATATCATAATGACGGTGGGCGGAGTTTAAATGTTAAAAACTGTGAGGACGGCCACGGCCAAACTCCATCTACCCGCCTTCACTCATACGGCCTTCACAATCACCCTTAGTTTCGGAATCGTTAAAGGGCTATTTTGGCCGGTAGATGGCGCGATATACTTACCATAAATAATGCTTATTAAAGGTTACTTCTGTACATAAAAATACAAAAATCTTTGCAATATATTCATTATAAAAGATATATATAACATATGCATCTTTTGTTTCGACGCTTTCTTTACTACAAACAGGAAAAACTAAAAGATTTAGAGGTAATATAAATAAATACGATGCTTTAAGCAATTAAAAATAGTTTAAATAACACGCTACTACAAAATGGAAAACAAACATTATAAGTAAATTTATATATTTATATAATTTATATACATTTAGATTCTTGATTACTTGAAACATTAATAATTCTGAGCGTAAAATACACAGTTAATAAATTTTAAAAATATTTACTAGTTTCACAATAATAAGAAGATTAAGCAAGTTCGCCAATTTCCGGCAATGAACTCATATCGAATTTTTTTTTCTTCTCAAAACATGGATTATTTTTACACGATTCTGAATTATTTAAAATATGTATAATATGTGCATTCAAAAGAATTTTCAATAAATTTAACCATTATAGGTGGTGATCTGAAATACATAAGCATATAGAAATATAATAGAATTACATATAAATTTAAATATTATATTCTAATTCTGGAAAGTCATTGTATAAAAGTATGTATATGATAAAAATAAAAAGATACTTACAGGTTTCATAATATCAAGAGAATAAGAAAACCTATTTCGCCAATTTCCGGCAATCAACTCATATCGATTTTTTTTTTCTCTTAAAACATGGATTATTTAACAAAATAATAATAATTTTTACAGGTTTCATTATTTTTGAAAATGAACAAGTTTTTGCTGTAGCATTATGTGTTCTATTTATGAGAGAATAGTTTTTGTGGAAATTTTACAATATTGTGTGGTTACAGAAATTACAGAATATTTTTTTAGAATTTTAAAATATTAATTCATAAATCTATCCACCATACTTGTATATATAAATGTATCTATAGGTATATGCAGATTCCATTTCTTGATTAGACTTTAAACATTGATAATTTTTACAGTGAAATATACAGTAAATATTAAAATATATAATATATATTTATATAATAATAAATATATAATAATATAAAAATTAAAATTAAGTAAACTTTAAAAATTTTCTTGATAAAGAATTCTTACATGAGGATGAATTGGCTTCATTTGTAAAATTCCTTCCCATATTTTTTTAAATGATGGGCAAAAATTTTGCACATATTAATGAGCATATTTGTTTTATGATCGTTTAACTCACATTCCCATAAAGGGTTTTTTATTACTCTCGGATATATTAATTCATATATAGTTTTGACGATTCCGTTTGTATTTAGGATTGGTATAATTTGCTCCATAAAGTCTAAAATTGTGGAAATTAGACTGATGAATTGTGGTTTGGGATAAGACAATCCACCTCTGTCCTGATTGGCAATTCAGGGATCTGTTTAGGAAAAAATTGGGTCCTTTAAAGGACCCTTCACAATTTTTTTATTTCAAAACAGGACCCTTCACAAAATTATTTTTCCTAAAACTGACCCTTCACAAAATTCTGTGTCTTAAAAATAGGTTTTTAACAACATTTTTCCATTTTTAAGCCGAACATTTGACAAATAATTCATTTAAAAGTAAAATCTGACCTATCACTTTTACATATAATAAAGAAAATATATGTATTTTACATCCATGTATCTTTTTAAAAATGTATAAACAAGAACTTGGATATACCGATCATTTCAAATTCACAAAATTATGATTAGATTTTTCACAAATATAAAAAGCTGTTCACAATTTCACAAAAACAGGACCCTGGGAAAGGTGTCTGGACAGACCCCTGCAATTAATTGAAGTATGGGTGCATCACATTCATCTGTTTCTATGTTTGATAAGCACGATTCACAATTAAAATTTTCTTTAATGACTCTTACGAGATATCCGCTAACAATGGCAATACTTGCAAACTTCAGGTTAACTCTTGGTGGTGCTAGCAATTAAAAAGAAATTAATTAAGGGGTTTATAATTCCGATCATTAAAATTCAATTTAAATCTAAAAATAAATTGAGAGCCGCAGCAATTTTATAGAGCACCTGTTTCGAAAATTTTGCTCTGTACTTCTACTGATTTCTGGTGATTCGGTAATAAATTAATAAAATAATTTTAACAATTTGATGTAATTTTATAGTATTATTTTACATAAATATTTGTACACCAGTCAGTAAAAACGTGTGTTTACTATACACAAAATTTTTTATACGGTAATAAAATATTTCGCAATTTCACTTACGTTGTATCTAAGAAAACACAAGAGCGAAAAGCGAAGATGAGGAAATTCTCCATTTGCCATGGTAAGTAATAGCGCCCTCTACGTTAGTCCGGGGAGAATATCTGATTCCTCTTGAACAAAGGGAAAATAACATTTTGTTACGGCCGTATAAGGGGAGAAGGGATCGAGTTTGGCCGTGGGACGGCGTACAGATGTGACAAAAATAAGGTTTCTGACTTGTAATCCGTAAATTAATATTGATAGCTCGATATTTTGGGAAATGAATGTTCACTAAAGATTAATTTTTGATAAAACAAAATCAGCAAGTTATGTTAAAAGGCATGAATATGCTTTAAACAAATTTTTCACGTTCTTATCCGACATCGGCCTTTATTATTCTCAGATTGTCCTAAACTGCTGTAAACCTATTTTATAATTATTTGCAATAAGAATCTAACTATAATAATAACAAAAATCCTTGAATAAGGAACGAAAAACTGTAATAAAATACCAATTTGCATAATTTGGGAGAAATGCTCGCTATTGTTATGACTAATAATTAAAAGGGTACTTACGTATTATCCGGGTTAGGTCATATACAAGATCAAATATATTAATTCATTTATTTTCAAAATTATTTAAACCATTATTTTTTCTTTTTACGTATCCTAATACTTTTATGCTGTATATTTTTTCATTTAATATTACTATTCAACAGCAGATAACTTTGTATGTGCAATATTTAATTTATTAAATTTTTGTTGTGCAAGTTGCTGGAATTTTAAAGTATTATTATTATTAAACTTTTTCAATACATTTTATTTCTATGAATTTTAAAATAAATTAATTTTGATTAAATCAATCTATTTAAATATTTGACCATTTTAAATGAGCATAATAATACATATGAGAGATTTTGAAAAGGTATAATTATATTTAAAAATGAAAGATTTGGGGAAAAAAATTTTAAGAGAAAAATGTAAAGTTACTAGATTTAAATGAAAATGAAATTATGGAGCATAGAGTTAGACATAATGCAAGATGCAAATGATTCTGAAAAATATTGTTCTTCTGTATAAATGAAAATATATTTAAAGAATTTAATAAAAACTAAAAATAAGAACACAAAACTGACCCTTCACAAAATTCTGTGTCTTAAAAATAGGTTTTTAACAACATTTTTCCATTTTTAAGCCGAACATTTGACAAATAATTCATTTAAAAGTAAAATCTGACCTATCACTTTTACATATAATAAAGAAAATATATGTATTTTACATCCATGTATCTTTTTAAAAATGTATAAACAAGAACTTGGATATACCGATCATTTCAAATTCACAAAATTATGATTAGATTTTTCACAAATATAAAAAGCTGTTCACAATTTCACAAAAACAGGACCCTGGGAAAGGTGTCTGGACAGACCCCTGCAATTAATTGAAGTATGGGTGCATCACATTCATCTGTTTCTATGTTTGATAAGCAGGATTCACAATTAAAATTTTCTATAATGACTCTTACGAGATATCCGCTAACAATGGCAATACTTGCAAACTTCAGGTTAACTCTTGGTGGTGCTAGCAATTAAAAAGAAATTAATGAAGGGGTTTATAATTCCGATCATTAAAATTCAATTTAAATCTAAAAATAAATTGAGAGCCGCAGCAATTTTATAGAGCACCTGTTTCGAAAATTTTGCTCTGTACTTCTACTGATTTCTGGTGATTCGGTAATAAATTAATAAAATAATTTTAACAATTTGATGTAATTTTATAGTATTATTTTACATAAATATTTGTACACCAGTCAGTAAAAACGTGTGTTTACTATACACAAAATTTTTTATACGGTAATAAAATATTTCGCAATTTCACTTACGTTGTATCTAAGAAAACACAAGAGCGAAAAGCGAAGATGAGGAAATTCTCCATTTGCCATGGTAAGTAATAGCGCCCTCTACGTTCGTCCGGGGAGAATATCTGATTCCTCTTGAACAAAGGGAAAATAACATTTTGTTACGGCCGTATAAGGGGAGAAGGGATCGAGTTTGGCCGTGGGACGGCGTACAGATGTGACAAAAATAAGGTTTCTGACTTGTAATCCGTAAATTAATATTGATAGCTCGATATTTTGGGAAATGAATGTTCACTAAAGATTAATTTTTGATAAAACAAAATCAGCAAGTTATGTTAAAAGGCATGAATATGCTTTAAACAAATTTTTCACGTTCTTATCCGACATCGGCCTTTATTATTCTCAGATTGTCCTAAACTGCTGTAAACCTATTTTATAATTATTTGCAATAAGAATCTAACTATAATAATAACAAAAATCCTTGAATAAGGAACGAAAAACTGTAATAAAATACCAATTTGCATAATTTGGGAGAAATGCTCGCTATTGTTATGACTAATAATTAAAAGGGTACTTACGTATTATCCGGGTTAGGTCATATACAAGATCAAATATATTAATTCATTTATTTTCAAAATTATTTAAACCATTATTTTTTCTTTTTACGTATCCTAATACTTTTATGCTGTATATTTTTTCATTTAATATTACTATTCAACAGCAGATAACTTTGTATGTGCAATATTTAATTTATTAAATTTTTGTTGTGCAAGTTGCTGGAATTTTAAAGTATTATTATTATTAAACTTTTTCAATACATTTTATTTCTATGAATTTTAAAATAAATTAATTTTGATTAAATCAATCTATTTAAATATTTGACCATTTTAAATGAGCATAATAATACATATGAGAGATTTTGAAAAGGTATAATTATATTTAAAAATGAAAGATTTGGGGAAAAAAATTTTAAGAGAAAAATGTAAAGTTACTAGATTTAAATGAAAATGAAATTATGGAGCATAGAGTTAGACATAATGCAAGATGCAAATGATTCTGAAAAATATTGTTCTTCTGTATAAATGAAAATATATTTAAAGAATTTAATAAAAACTAAAAATAAGAACACAAAACTGACCCTTCACAAAATTCTGTGTCTTAAAAATAGGTTTTTAACAACATTTTTCCATTTTTAAGCCGAACATTTGACAAATAATTCATTTAAAAGTAAAATCTGACCTATCACTTTTACATATAATAAAGAAAATATATGTATTTTACATCCATGTATCTTTTTAAAAATGTATAAACAAGAACTTGGATATACCGATCATTTCAAATTCACAAAATTATGATTAGATTTTTCACAAATATAAAAAGCTGTTCACAATTTCACAAAAACAGGACCCTGGGAAAGGTGTCTGGACAGACCCCTGCAATTAATTGAAGTATGGGTGCATCACATTCATCTGTTTCTATGTTTGATAAGCAGGATTCACAATTAAAATTTTCTATAATGACTCTTACGAGATATCCGCTAACAATGGCAATACTTGCAAACTTCAGGTTAACTCTTGGTGGTGCTAGCAATTAAAAAGAAATTAATGAAGGGGTTTATAATTCCGATCATTAAAATTCAATTTAAATCTAAAAATAAATTGAGAGCCGCAGCAATTTTATAGAGCACCTGTTTCGAAAATTTTGCTCTGTACTTCTACTGATTTCTGGTGATTCGGTAATAAATTAATAAAATAATTTTAACAATTTGATGTAATTTTATAGTATTATTTTACATAAATATTTGTACACCAGTCAGTAAAAACGTGTGTTTACTATACACAAAATTTTTTATACGGTAATAAAATATTTCGCAATTTCACTTACGTTGTATCTAAGAAAACACAAGAGCGAAAAGCGAAGATGAGGAAATTCTCCATTTGCCATGGTAAGTAATAGCGCCCTCTACGTTCGTCCGGGGAGAATATCTGATTCCTCTTGAACAAAGGGAAAATAACATTTTGTTACGGCCGTATAAGGGGAGAAGGGATCGAGTTTGGCCGTGGGACGGCGTACAGATGTGACAAAAATAAGGTTTCTGACTTGTAATCCGTAAATTAATATTGATAGCTCGATATTTTGGGAAATGAATGTTCACTAAAGATTAATTTTTGATAAAACAAAATCAGCAAGTTATGTTAAAAGGCATGAATATGCTTTAAACAAATTTTTCACGTTCTTATCCGACATCGGCCTTTATTATTCTCAGATTGTCCTAAACTGCTGTAAACCTATTTTATAATTATTTGCAATAAGAATCTAACTATAATAATAACAAAAATCCTTGAATAAGGAACGAAAAACTGTAATAAAATACCAATTTGCATAATTTGGGAGAAATGCTCGCTATTGTTATGACTAATAATTAAAAGGGTACTTACGTATTATCCGGGTTAGGTCATATACAAGATCAAATATATTAATTCATTTATTTTCAAAATTATTTAAACCATTATTTTTTCTTTTTACGTATCCTAATACTTTTATGCTGTATATTTTTTCATTTAATATTACTATTCAACAGCAGATAACTTTGTATGTGCAATATTTAATTTATTAAATTTTTGTTGTGCAAGTTGCTGGAATTTTAAAGTATTATTATTATTAAACTTTTTCAATACATTTTATTTCTATGAATTTTAAAATAAATTAATTTTGATTAAATCAATCTATTTAAATATTTGACCATTTTAAATGAGCATAATAATACATATGAGAGATTTTGAAAAGGTATAATTATATTTAAAAATGAAAGATTTGGGGAAAAAAATTTTAAGAGAAAAATGTAAAGTTACTAGATTTAAATGAAAATGAAATTATGGAGCATAGAGTTAGACATAATGCAAGATGCAAATGATTCTGAAAAATATTGTTCTTCTGTATAAATGAAAATATATTTAAAGAATTTAATAAAAACTAAAAATAAGAACACAAAACTGACCCTTCACAAAATTCTGTGTCTTAAAAATAGGTTTTTAACAACATTTTTCCATTTTTAAGCCGAACATTTGACAAATAATTCATTTAAAAGTAAAATCTGACCTATCACTTTTACATATAATAAAGAAAATATATGTATTTTACATCCATGTATCTTTTTAAAAATGTATAAACAAGAACTTGGATATACCGATCATTTCAAATTCACAAAATTATGATTAGATTTTTCACAAATATAAAAAGCTGTTCACAATTTCACAAAAACAGGACCCTGGGAAAGGTGTCTGGACAGACCCCTGCAATTAATTGAAGTATGGGTGCATCACATTCATCTGTTTCTATGTTTGATAAGCAGGATTCACAATTAAAATTTTCTATAATGACTCTTACGAGATATCCGCTAACAATGGCAATACTTGCAAACTTCAGGTTAACTCTTGGTGGTGCTAGCAATTAAAAAGAAATTAATGAAGGGGTTTATAATTCCGATCATTAAAATTCAATTTAAATCTAAAAATAAATTGAGAGCCGCAGCAATTTTATAGAGCACCTGTTTCGAAAATTTTGCTCTGTACTTCTACTGATTTCTGGTGATTCGGTAATAAATTAATAAAATAATTTTAACAATTTGATGTAATTTTATAGTATTATTTTACATAAATATTTGTACACCAGTCAGTAAAAACGTGTGTTTACTATACACAAAATTTTTTATACGGTAATAAAATATTTCGCAATTTCACTTACGTTGTATCTAAGAAAACACAAGAGCGAAAAGCGAAGATGAGGAAATTCTCCATTTGCCATGGTAAGTAATAGCGCCCTCTACGTTCGTCCGGGGAGAATATCTGATTCCTCTTGAACAAAGGGAAAATGACATTTTGTTACGGCCGTATAAGGGGAGAAGGGATCGAGTTTGGCCGTGGGACGGCGTACAGATGTGACAAAAATAAGGTTTCTGACTTGTAATCCGTAAATTAATATTGATAGCTCGATATTTTGGGAAATGAATGTTCACTAAAGATTAATTTTTGATAAAACAAAATCAGCAAGTTATGTTAAAAGGCATGAATATGCTTTAAACAAATTTTTCACGTTCTTATCCGACATCGGCCTTTATTATTCTCAGATTGTCCTAAACTGCTGTAAACCTATTTTATAATTATTTGCAATAAGAATCTAACTATAATAATAACAAAAATCCTTGAATAAGGAACGAAAAACTGTAATAAAATACCAATTTGCATAATTTGGGAGAAATGCTCGCTATTGTTATGACTAATAATTAAAAGGGTACTTACGTATTATCCGGGTTAGGTCATATACAAGATCAAATATATTAATTCATTTATTTTCAAAATTATTTAAACCATTATTTTTTCTTTTTACGTATCCTAATACTTTTATGCTGTATATTTTTTCATTTAATATTACTATTCAACAGCAGATAACTTTGTATGTGCAATATTTAATTTATTAAATTTTTGTTGTGCAAGTTGCTGGAATTTTAAAGTATTATTATTATTAAACTTTTTCAATACATTTTATTTCTATGAATTTTAAAATAAATTAATTTTGATTAAATCAATCTATTTAAATATTTGACCATTTTAAATGAGCATAATAATACATATGAGAGATTTTGAAAAGGTATAATTATATTTAAAAATGAAAGATTTGGGGAAAAAAATTTTAAGAGAAAAATGTAAAGTTACTAGATTTAAATGAAAATGAAATTATGGAGCATAGAGTTAGACATAATGCAAGATGCAAATGATTCTGAAAAATATTGTTCTTCTGTATAAATGAAAATATATTTAAAGAATTTAATAAAAACTAAAAATAAGAAAATATGTAACATGTAGATCATATAAAAATATTTTTTAATAATGCTATAGAAATGTATTTTTCTGATTTTGTCCAGGAATTAGATAAACTCTAAATTTTGTTTATATATTTCTTAAAGAGATTAATTTTTAACGAAATAAAATTGTCTAGAAATATTTAACTTGCTTCAGATTTTGTGGGTTTAATAAAGCTTAAACAAATGAACATATTTTAACAAACTTGCCAGCATTTTAAAAGACATAAAAAAAGTAATAAAAGAAAAGAAAATAATTTACCAAAATCACCAACAATTTTTTCATGGGTACATAAACAACCAGGGTGCAGAATACACATTTAACTAATTAATTAAAAAAAAATTTCGTTTATTTCGCGGCAGTATGACAGTAACGCGAATCAGAAATTTTCAGTCCTGTCATTGAACAAACTCGCCGAGTTATGAAATATTTATTAAGTGTTAATGAAAACTAATAAGATTATGTATTTCTTTTAATGCTTAATCCTATTTTCTCTTCACTTTTTATTATTTAAAATTACGAATGTTTATTGTAAAAACTATATGTTGTAAATATTTACCTCATATAATACATATTCAATTAAATAAAACTGTTGAGCACATTACATTCTATATTTAAAAAAATATATATCCACTGTTTCAGAAAAAAATATCTTTTAAAATATTTGTATTCTTCATCCCATTATAAATTATAAGAAGTAAACAGAAAATAACAAAGATAAAAAAAAATACATAATCTGATTAGTTTCATTGAAAATGAACATATTTCATCACTGTATGAGTTTGTTTAATGACAGGATTGAAAATTTCTGATTGCCTTTACTTTCATGCTGCCGCGAAATAAACGAAAATTTCAAAGATTAATTTCGGCCCATGAAAGCAGAACCAAAACCTGAGCACGGAGCTCCCACTGCGGAACACTTTAGTTCTAATCCTGACCACTGGTGGCGCTAGTTCCCGCCATCTTCTAACAGGCGAGTGTCCTCATTTTACCCAAGGGATACTCTCATTGGCTGCTATGGAAATTATATTTAACATGGGATTCGCATAGAAGCTGGCGCCGTCTGGAGGAAGGCAGTAGAACAAACAGCATGGTTGCCGTAAGACTGCAGCATTTGGCAATTTATCGCTCTTTTGGCGACATTTTAAATATGATGGTTAAAAAAGGGGGAGTGGGGTATGGAGGAAATTGTAAACATTGGGATTTATTTGCCGCTGCTGACGGCCTACTCAACAACTGCGCATTTTTGACTTTGTGAAAAAGCAATAGTTCAAACTTCAATTTTTATTGCCATTAATTTTTAAAAGATTAAATATTTTTAAATTAAAAATGGATATATAATAAAATATGTCAATTTTTAATTATGGCTATATAAAACTAAATCCAGCTTTTTTTTTTTTTTTTTTTTTTTTTTTTTTTTTTAACAAATTAGTTATTTTATTAAAATAAATTTTGATTTGTGACTAAGATTTTATTTTTTTTCTTCCCATGTACTTTTTTTTTACACATATTTTCGGCTCTGAAATTATTAATTTTTAAAGTTACAATGTTTTCATTAAAAAGAAAAGTTTATTCCCATGTGCCATAATGATATCGAAATTAAAATGTGGGTTGTGTACAAAAAATTACTAAGCACAACGTATTCTTAACATTTATCTAAAAGTAATACAGAATTTTATTTGCTTCAAAAATCTATAAATACAGAATTTTTACTGCTTTTTTTCCCCCCCATTTTATAAAAATGTTTACTTAGTGTTAATTAAGAATAAATTTGTGTGCCAATTAAAAATCTGAACGATAGGTACTACATATCTAGATTTTAATTAGTACATTAAATAAAAACTTAATTTGGTTTAAATTCAAACTTTTTTTTTTTTTTTAGATATATAGAATTATTTTGAAGTTTTTCTTCTCTCCATACACTTATTTTTAATGCTCATTTCCAGTATTTTATTCATATTTATGTTCATGTGAAAACAGTTGAAGCCAACCTTTAACAAAATTCCAGTCAATTCTGTATTTTTGAATTATCTTTCTCATTCTTTATTCTTAGTTTTTTTTTTTTTTTTTTCCCACTTCTATTTCATGAAATGTTTACAGAGTGATTTTCGATAAATTTGTGCAGTTTGATAAGTAATTTGCAAATTAATTAAATTGTAATCTAAAATTTCTTTTACTTATGAAAAAAAAAAAAAAAACCTTGTATAATTTCTTTCTTCTTTTTTTATATACTTTCAATTCTTTAAAATGTTCACTTCTATAACCATTATTAAAATTGTACAGTTAAATAAATAGTTTTCTTTCTTGATAAATACGTATGAAAACTTTTTCAATATTCATATTTTTTACTTATTTATTCTAATCAGAAACCTAAGAAGAAATAAATCTGCAAAATATTCTGTCTTTTTTTTTTTTGTTATGTTGTTTTCAAAAATAAACATTAGTAAACTTATTTATTACTTTAAAATTTGACGATATTTTCAAGGCATATTTTGTACCCATGAATTTTAATAACTATAGTCAGTTTATTTAATTTATTAAGAAAAAGTCTCACTATGTACTTACATTAAAAAAATTACCCTTTTTTTTTACTACCCAAAATGTAAAAAGTTTATGAAAGAAACATGTTAAAAATAATAGTTATTTTAATTATAAATTATACTGACGATCATTTTTATACTGAAAGAAAACTTGTACCGCCTTTATTTAGAACGAATAAGTAGTCATTTTCTAAATCCCTAAACTAGAAATATAGATTTCGGAGTTATGCAAATAACATAAACAAATAAACTGAATAGACAAAATCATTGAGATAGGTGATGAAACGATACATTGTATTATGAATCATTTGAATTGTGAGAAATTAACCCTTGATATCCAGAATAAATTCATAAACTAGAATTATAGTTACTAAAACTAACATCTTGTGTTCATATTTATTTGCAGAGATTAAAATTAGTTTGACCAGGATAATATAAGAAAACACTCTTGAATTTTAATAGAGGAGACCAGAACTATCCAGCAAAGGGAACTAAAATTCATAATGACATGGAACTTTTTTTCCCCCCCCTAGAGCCGCAATTTAGTTTCTAGATGCTAGTGACAGGATTTTTTTTTCTCAGTATAGTTTTAATGATTATTTTATTTTCTCTTGTCTCTTACCTTATTTTGAAATTTTCCATCTTGATTTTCATTCTGAAAAACAAAATCTTGTTTTTTTTTTTTTTTTTTTTTTTTTTATCCCTCAGTAGTGAATAAAAATCATGGCTGCCAACTTTTATATTAACACAATTTCAGAATATTTTATCATAATATTAACTATTAAAGAATTAATATTTATTTTTTTATCTTATTTAATCATAGAAATTCTGCAATTAAATAAGGCAAAGATTCTTAATAAAAAATAACTATAAAAATAGCATAAAAGTTGGCAGCTGTACTAATTACAGGGGTGGAAATTGCAGTTTTGTAGCAGCATTTAGCAATTCTGTAGCAGGACACAATGGCTGTACCATTAAAATCGAATAGCATTTTCCCTTTTAATATGAAAACCAAGGATTTTTTAGAAAATGTTGTCAAAGTTTATACTTTGAACCTAAGTTCTTAAGGCACTAAAATAGTTTTTATGATAGAATAATCACAACTCAAGAGCAAATTCATTATCAAAGACTTTAACTAACTTATCGAAAAATGCTATTAAATTCCGAATCAATTCAGTAGTCATGCCCTGCAAATTTCATATAAAAATGAGTTATGAATATGTCAGAATGTTTCCCATTGGCAAGCAGGAGAAAATATTCTTTCTTGAGAACAATTAATGCCAAAAATATTTTGCAATAATGTTTCTTTTTCAATGACAGTACAGCAGTTGCGTCTTTGAGTAAACATCCTCTTTTAATTAAGATGACGTGTAAAGTGAAATTTAGACCTGAACCTGTAGCAGAATTTGTTATTGATAATTTTTATTAGCTTTAATGATGCTACAAGGATAATATTGTGTTAACATTTCTGAAAGCCTATAAAAATGTCCATATAAAGGTGTTCTTTTTTTCTATCAATTTTTTTAATTGTGGAAAATTACATTCTTATAGCAGATTGGAGCAGAATTCAGATATTTTTTTCACTTCAGTAGCAGAATGTATCAAAATTTAGTCTGTGGCTTGAAGCAAATTTTCACCCCTGTAATTACAAAGAATTAAAAATCAATCAACAAATGATTACACAAACAAACACCATTTTACATCTTTCTGCCCAATTTATTAAATAAAAACGTATTTTATTTACATTGCAATAAAACTTTTAATATAAATTCTAGGCTAAAGTAAAATAACAAATTAGGCAATTAGGTGGAAATATTTTCATCCATCCTGCATCTACGTTGAGTACAGAGGAAACCACCAAAAAGCTCTGAAAAGCTGGGTCCTTTGTACTTAATTAACCTGTAATATAAAAAAAGTTACATTTAAAATACAAATGAATAAATAAGAACATTACAGATTTATTTATCTAATTTAAATATAAAGAAAAAAAATAAGAAGTCAAATGCCAAATCAACATGCAATTTATAACTCACTCTTTAGACACTCGGGACAGAAAATACACACTAAGGCTGTGCGATCTAAGAAACTTAATATCGCAATATATCGACAAGTTAATATTAATATTACTAACATATTGCAATACTAATTTAAAGGGGGGGAGGGGGGTAAAGAGCATTTGCTATTTTTAAAGATAAATGATATATCAACAATTTAAACACAAAACTTAGTTGAAAGCAATGAATTAAAATTTTTATATCTATCTGCTCATAGAACATAATTTCTATTTTTAATTAAAAAAGGAATATCTAAAAGAAAATTAATCAATTGTTCAATACTTTTTGCATTTATATCATTACTTTCATAAAGATTTTCGTTGAGGATAGTATTTTGCCTATTTTCATTTTATTGTATTAACCCCCCCCTCTTTTTTTTTTTTTTTTGTAAGTCTTATAATCACCACTATAATATGATTAAATATAGGATTAAAAAAAAAAAAAAAACACATCTAATGAAGTAAAATTCAAAATTGTCCATATAAAAATGTATGTAAAAATGTATTTAATTATAGATTAATATTGGTTAAAAATATCAAACTTTGTTTTAATGACTAAAATTATTTAAGAAATTTCAAAAATATCATTTATTTTGAGAAGCTTATGGTTTACTACAAAATGTAATCATAGCAACCATGTAATTTTTATTTTTTTTACATTAATTTTTATCTAACATTGTTTAAATTCATAATGTATCTCTCATTGAAAAAAAGATAAAAGAAAATCTTTGCTGAATAACTGATGGACATTTCCCTTTCCCTGTACATAAATTTCATAATAAAATGCACTAGAATAAGCAAGTAGTTATGACCAGGGTTGGGGAATTTTCAGAAAATCTTACCAGCCAGCAAAGATGCAAAGTACAGTTGAAAAATTTTATGACAAAATGTATGCGACGGCAAAAATATTTAATTACTATTAGTAGATTAATTTTCATATTTTTTTCCCCAAAAAAATTAAGAAATATATACAACAGAGGACACTTTAGTACAGGATAGAATTTAGTACCATGTTTACATCATGGTAATTTGTAAAGTTGCAAAATATAATTAGTAAAAAAATTAAAGCTTTTTGGCAAATCTTCAATAGCTTACAGATTTCAAAGGCTGCCTAAAAATCCACTCGCCAGTAGTGAGTAAAATGATGTATTTTCCCCCCGCCCCTGGTTATGACAACAGATATTACAATTTTTGCTCTTTCATTAATAACGCATTTATTTATTTAAAATTTTCAATTAGTGTTAATTTAAAATTAACTAGCTCAAATAAAAATGTTAATATACACATATTTCAACCAACAAAAGTAGAATTCTTGATGAAATACAAAAAAATTATACTCTTTCCTCGTAGGAAAGTGGCCATAAGATGGCCGCTGACAGACATTTTCTTTGAAGTATATGTGATTAATCTCCATAAAAAAGGAAAAAGAAGCAAAAATATTCATATAAGAAATATAAAAGAAATCACCTTGATATCCATGGTTTAATATATAAATAATGAATGAAAATGTAAAATAAAATTCAAGTAATCATTAGCTGCAAACAGCAAATTTTAAGTGCAGGGTTTCAGAGTCAGGCTCATAAAAATAGAATCAATGAAAAGTTTTATAGCTCGCATAATTTACAGAAAATTAGAAAATACTAAATATTGATATTTAAAAAAAATCATAAGAATCAGTGATATATGTACATACTACATACATAAATACATATGTATATACATTGTCTATATATACATACATGTGTATGTATCCATATGTATACATAGATATGTGTATATATGTGTGTGTGCGTATATATACATGTATATATATCAATGGTGCCCGGCTAACCAAAAAGTACCAAAAAAAGAAATTTACAAAAAATTCTATGATATTTTAACAAATCACTTTTCAGAGTATTTTAAAATAAATAATACAATGCAATAACTTATCTACTATAACTTGTAATTATCTACTATATGCAAGGGTCGATTTTTTAATTTGGGGCCTATTTAGCATTTTAATTTGGGGTCTTCACAAAAATCAATTTAATAAAATGGAACCCTTCACAAAATTCTTTACAATGAAACAGGTCCCTTCACAAAATTCCTTTTAACAAAATAGGCCTTTTCACAAAATTCCATTTCATAAAAACTTACTATTTATTATTTATATATTATTTTGTGACTTTTAAAATGTGTAATTTGTAAACAAACAAGTTCACCAGAGAGGAAAACTTCAGCAAAAGTATTTAAAAAAGTTTTTGTTAATAAACGCTTGGTTCGAATTAGAGTAGCTGGATTTCTACTTTCATTACAAAATGTTATTTTTCACAAAAATATAATAAAATTTCCCAAAAATGTAATAAAATTTCACAAAAATAACCTTTACTTTTCACAAACTGTGCCCCCAAGAAAAAAAAAAAATCTGCATCGACTCCAGATATGGAATATATATATATATATATATATATATATATATATATTGGAACATTTTCAACTAACAGCCTTAAACTTAATAAAAGTCAGATTTGTTCCTTTGAATACTGTATTTAAATGAAATATTTTACAAATCACAATAAACCTGAGGAACATTTTAATTTTAAATTTAATTTGGAATTCAAAAGTAACAAGTTTGCTCAATTTTTTTTTAATTAAGAATCTAAATTATAAAGCAAAAACATGTCTGTGAGAAACGCAGACATCATATCAACAGTGGCAATGACCTGGGCGAACAATTTCATTTTTATCAAACTTATTAACTTCTAAACGCCACCCAATTTTAAATTTTACACCATCAAAAAACACACACACACACACACACACATATATATATATATATATATATATATATATATATATATATATATATATATATATATATATATATATATATATATATATATATATATATACTTTCATATGCAATTTCTTTGTCGATGATTTACTGAATAGTTAGTTCTTCACTAACATAGTTCCAGTATTATTAATTTAGGCGTTAAAACCAAAACCAGTATTATTTCTGTCCACACCAATATCTTTTATTTATACTATATTATGAGTTCAAGCACATCCTTGTGTTAAATTTTCTGTACTATATTAGCATAGATACTCAAACTGAAGCAAACGTTGCAGCAACAAAATGCATTAAAGCAAAAATCAGAGATAATGTCATAAAATTTACATGTGCAGGCATTAGGAGCACAAAATGCAGGTAACTTTTAAATATATATATATAAATGTCTAAAAAAATACAACATACATTTTAACTTTTAGTTCACAGCATATCTATATAAACCAATGTAAAAAAAAAATTCATAAAAATATCTGTAAAACTTTTGAAGCACTGAAATTTACCGCAAACCAAATTCAGAGATCTTAAGAAAATTTGTTTACGTTTTAAGGCCAATTCTTTCTCTAACAATTCCGCAAATGATAATCATACAATTAGAAATTAAGCATTCTGATGCAACACATCTTTTACCCAATTTAGCTTTATGTAATTTGTATGTTCAACATATGAAAATCTGTCTTTCTGTTGATATATTTCAATTCAATTTTTGATTCAATGTCACAAAATGTGTAAACACCCTCTCTCTTTCACATCCCTCGCCTCCTCCTCTTGAAATGTAATATACTTAATGATATATATGTTGTGGGAAAATTAATTCTTTTTTAGTTAATACTCAATTTTCCCACTCCATTATTATTTATTTATCTTTATTAACTTTTATCACATTCTGTTTACATTTTAAATACCTTCTTTTAATTTCAATAGTTATCTTTCCCATCCATTTTCGAAGTTGTAGTCTCATCTTTGCTTGAAAACAAGCACTACAACTTTCACTTCAATCTTGGCCTCGCGATCGCACGTTGTTATTCTTATTTGGCTTTCGCCAAGATGGTGCTTTCTGCGATCGCAGAACCATTGTTTCTTCTGCATCCAATCGGATCTGTTCCCTTGTTGTTCTTGGCGTTTTTATGGTTCCTGCTTGGCGTGATTTGAAATACAACAAGTATGGCAACCTATGTTCGTATAAATACGAACGCACGCTGTTTCTAGCCACTAGCTACAACAACAAGGATATCTGCAACAACATCAAGTATAGCAAAATGCATGAGGATGTGTGCCTGTGCCTCTCAGTTGTTTTTTTAGAATAATTCATCCAGAGTGAGCTGTATTCAATCTATGTACATTCACAAGTTATTTTGGATTGATCTTTTGCCGAGTGTTCTTTCACCAAGCGCTAAGCCAAATATGTTGATACATTTGTTTATTAAATATGAAACATTAAAATTAATTTCAAGAAATACACTTATCAAACTTACAAGATAAGTTGGCCGTAAGGATTAAGCTAAGATGAATAACTGTTCAAGTATTCATTATTCAATTTACCATATCAAATCTAAAGTTTTTAAACTATATTTCAAGTTTATCAAAATTCTCATTCATTTATCTAACAGTCTTTTTTTATGATATATTAACTGTGCTTATACCATGCCTTTAGATGTAGTGAAATCAATAAGGTAATGTGAGTGGTCTCATAGCAATACAAATGTACAAGAAAAGATGAATAAACCAATTTAGTGTATTCCAATACATTTTGTTATTATTTGTATTCTATATACACTTGGATTTAAGTTCTTACGAACTTCATGCAAACAATCAGGGAAGTAAAACTTCTCTCTCCTATTTAATTTAACGAACCAGGTCATCATCATCACGAACCAATTTCAAATTATAAACATTAATATAATTCAGTCTAATTGCATCTCCCATGTACTTCATAATTAATATCGTCACATGTGGAACCGAAAACCCATCTTCTCTGAATTTTTGTTTGCAATTTTTGAAATAGTTCATTAAGAAGTAAATAAGCAAGAAGAAATTTTTTCACCCTGAAATAACTAATGTTTTTGCACATCATTTTGATATAAAGTTAACAGATTACATATTCATGGATTTATATAATGTAAAGTTTATTCTAATTGCAAGATATATTATGTCAGAAGATATTTGTTTTTCTACGAAAATATTAATATTTATTTGAAGAATATATGTGTAATATGTGAATTCCATTTTGGTACTGATACTGATTTGAAAATTTATTTCATCTAACCCTATTTAACAAACTAAGCTCTTATAAAATATTATTTATTGAAGTTGATAAATATTGATATATCATATTCAATCTGTTTCACAAAGCATGAAATATAATGCATGTGATTAAAGGGAAGAATATTAATAATAATAAAAAAAATATATATAGTTATGACTCTCTAACAAAATTTTGTGCAAAAAAAAAAAAATATATATATATATATATAGATGTAACATAATCTGAAGAATTGTGTACACTATAGAGCACATGGTTGATGAGTAAACTATCACCCTTCATTCTTGCATCAAATTTCATGTACACTTCAATTAAATAAATTTACCGGATATAACTAAAGAAGATATTAAATATATTTAAAATAATAATAATAAATGAAAATATTTTTTACTGATATTTGTCAAGTATTCTTCACTTGACTGATTATCTAAAAGTTTCATCTCAACTGTACTTTGTGTTCATATTTTATTTTGTTTTTTCAAAATTTGAAACATAAAGATTGCATAGAAGCAATATAATATTGAATGTCATTGAAATTCACCCAAATAAATTATAAGATAAAAAAAAAAAAAGGAAATGAATCCCAAGCGCAAAAACAATCTCAATTCAGAAAATCTTCAACAAGCTTTCCCTAACTTGGTCGAAAATCAATGTTTAGTGGAAATTTTACATCCTTATGGATACATGCAAAGCAAGTGCTCTGGAGAGATATATTTTGAAGAGCGATTCCTCCATATCAATTACCTATTAATACCACCTCCGAATCAAATTTAATCCACAGATGAAAATAAGATAAATTATTGTAAATTATTACTGTACCTAATGAAGAATTCTTTTATTTATACATTGACTGGAACATCAAGTAGAGAAATTTAAAAAGTCAAATAATTTATTAAAAATGTTACAAAAATATTTGAATTAAAATTAAAATATTAACGTTTTTTTTTCTTTATCAAGATAAATAACTATTTTTATTCTTTTAATAAATTGATAATCTGAACATTATTCTGGAACTATGAAAAAAACCTTATGAAAATATAATCTTTTTTGAACAAAAGTTAATAATTATAAACACTGTGAGTACTTCAGCTACAAAATCCCAAGTATACACAAGAAGATATTATTGAACAGAATAAATAAAAGAAAAGAAAATGAAGACTTCATGACTCAACAATCTTCATACGTGCTAGTGTGAACTCTGACTTTTCTCATCCATAGTGACATAAAATCATATGTTACCCACATTAACTTCTTTTGAGTTTTTTTTTGTCAAGTCATCACCATATATCAGCCAAGTGTAGCATGCTATTGAAAAGGAGTGACGTCCATCCTGATGCATCGGTGAGCTATGCCAAGGAGATCCCATGAACTGCAAGACTGACCATCTGCTGGCGGATCCTCAACTTTTGCTGTCGTGAGTTTCCAAGGAGTGACTGATCTACTGCTGATGACTGATCCTCAACTTTAAATTTTAAAAGATAAGTTTTTTTTAATCTGAAAATTTTGTTCTCTTTGTAAATTTTTGCAATGCTATTATATACTTTAATTTTGGTAATCTTATGCAATGTTGGAGTAAATTCTGTTTGTTTTTATGTAATTTTGTTTTACAATTGTTTAAATTTTAAATATCCAACATATAATTTATATTTAGTGTTCTTTTTGCAAGTAAATTGTAAGCGAGTATGACTGCTGAAGTTGTTCTGAAGTATCCATTACTAATTTATCAACTTGTTGTCTACCAAGTATGACAATATTTAATCTGTTTGGTACTTTAGTTTGGACTGTTCAAAAAAAAAAAAAAAAAAAAAAAATTCTTTGTGTGATTGTGATATTCATTCACAGCTGTTATTTTAATTTTGTTCTACCTAAATTCTCCTAAATTTTTATCTTGTAATGTACAAAAATTATGAAATTCTAAATTTAAGGTATAAATAGATATCTGTACTGGACAGGCAGAAATTATCTATTATTCCTATGCGAATGCATGAAACATTTTTTATTTTTGTCAAAAAAAACCCTTTTTATATTAATGTTATTTAAAACTTTTGATAATTACTTTATATCTGTATTTTAAATGTCATTTCAATCATTTTGGCTTATAAATAATCTGTTTTTATGTGAAAAATAAAAACTCTTCACAGGGAAAATTCTAATTTCCTTTAAGCTTAATGAGTAAATGTATTTGAATAACCTTTTGCTATAGTGGTATTTTAAATTTATTATGCCATAGTGCACAGATATTTTGGTAATTTTTTTGTTCAAAATATAAAATAATATATTTTCATATCCTGTTGTTTGTAGTTAGTCACCTTTTTTTTGTACTGAAACCAGTGTTGGGCACGCTCACGAAAAAAATGAACAGTTCAAACTCAAGTTCAATTTCTCAAAAATGAGCCAAGTTCACGTTCAAACTCAAAATTTTTCAAACGAACTCGCTCAACTCAAACTCATCTATAAAATTGAACAAAGTTCACTAAAAACTCGTTTTTTTTTTTTTTTTTTTTTTTTTTTTTTTTTTTTTTTTTAAAAAAATTAGATTTTTATCGTCCAAATTTACATAATTTTGTGAACTAATCTTTTGGTTATTCGATGTAAGGGTCTTCATGGGGCCCGGCCCAATTTTCCTCCCCGACACTCGGTCCGAGCTTGGTTTGGGGATTACTGTTTTCTTGAGGTTCGAACCCAGTTGGGCCGGGACTAAATTTATTTTCCGGGCCACGTCGGGGCTGGACTGCAGTCTTCTTGAGGTCTGAACATGCAGAAAATTTCAGTCCCTGCTCATATGAAAATCATTGGACCGGCACGGCTCTGGCCCGTCCAGTAAATATATCAGTAAAATTTAACCCGGCTCAAATTTTTTTTCTACAAAAAATGCACGTATTTTTAAATCGCTATTATTCCACAATTAAAATTGGTATATTTATTTCTTTTTATTATTTTTTTTAAAGATGGGTAGATAAATTTCTAGGCAATAAAATTAAAATATGGTAAAACCTGTGAAAAAGAACCTGCCTATGACGGAACCCCCTGTTTAACAAAATAAAACAAAACGTTGATCTATGTCAGCGCTGTCCAACCTAGCACCTGCTATTTACCAGAAAATTCTTATAGAAATATTTGACTTATTCAATCTCCGAATATATAAGGAAAATGATTCTGTAAGAATTTTCTGATGAATAGCGGACGCCAGGTTGGACAGCCCTGATCTATGTAAAATGAGGATAACAGTACTTGTGAAAAGAATGTAATGCATTTACAACAGACGATGAACTTGCTCATAGGGGAACCAGCCCATGACGGATTTTTCTTCTTTCCCATGCAATTCCGCCTTAGAAGATTTTATTTTATATAATTTTTATTTTTAAATCTCCAAGCCATAGAATGTGGATTAACAATATTAATGGTAACTGTGCTAGTTACATATAATCAGATGCATTTAAAAAAAATAAATATCACACCTCAGAACTCGTTTTTTAAATCAAGAATATAAACATGATATAAAAGGTAAAATAAGTATTTTTAGTTAGGACTTCTCTTAGAAGACACACCTTATAGGCGTAAAAATCTATGTTCAGCCAGGTCGAGCTTAGTCGGGAATAGCTGAGCCAATTAATGTTTTGTGCAGACTGGACCGAAGTTTTAATTTTTGTACCTGGATCAATAATTTTTTTCAAGCTCGGAGCACTTCTGGCCAAACTTTGAACTTTTCTACCGGGCCAAAAGAAAAATTGTCTACGGATTGTCTTGGTCGCGCTCAGCCTGAAAATTTCGTCCCGTGCATACCTCTAATTTAATGTATTTTTTTTATGCGTCGCATCTGCATGATAATTTGGCGTGTTTTTTCTTTAAAAATTTAAATTTTTATGAAATAATTGTATATAAAACGAAAGAAAAATAAAGTTTAAATCTAACGAACATGAAAGATATATTTTCAATCGTTCAATGGTACTAAAAATTTATTTTTATTTTTTTGTTTTTTATACTTTTTCATTTATTCAAAAAGGTGATTGTGAATTAGAATTATATCATTAGTTTTCATTGATTATTTTACATATATAATTAAGTATAGACACCGTCTCGGAAAGAATATATCTGTATGTTGAAATTAAATTAAATTTTATTCGTGTCTAATTTGTTAAAAAAAGGGTAAACTTTATTCCTCCTAAGTAACTTAAAATGATTAAACACACAGAGAAATAACAAAAATGCTTTTGTCAGGATATCTGTGTTTCTCCTACGCTTAATCCCCAGAAAAGAAAATTTTTATTTTATTTATTTATTTTTATATTCATGCGTTTCAAATTTATGTTATACGGTAAGACGCATTAAAAAAAATGAGCCGTTTCATTTTCCGATTTTGAAATACACCGGTAGAAACTTATTTTTCAATATTCAATATTTATTAAATGTTAAAATCTCTGAAATGCTCTAGTGTGTTTATATGCTTAAAACAAAACTGCCTTGTAAGAAAAGTTCTAAAATAATTCCTAGTTTAGTTTATTTCATGTTTATGTTCTCCGTTTAAAAAAAAAAAAAATCCCTGATGGCTCGGCCTACAGGCACAGGTAAATTTCGAAGGGAATTGCAGAAGAAAGACCTATTTGCCATGATGTGGCAGTTGGGACCACCCACTTTGAAATGTACCTCTGCCTGTAGGCGGAGCCAGCAGGGATTTTTATTATTTTTTATTTTTCATAGAGTTGATCCTATAAAAAACTTGTCAATATAAAAGTTGTAGATAATTTTAAGGCGATTTACAATAATTTTAAGCGGATTTGATATCTTGGGAATTGACCAAGTTATGAATTTTTTTCTTCTAACCCCCACCCCCTTGGGGCCATTTTTAATTATATAAAGAATCTGTCATACATAAAATTTCGGCCCTTTTCCTAGAAGTAATAATAACTTTAAATGGATTCGATACGTTTCATAATTATGAAATTATGGGTTTTTTTTGTTTTCACAGAAAGCCCCCCCCCCACACACATTGATTCGATTTTGCCCATTAACGAACTTGACCGAGATTTTATGCCCCTTGATTTTATGTATCAGTTTGGAAGAGATTTGTGCAGAATTATTGCAGTTATCGTGTCCATAAAAAAGTCATAGATAGATAGATAAAGATTTGAACTGGGGGTGGTTTTGGGTTCTGGGAGTCATGATCAGCGTAGATCAGAAATTTTTTTTTCAAAAATTCCAACTTAGGGGAGAATGTAATAAGTACTATTTCTTACGAAATCTACCTAAAACTAGCCTGGACCGCGGATTACAGCAAACCCATTTATTCTAAAATTGTTGTTCCCTTTCCACTGAATTTTGTTTGCAGGAGCGCTGATACGTCTGAAAAAAAAAAAAAAAAAAAAAAAAAAAGACCCTTTTCTTTTTGCATATGAATCAATAAAATTTGCACGTGTTTTTTGTAAATTTATTTGTTTTAAAACTGGCTCTGACGGTGCCCACAGTTGTCAACAGTTTAATATGTCAACAGTTTAATAAAGCTTATTTTACTGTTTATAAAGTTTTTATTTTATATTTTTTAGCAATTAAGTATTTTTTTTAGTTATTTTGAAGCTTTAAGGGTGATCATCACTTATATTTTCCCTATATTGCTAATGTTATATTTTTAAAATCAATGCTGCGCATTTACTATTGTACGGATTTATTAAAAAAAATTTTTGGTGATAGATATGACTTATTTCTTTGAAATGACACAAATTTTACAAGTGAGATGTAATTACCCTTTTTTTAATTTAAATTTAAAAACTTTCAATTTGTTTCCAATAGATTCCACCAGATGGCTCTACCAGTGCTGTAGATTTTCCGCATAGCTGACAAAACTACTTTTTCTGCTAGTTTTTATATATTTTCTTGTTAATTGTCATCATTATCTTGTTATAAATTTAATAAGGGGTATTTTTTACACGATACTATATAAAATACATCGTTCAACAAGCCTTTTTTGTCTTTTCTGTAGTAATTTTATTCTCATCTGCCATACTTGAAAGAAAAAAAGAAAATTCTTTCAAATTTTTAGCAACCCTAAAGAGTTCCGGTCCGGTGAGTCAAAGCAGGGGTGCGTTGGGAAGAGATCTCAGATATCACTTTTGATTTTTTTTTTCTCTACCGTTGCCTTTTAAAGGGAAGGGAACGGGAGGGGGGGATATTGTAAACACTTGTGGTCATTTGGTTTTCTTTCTGTAAAAGGAAATTTTTCTTTGCTTTGTACGAATGTTCATTGAATCTGTGAAAGCGAAACTTATTTTTGCTTTATTTAATGACAGATATTATGTGTGAAAAAAAAAAAAAAAAGTGAAGACATCTATTTCGGAAATTCTGGTAGATTCTTTGCATTAAAAAAATCCTCTAAATTGGCAATACTACTTCTCACAACGTAATCGTCTTTAGAAAAAGCTTGCGCTCGCATGACATACACAGTTCGTAGCAAAGATTACGTTTTTTTAGGGGGTGTGGGGGAGGGTAGTATATTTTAGTAGAGGTTTATAGAGACTAGGACCAATTTCCTTTCATAATACTCGGACCGGGCTCAGTCTATTCCTTTTTTTCAGCAGATTTGAAACGGGCGGTGAATTCATTCTGTCCGTCTCATGTTGAGGGTTTTTTTTTTTTTTTTTTTTTTTTTGGGGGGGGGGGGGGGGCAATTTGGATCCGAGTTATAAGTGTTTATGGTTATTGAGCCCTTATATTTGCACTATACTAAAATTTAGGGGTGAGGGTGGTAAATTGGTAATAATGTACAATCGTTAAAAAAGAGAGAGAAAGAGAGAACGTCCTAATACTTTTTATCTTGATATTTACACAGAGTGATGCGAAAGGTACTGATCTACTGCGAATTGTGTATATTTTTTCGAATTTAAATACAATTTTGGGAGAGGAGCCATCTACATATTAAAAATTGTATCGACTTTGAAATAAACATCTTTCCGCCAGCCAACAGACAAACCAACCGTGAAATCCCTGGCTCTGTCAATTTTGTATCAAAGTTCTGATATCGATATTTTAGTGTATTATAAATGGCAATTTGGATCCGAGTTATAAGTGTTTATGGTTATTGAGCCCTTATATTTGCACTATACTAAAATTTAGGGGCTTCTGTTAAAAAAAACCGACGATGTCCCCTGTAAAACTATGTCACTTTGTTCACGCACACAAAATTTGAGCACTCTGTGACAGTTTGATCACGAGTTATAAGAGTTTAAATTTGTCGGGTGCTCAGTATTTGTTTTAAATTTTCTTCATTTCGCCCACTTTCCATTACTTTCATTGCTTCATTTTTTCCATAATATTTTCATTGTTTCATTTTTTAATATGTATTATTTTGAACTATCTGACCCAGACAGCATTGCCCGTACTCATGATAATAACTTTAAATATACCTAAAATCAATGTTGAATATTTTAAATTTTTTTAAACAAAAATCTTTCTAAACGTTCTTAATGCTGGGGACCTTATTGCCTTCTACAGCGCGCATCTTCGAATTGTATGATTTTATATTTCCAAATGAAAATCTATCCAAACAAACTTAGAGCAGGATTCCCACTGCCTTCGGCAGCGTACACCGGGCTGTATTCCGCTCTGCTTTGATTTTATATACTTTATACAAAAGACCGCCGTAGACTCGGCCCACAGCTTGAGTCGGGTCGGGTTGATGCTATTATTTATTTATTTTTATTTATTTATTTTTTTTTTTTATGGTAGGATTCGTGTTGATGAAATTATTTTTGTCGCGTGTGAGCTGGATTTTGGGTTGACTTTACAAAGAGATTTCCAGTTGGAATTATCTAAAAAATTCGTTTCTTTATTTCCATATAAATGAGTGATTTTGCTATTATTCAGTAGATATAAGGATTATTAATAATAATTTAAAATGACGTCTTGTGCAGTTTCAAATTGCTACAATACGTATAAAAATATTAACACAAGATGAGCGTGAACAATAAAACTATTTAATTGATTAATTGAATCAAAAAAGAAAACATCCAAACCAATTTTCTTTGTCACCAAAAGATTTTAAAATGGTCTAGTCTCAAACACGTTGTCCGATTTGTATAAAACTGAATAATTACAAAGCGACTGTGTCTGTCCGTTTTATATATTTTGATTATTATCATTATCATGTTATAAATTTAATAAGGCGTATCTTTTTACACGATATTACATAAAAAATATTGTTCAACAAGCATTTTTGCTGTTACTGCAGCAATTTTATCCATAGTATACCATGCTAGAAGGACATTCTTCCACATTTCTAAAAATCAGCTTGGTCGACACCACATACTCATACTGTTGGTTGACCCCTGACCAAGGAGATATAAGTAGATATTTTATTACCATGCCCCTCCCCACGCTCTGCGCTCCGAAGATTTCAGATTTCCGATATCACTACGTTTGCGCAGGAGAATATCTTCAAAATGGGTAATTTTCTGTTAGCGAAAGTTTTACTTTCTAAAAATAAAGTGAAGAAGGCAATTTTTGTTTGTTTGATTGATTTTTCCTTTCAAATAAATTGGTCGTATAACTTTTCCCTTTAAAAAAAAAAAAATGTTTTTATTCCTTGTTACCTTTAATTGACATTGCATATGTAAACAATTTTTAATTGAAAGAAATTAATGTAAATTTTTGCGTGAAAGAGAATTTAACGTCTAAACAATGTAAATTGCATTAAAAAGTGCCATACTTGAAATTTTCAATTCTATCTCAGGAATGCACCGAATAGTGATTTTGGTAGAATACCAAATATTCGGCACCCAAGTAAACCGAATACCGAATATTCGGTCGGCTGAATATTCCAATGTTCCAGTGTTAAAATATTAAAAGGCTAAATTTAAAAATAGTTTTACCTCATATTTAACACAAATACTGCCTCAATTTTCCTTTTTCCTCTAACTTTTAATTTTATTCCTATTTTTATGAACATTACTTTTTCACAAGTAAAATTAACACTAAAAAAAAAGAAGAAAAAAAAATCTATGTTTTGAATTATTAAATAAGATTATAATCTTAATACTTGTAACTAACACTTTTAACTTTGGCTCTCTCTAAGAATTAAAATAAATTAATACAAATTTCGTATACTCGAAAACAAACATTTAAAAATCGATTTTTGTTTTTGTAAAACCATAATTGGTTTCTATGAACTAATATCATTTGATTTTGTTGAATTATTGCTTATAAATAAATAAATAAATAAATTAAAAAAAAAAAAAAACCTTTTTTAAAAAAATCATTATTTTATGTGAATATCGTCATTTCATGAATATCGTCATAACTATTAACTACTATCTTCACCAATTATAATATCTCCATGAATATTGTCATTAATATCGTCTTAAGTGTCACTTTTCCAACAAAATAAACAAGTTGGAAATTGTACGTCAAACGTGACAAATGAGGTGCGTTCGTACTATAGCTAGTTATATAAATATTCAGATCTTGATGATTTTTAATTCTGTGAAATGAATTATATCGTCTGCAGATTAATTTCTGTCATAAAATAAGTATCTCTGTCGCTTGACGATTAAACCTCGGAAGCTCCTCTAACAAGAAAGCACCGATTTTTTTTTCTTTTAATTCAAATTTCTTAATAAATATTTTTATTAATATCTCCTAAAGTTTTGATTCGATTTAAAAAAAATTTGAAATGTCGCGACAAAATTCTGCAAAGATCTTAAATTATATATCTTAATATCTATAATTAATAATCTTATATATATCTTAAATTACAAACCATTCGGTTGGGTAGTTTTTGCGTTGTTATAACAACGCAAAAACTGCGGACGGACGGACAGACGGACGGACCAAGCGACGACAATAGGTGCTACGTATTTATATAATTACAAACGCACCTAATAATAATAAACTTTTATTTTAGTATGATTTTATTCCTTAATTATCCGAATAAAATTTTTACTTATTGACACTTGGGTTAATCATTAAATTTAGGAATGTTGAAAAGAGATAATAGTTTGAATTTTATATGTTACTTATCCTGTGTGTAAGGAATATATTTTTTTTTTTATAGATATATTTTTCTTTTCTAAAAAAATTATTGCTGATATTTATCAATGAAATTGTAAAATATAACATGTATTATAAATTCTTTGTAGATTATTCAATTGCGTGAAATCTGTAAAATATATTCTGTCTCACTTATTTATCAGCAGCTGCTCTCTTGCATCCTCCAATACTTTTTTCATTCTCGAAAGAAACTGTCATTTATTTCGAGTGAAACTGTAAAGTAAAACCTATGTTATAAATTCCTTGTAGATTTTTTAAATGTGTAAACTGTTATCACGTCTTATTTATTTATAATCGACTGCACTTTTCAATCTCCAACACTTTTTTTCATTGCCGAAGGAAATGGACATTTATTTCGAATGAAACTGTAAAGTATAACCAACATTATAAATTATTTGTATAGATTATTCAATTGCGTGAAATGTGCAAAATGTATTATGTCTTATTTAGTTATAAGCAGCTAATCTCTTGAATCCTCCAATACTTTTTTCATTTTGGAAGTTAACGGACATTTATTTCGAATGATACTGTAATATATAACCTATATAAATTCTTTGTAGATTTTTCAATTGCGTAAAATGTGTAAACTGTATCACGTCTTATTTATTTATAACTGGCTGCACTCTTGAATTCTCCAACACTTTTATTTTTCATTTCCGAAGGAAACGGTTATGTATTTCGAATGAAACTGTAAAGTATAACCTGCATTATAAATTCTTTTTATAGATTATACAATTGCGTGAATTGTGTAAAATGTATTATGGTGTCTCATTTATTTATAAGCAGCTGCTGTCTTGAATCCTCCAATGCTTTTTTCATTCTCAAAAGAAACTGTCATTTATTTCGAATGAAACTGCAAAGTATAACCCATATTATAAATTCTTTGTAGATTTTCCAATTGCGTAAAATGTGTAAACTGTAATGCTTTACTTATTTATAATCGGCTGCTCTTTTGAATCCTTCAATGCAATAGTTTTTATGTATTTTAATCACTAGTTAATAGAGTTTAATTTTTTATCTAATATACACTGTGCATAGTTTTACAGCAATTTTTTTTTTTTTTAATTATCTCTACTTGATCTTAATTCCTGTAATGAACATACGTATTTTTTATTCCATTGAATATTTTTTTACACACTGTCACTGCTTTCAATTTTTTTGAAAAATCGATCTTGCACTGAGATTCATATAAAAGTGAAAAAGAAAAAAAAATCATGTCCTACATATTCGATAAACGGTAGCTATATGAAATATCCAACAGCTGTTAAATTGTTTTTGAAATATAATTACAGTTATATTTTTCATATATTACTCAAAGTCAACTATTTTAACAATATAAATGCCTACTAAATGTTATTCATGTTTCGTAAATGTTTTAACTGTGTTAAATGTAAGAATTTGTAAATAAAATATATTGGAATTCGCAATATATATATATATTTTGTTTATCATTACTAAAGAAGAAAAAAAGAAAACAATTCATAACATCAAAATCTAAAAATTTTCATATTCCAACTGAAATAAACAAATGATTATCAAATGTATTATCCCCATTTTTTAGTACCAAATGATTAGAATACCCAAATTCAGTAATATATATATATGAATCCCGGAAAAAATCACCCTGGAAAAAAACCCCACGGAAAAAATCACCCCGGTAAAAATCACCACCGGGAAAAAAGCACCATCGGTAAAAATCACCACGGTAAAAATCATCATGGTAAAAATCACCCCCGGAAAAAATCACCATCGGTAAAAAGGTCCCTGATTAAAAAAGAGGGGGGGGGGCTTCAAATTAAGATGGTAAATACGACACATTTATGAATAACATGTCTTTGAATATACGCCAATTATAATTTCGGATAAAGCACGTGCTAACCACGTGTACTAGGAACAATCATAGTATTATATACATCATATATTCTAATACGAGAGCAAATCTTGTGTGTGTGTGAGTGTGTGGAGGGGGGGGGGGTTATATATATATGCAAATTTTATTTTAAAAACGGCTCTAACGATTTTGACGAAATTTTGTATCCTACAGTTTTGAGGCACCAGAAAACCATTGGGCTGGGTCACATGTTTGAGAAAATTCGATTAGTGGGTCATTTTTGGTCGCCATGAATCAGAGTCAAGCTAATTGTATCTAAAAAACAGTTCAAACGATTCTGTCTAAACCTTGTATCCTACCATTTTCGGGCACGAGAAGACTATTGGGCTGAGTCACATGTTCGAGAACTTTCTATTAGTGGGTCATTTTGGGTCAACGCGGGTCCAGTTAACTTTATCTAAAAAACGGCTCGAACGATTTTGATTAAATTTTGTATCTAACGAGTTTCGGGCACGGGAAGACTATTGGGCTAGGTCACATGTTCGAGAAAATTCGATTAGTGGGTCATTTTGGGTCACCATGAGCCAGGGTCAAGCTAATTGTATCTAAAAAACGGTTCAAACGATTCTGTCTAAACTTTGTATCCTACCGTTTTCGGACACGAGAAGACTGTTTGTTAGGCTAGGTCACATGTTCGAGAAAATTCGATTAGTGGGTCATTTTGGTCATGGGTCATTATTTGTCAAGCTATTCTTATTTTAAAAACGGCTCAGAGGATTTGAACTAAATTTAGTATCCTACAGGTTTAGGGAACGAGAACACTATTGGGCTAGATCATATGTTCGAGAAAATTCGATTAGTGGGTCATTTTTGGTCTCCGTGAGTCAGGGTCAAGCTAATTGTATATAAAAAACGGTTCAAACGATTTTGACTAAACTTTGTGTCCTACCATTTTCGGGCACGAGGAGACTATTGGGCTGGGTCACATGTTCGAGAACTTCTGGATATTTTGGCCCGCTGGCCACAGGTTGTGCATGTGTAATACATATCCTGTTGTGGGTTATTATTTAGTGCATAAACAAACCTATTTTATTATTGTCAGACCTTAATTCTAGACAAATATATTTTTTAAAATGTATTTATGTAGTTAGCTATACAAGTACCTAAGCTTAGTATGACTTATGTGGTTAGCTACATAAGAATGTTGTGGATAACTTTGCTGTTAACTTATTTTAATGTTTAAAATATCTTGGAAATTAATATCTGAAGTTTATTCAAAACAATATAAATAAAAATATTTTTATTTATTACATAAATTCCTTTTTTACTGTAAAGTCATTATATTTTTAAAAAATTAAACATTCAGTGACAGAAATGTACTTACTGGCTACTAAAGAAATTATTCTCACGAGCCAGTAACTGATTACTAAAAAAAACCAACCTAAGTGTGATGTATATGCACTTTCAACACTTTCCAACTATGTTGGAAAGTAAATTAATTTTGATTGTTGTTGTGCTGACTCAGAAATTGGTTGTTGTGGTGAAATTGGGTTGTTGTACTGATTCAGATATCAGACCAGATACTATGATCAGTAAGGTTAACTGGGTGAATTAGTTCAGCCGTATTCGTTCGGTATTGCTCAGTTGGTATAGCATTGCCAGATTAACCAAGGGATCCCGAGTTCGAATCCTGGGCCCGGATTTTTTGCTCAGTTGGGAAGATTACATCTCATATGTTGGCAAGTGTTAAACATTTTAATTTTTCTATCTGATCGATGGCATTGTTACCGGAAAAAAAAAATTCAATCATTAACTGGAACACTTTTTACGAGAAATGCTATCAAACCGTTATTTACAAAAAGTAAAATTCACTTCTTTTATGACAGAAAATCTACGATTATATACAGCAAAAAAAAATTTTAAATGGTGTCTTTTTTTTTTTTTTTTTTTTTTAAGTGATATGGTGCCGTCTGGCATAAAGGACGTTTCCAAATCAGAGTTAAATACATCTACAATAAATTTATGATTGTAATATCATAGATGCTAAGATTTAAATTTAAAAAAAATGTAGATAATATTGCAACATGAAATGCTTTTTATTACAAGCACTGTTTGAACTTGAGAGCTAGCATTTCTTGATGTTTATAAAATTCTGCAATTTTGATATCAATTTCTAATTTTTCCCTACCAGTTATTTATTACAAACACGGTTTGAACTGGTGACCTAGTATTTCTTGATGTTTATAAAATTCTGCAATTTTGATATCAATTCTAATTTTTCCCTACCAGTTATTTATTACAAACACGGTTTGAACTGGTGACCTAGTATTTCTTGATGTTTATAAAATTCTGTAACTTTGATATGAATTTCTATAACACGGAAGGTGTCGATTTAAGCAATATTTGTAGAAATGTTGTAGATTGGAAAAGTGTCTGATAAAAAGAGGTGTCCACTGTTGGGGAGGAGGTAAAAACCGTGTCTTCATTTTTACCCGAAAAATTCTCTCTTTGTTAGTTTTTATTATACAAGTAAAATCGGATTGAAAAATGATAAGGATTGAGTACTGTAACTAGTTTCAGTGAAATGTATTATATCGTCTGTTATTATGATATGATTAATTTCTGTAATGAAATAAAGTACATTTTAACCCATTAAGCGCCATTGCTTTCATTTTGGAAACATTGCTTTAGGATTTTTTTCTAAAGTGCGTATTTTATAAATTGTTAAAAGATTCATGTTATTTGCATTTTGAATATATTTGATGACATCTGAATTTTTTTTTTTAAGTTTCATTAGAATTTTCTATTTTTTAAAACGTGTTAAAAAAGGCGAAAAATAGCTTTTTGGCAGTATTCGAAAGAAATATTTAAAAAAAAAACTTTATAATAAAAATTATATATTTTAGTTAAAATATGTTTATAACAGTGTATTATATTAAACACACACACACAACTTCAATCCGGAATTAATATGTATAATAGATCAATCACAATTACCGAAAACATAAGTTGTTCCCGAAATGGGAGCAATGGCGCCTAATGGGGCTAATGGTTTTGAAAACTTGTACATATGCCTCCGTGCATTTGTAGTAGTTATTTTTCGATTTATTAGCTATAGAAGGTATAATATCATTCTGAAACTAATATTTTTAGAATATTTCAAATGAATTAGTCCAACTTTTACATTAATAATAAATAACAACATGAAATTACCAGTTCCATAAGCATTTTCATTATCCATCTCTTTATTTTCCATCATTATATCATTTTTTCTCACTATTTTACATGGAAGATGATTCAACAATTTTTTAGATTTGGATGATTTTTCGGATGTTTCGGAAATCGTTTGTTTGCCCTCTGATTGCAGTATTGTAACATATAAGGAAGATATCTTCCTAATATGTATGTTGCATAAATTATTTTCTATTACATATGTAATAGAAAATAATTTATGCGACGATTTATCCCATGTTATATTTGGTGGAGTAGAACTTTCTGTAAATTCTAAATCAACAGACAATCAAGAAATATCTGATTTAGTGTTTAAAAAAGACAAAGTATTAAACACAGGCTTGATATTTTAGATGAAAGTTCAGACGAATCTTCAAATTGAAATATGGAAAAAACTAAAAAAAAAAAAAAAAAAAGGTTAAAAAACCAATTTTAGAAAACGAAAAAAAATGTAATATAATGCTGCATAAAAAATGTTCCATCATTTTCATGTAAAATAGTGGGACAAAAATGATGTAATGAAGAAAAATAAAGAGGTTGATAATGAAAATGCTTATGATCGGTAATTTTATTTTTTATTTTTATTATAAATGTAGATGTTGGACTAATTTATATGAATGCTTCGTAAAATATCAGTTTCAGAATGATATTATCTCTTTTATAGCTAAAGAACTGAAAAATTGCAAACATAAATGCACGGAGACATAAGTAAAATTTTTGAAAAAATTTACCCCCATTAAGCGCCATTGCTCCCATTTTGAAAACATGCTATTTTTCCTAAATATTCGAATTTTTAAAAAAAATTTCTTCAGAAATACCTTAAAGACTTTCTATTCATAAAGAAAAAGCAACTGTTTCATTAAAAAATAGCTTAATATATATAGCGGCGCCTAATGGGTTAAACAGGCAACATTTTATCTTTTGTTGATATTTACAGAAAATTCCAATGGGAAGCTTAAGCCTAGCTTTGAAAATTTCAGAACTTGAAATCCTTATTCAGTGTCTTTTTTCCATTTAATATCTATTTCTCCGGAAACATCTGTACAAAAAACTGTTGATAGATATATATAACTGTTGA
This sequence comes from Maratus michaelseni, assembly GCA_963931845.1. Lineage (NCBI taxonomy): Eukaryota > Metazoa > Arthropoda > Arachnida > Araneae > Salticidae > Maratus > Maratus michaelseni. The sequence goes on along the minus strand of OZ007592.1, from coordinate 45,113,015 downwards.
TAGATTATAGGATTGCTATAATTAAACAATTTTACACAGATTTTATAAAAAAATTGTTTTTAAATTTTGTAAGACGGAAGTAATAGAACTCCATCTTAAATAGGGCGTAATCACTATGGCAACCTAGAATTATTACCTATCATGGGATATCACTGAATTAATGATGCATATGATAGGATTTAATAGAATGAAGAATGCGACTATAACTTGGTCATAGAGGTTATAAAATGCCCTATACGTCATATATGATTATGACGCCATACATGTCAGATAACTTGACGTGAAAATTTCAATTTTTATATTAATTATATAATATAGTTTTAATAGTCAAACTGAAAATATAATAATTATGTAAATACCTATATAGAGTAGTTAATTGAACAATGAAATAATGGATAATAAATAAAATATTTCTTTGCAAAATGCATTAAAAACATTTCGAGCCTACAAGGGAATAATTTTCAGATTTGCGCACATGTCTAGTGAATAATATGACAATATGAGACAAAGTTTTCTTCCATCCCCTTTTACATTATAAAAACCAACTTATTTAAAACCTTTCTCAAGTTGAATCCCAGAGTGGAAAGTAAAGGGGAAATAGACAATAGGATGTGTCTTGCCTTATGTTGCTAACTCGTGTGCAATACATTTCACCCGATTGGAAACATTGGAAATGCAAATACATGCAACATCCAACTTATAAATAGTAATGTTAGGGTTACAGATACACGTTCTTAAATAACACGTGCTTTACTTGAGAAAACATAGAATCGGTTTTCTATAACTGAACATATATACATCTCAATAAATAATATATCTCAATTTTATGGTCAATGATAAGTAATGTATTATCTTTATTTTGACCGTTGACCTTTTTGGCTGTTGACGTTTTTACCATTGACCATTTTACTTGTTGACGTTTTACTGTTGAAGTTTTTACTGTTGACGTTTTTACCGTTGATGTTTTTACCGTTAACGTTTTTACCATTGACCTTTTTGCATAAATTCGAACTCGCAATGTCAGACTTGATAGCCTGTAAGCTAAAAACTTACATCCTTTTAATGCATATCGTTTTAATGACATATTGTGTCAAATTAATAATCAAAACATAGTTTTGTGTTTTTATATTAATTAAAATAATTTATATTTTAATTTACAGTGTAATTGTTTCCAAATGAATTTTTTATCTGGTGTAGGTGAGCTTTCTTCAAGATGCGCTTTTTTTCGGTGCGCTTTTTTCCGATGCGCTTTTTCCGTGATTCAAGGATTGATATATAGGCGTGTCCACTAATCAGGAATCAGCTATCAACCCCTGAATAACTATGCAACGCCTTGAGGCAAGGACTCAGGTGAGGGCATCCAAGTCGTCTTTGTAGCAACAAATTGTACTCATTTAAAGAAAAAATACCAAATATTTTACTTTGAGGAGTCCGGGAACCTCCCCCCAACCCTCGCCGGGAAGCCTCCCTTGCGATAATAAGTCACTGTTCGATATGGAGGTTTTACTGTTAAACGATACGAGCAGGGAAGACCGAGCTGTGGTCGGTCAAAATTAGCTTTGAGTTCAAATATCATGAGCCATGACCAAAATGACGCACTAATCAAATTTTCTCGAACATGTGAGCAAGCCCAATTGTGTTCTCGTGCCCGATACCCGTAGCATATAAAATTTAGTCAAAATAGTCTGAGCCGTTTTTTAGATAAAATTAGCTTGACCCACAGTGACCCAAAATTGACCCACTAATCGAATTTTCTCGGACATGGGACCTAGCGCAATGATTTTCTCGTGCCCGAAACTCGTAGGATACAAAATTTAATCAAAATCGTTAGAGCCGTTTTTTAGATAAAATTAACTTGACCCGCGTTGACCCACTAATCGAAAGTTCTCGAACATGTGACTCAGCCCAATAGTCTCCTCGTGCCCGAAAAAGGTAAGATACAAAGTTTAGTGAAAATCGTTTGAACCGTTTTTTAGGTACAATTAGCTTGACACTGACTCATGGTGACCCAAAATGACTCAATAATCGAATTTTCTCGAACATGTGACCTAGTCTTCCCGTGCCCGAAACTCGTAAGATACAATATTTAATCAAAATCGTCAGAGCCGTTTTTTAGATAAAATTAACTCGACCCGCGTTGACCCAAAATGACCCACTAATCGAAAGTTCTCGAACATGTGACTCAGCCCAATAGTCTTTTCGTGGCCGAAAATGGTAGGATACAAAGTTTAGTCAAAATCGTTTGAACTGTTTTTAGATACAATTAGCTTGACTCTGATTCATGGCGACCCAAAATGACCCACTAATCGATATTTCTCAAACATGTGACCCAGCCCAATGGTTTTCTGGTGCCTCAAAACTGTAAAATACAAAATTTTGTCAAAATCGTTTGAGCCGTTTTTAAAATAAAATTTACATATATATATAACCCCCCCCCCCCACACACACACGCACACACAAGATTTGCTCTCGTATTAGAATATATGATGTATATAATTCTCTTATTGTTCCTAGTACACGTGGTTAGTAAATACACGTGGTTAGCACGTGCTTTACCCGAAATTATAATTGGCTTATTCAAAGACGTGTTATTCATAAATGTGATATGTGGTATTTTCCCATCTTAACTTGAACCACCCCCCCTTTTTTTTTATCAGGGACCTTTTTACCGTTGGTGCTTTTTTCCGGGGTGATTTTTACCGTGGTGATTTTTACCGATGGTGCTTTTTTCCGGTGGTGATTTTTACCGTGGTGATTTTTACCGGGGTGATTATTTCCGTGGTGATTTTTTCCAGGGTGATTTTTTCCGCCTACCTATATATATATATATATATATATATATATATATATATATATATATATATATTTACTTCTGTACGACCCTGAATAAAGATTTATAAGCTTCGTTCCTAAAATCTTTTTTTGTTTTGACTTCTGTAAAATATACGTGGTTTCTTTCTTCCATTCATGTATTCTTGAAATACTCATATCGGGAACATTAGTTTCCAAACAATTTCATTCTTTTCATAAAATATCTACCTCTAATTACCGGAAAGCGGCTCCTGTTGTATCATTTTACAAAACAGTGGAAGTAAAAATAAAATGTTCAGAAGGATTTCTTCCGGTATATGTGTATATACAATATGTCCAATCCCTCTCTCTTTCTTTCTGTTTCTCGTGTCATTCTCCGTAGTGTGATGAATGAAAAGAATGTCCTTGTCGAATTACATTTACTGACCCAGGACTATAGATACAGAAAAGGCTAGTTCGCGGGGGGAATTGAGATATAACATCATGTCCCCACTTTTACTAGGAACTGGGCCGGCGGTGGAAATTGCAGATAATCATTCTCCAGAATTCATGCACAGAACAGAAAAGTCTAGAATTGTCTAAAGAGTTTCTTCCTTTATTTCCATACAGATGATTGTTTTGCTATTATTGAGGAGGTATTATAAAGATAAACCGACGTCTTGCGCCGTTGCAACTTGCTACAATACGTATTAAAAAAAAATCCCTGACGGCTCGGCCTACAGGCACAGGTACATTTCGAAGACGCAGACCGTGGAGCGTCTGTTTATTGGGAATTGCAGAAGAAATGACCTTTTGCCATGATGCGGCAGTTGAAACCGCCCACTTCGAAATCTACTTGCGTCAAGTAGGCGAAGCCGGTAGAATTTTTTTTATTTTTTTATTCTGTAAGTGTTGGTCCAATAAAAAACTTTTCAATAGAAAAGTTGTAGATAATATTAAGAGGCTTTATAATAAATTTAAGTGGATTTGATATGTTGTGAATTGACAAAGTTATGAATTTTTTTCTTCCAAAACCCTCCTTTCCCCCCCCCCCCCCCTCGAGGCTATTTTTAATGATATCAGAAATCTGTCATACATAAATTTTCGGCCCTTTTCCTAGAAGTAATAATAACTTTAAACGGATTCGATGGGTTCTTTTTCACAAAAAGCCCCCCCCCCCCCGCTTTTGCCCATTCACGAACTTGACTGAGATTTACAGAGATACAGAATTATTAAAGTTATCGTGTCCATAAAAAAAAAGTGACATATAGATAGATAGATAGTTAGATAAAGTTTTGAACTGGGGGGTGGTTTTGGGTTCTGGGATTCACGATAGGTGTAGATCTGCAAAAATTTTCCAGAAATTCCAACATAGGGGAGAGTGTAAGGTAGATCTCTTACGAAATCAACCTAATAGCAAAGATAAAAATATTAACATAAAGTGAGCGTGACCAATAAAACTATTTAACTGAGTCAAAAAAGAACACTTACATCGTCTTCTTTTTCACAAAATAAATAAAAAATGATCAAACACTAAACACGTTGTCCGATAAAAATGAGTACAGTTCTTACGACAGTTGATATCATATGCGCCAAATGAGAGCTCAATCCAAAGCAAAGTTTAAACGCTATTGTGTTCACTCACATATACAAATACATACAGGCATCATCATAAAAATACCATAAAAGGACACCGATGGTCTGAAAACGAAAAAAATACCAATATTCACGCATACATACGGAATAATTGTAAAAATATCAAACCTTCAAATATAAATTTACCAGTACACCTGTGCGATGATTTCGCACTGCAGTCTAATATTTTAGGTAGATTTCGTAAGAAATACTACCTATTACATTCTCCCCTATGTTATAATTTCTGAAAAATTTTTGCAGATCTACGCCGATCATGACTCCCAGAACCCAAAAACCAGTTCAAAACTTTATATCGATCTATCTATCTGTCTATATCACTTTTTTATGGACACGATAACTTTATTAATTCTATACAAATCTCTTCCAAACTGATACATAAAATCAAGGGGCATGAAATCTCGGTCCAGTTCGTGAATGGGCAAAAGTGAACCAGGGGGGAGGGGGGAGAGAATGGGGGGCCTTTTTGTGAAAAAAAAAAAACATAACTTCTTAATTAGGATACGTATCGAATCCGTTTAAAGTTATTATTACTTCTAGTAAAAAGGCCGAAAATTTATGTAGATTTTTTATATTAAAAATGGCCTCCGGGAGGGGGGGGGAGCTAGGGGTTTAAGAAGAAAAAAATTCATAATTTCGTCAATTCACAAGATATCAAATCCGCTGAAATTTATGATAAATCCTCTTAATATTATCTAAAACTTTTATACTGACAAGTTTTTTATAAAACCAACCCTTACAGCAAAATAAATAAATAAAATAAAAAATAAATAAAAAATAAAAACAAAAAAATCCCTGCCTGCTCCGCCTACAAACACATTTAGATTTCGAAGTGGACGGTCCCAACTGCAGCATCATGACAAAAAGGTCATTTCTTCTGCAATTCTCTATAAACAAGCGCCCCACGGTCTGCGTCTTCGAAATCTACCTGTGCCTGTAGGCCGAGCCGTCAGGGGGTTTTTTAGATGCAGGTTTAAACTTCTAAAGAAAAATTAAGGACGAAAATATCTGTAAACAACATTAGTCAAGCCAGAATATCATGTCATTCATTCCATCAAAGTTAAAATAAAAACTGATCAAAGATAGCAAGAGCCACGCACGAGGGAAAAAAATTAACAATCGTATTTTAACTTCATTAGAAGATGACATCATCCGCTTTGTGAAAAACAAAAAAAAAATGAGCACATATAAAATAGAATTTAATATAATATAACATAGCATACATTTTAGACTACATGTAAAATACCACTGCTGCGATCGATCGATTCGATGGTGTCTTTTTCCTCAAACATTTGAATTTGAATTTTGCTTTTTAATCATAAATATAAAATAAACCCGTGCGTCCCGCTTTGTTTTTTATTGTGCTATTTTTTTTTTTTATATAATTATTGTTGAGCATGCTATAATGTAGTATTTTATTTTTGTGGCAACAATGATTAGAGAAAAAAAATCATTTCACCGAAAAAAACAATGCTGATTTAATTTTTAATCAAAAAACATGTTTTAAAGAAATGTGAGTATACTATGTCAGAAGCCGGTTCAAAAACCTTTTGAATGATAGTTCATTCATTTTTGTGCATTTTGTAAATGCATAGAAAAAGGGATGTTGGCAACAGAAACAATACATATGATTAACTAATGTAAAATTTTAAAGCATATGCAAGTACGAGGAAGTCAGAAATTATAACTTATTGTATGATAAAATATGAAAAACTACATAAATAAATTTTTATTCTTAAAATGAAAGCATATATAAAACATTAAAATACATGCAATTTGGTATAATTGCAACTCAAGTAATATATATATATATATATATATATATATATATATATATATATATATATATATATATATATATATATATAATATTTAAAAAAAAAAAAAATTGGTCTCTTATCACAGTTATTTTGTAATTTATTTTTAGTTTATATAATTCGTGTAATAAATCAAACTGTGCTTTAAATTTTTTATCACTTTAAGGTGATTTTGATGTTCAAAAATAGTAGAAGGAAAACAGCGTAAAAGTTGGCAGCTATGCAAACATCGTAGATGTAGCTTTAACGTGTATCAAATGGTACTGTTAGTATAAATGTATTGTTGCTAGTGATTTTCTGATTCCTTTTTAAGCATAAAAGAATAATACTTGCAAGCATGTTTATTGAAATAATTTGGAATCGAAAAGTTCTTTATTTTCAAATAAAGGAATTACATCTTTAGCTATAAGTGATTATTGTCTCAGGACGGCAATTTGTTCCTTTCCTGCGCTGTCGCGTCCGAAAATTCAGTTTAAAATGACAACTTTGACAGCATTATTTGAAAATATTTTGCCTTTACAGGAAAACGAAAAAAAAATTATTACATAGTTTCTTAATAAGTTTGTGAATAAAAATTAATTAAAAAATGTGTTAGAAAGTGCACAGCTTAGATTTCAGAACAGCCTTAAATAAATAAAATGTATATGCAAAAAATTTAAGTCAGTAAATAAAAGAAATGCATTATGTAATAAAATTTTATTAAATATATTTACTGTTAATTATCATATATTTAAAATTCTACATATTTTTTTCTGTTTAATTATATTTATCTTACAAACTTCGCTTAATCTTAATTATTATTATTTTTTCAATTTCGGTTCAGATTCCTGGGTTTCTACTGATATGGGTAAGCAGAAATATTGATGTACAATGCTTTCCCCCGAAATTGAACCATTTGTTTGGATAGCTAAATACATTAGCAATGTAACTCCAAATTTGAGGAAATATAATTAAAACATATCAATATTGCGGAAATTCTTAATCTAGATCATTTAAATTAAAAGCGTTATTTAGCGCAGCTATTTACCTCCTGTAACATTACAAAATCCCTTTTTAATTATAGCTAAACCATGTGTTTCTCTCAATAACATGAGATTACAATTGACTAATCGATAACTATAAAAAAAAATAATAATAAATAAAAACTGGCTTAAACCGCGCTGGAGGTCTGCATGAGCTGAAATTTTCACGCCCGGTCCCGGCCCGAATGAAACCATCTTGTTCCGGAGTCCCCCAGAAAGTAAAGTCCAAAACCAAACCCATCCCCTATACAGATCTGTAGCCGAAAGCTAATCTCTAATCTTCTAACTTACATTTACTTGGCACAGCGTGTCTGTGTTTACCCGGAATCGGCTTCAAACAGGAAGTGACGTTTCCAAGAAAATGGGGCTGCTAGAAAAAGAAGATTTTCGCCCATGTGAAAGTCAGCGCCATCTATTGAGTGAAGGTCAATTTCCTTATTATCTGACGCTCCTTTTTAATGAATTACTGAAAGCATTTTTTATTTTGCATTTTTCCACTTTCTTTTGGAAAATAAAATTTATAATTAAATGCACTACCTAATATAATTTCACTACAATTAAACACAAACTTCTTAATAACTCGATAAAAATAAGACTAACATACTAACTTGCATTGAAACACATAGGCAATATTTTACTCCTGTCAAGCAGAATTAGAAGCCTAGAGTCAAAGCCTGGTTAAAAGATAAAAGTTTAAGAGAAACCTATTATACTTTATGACCTTCAGTTTCTATATGGTCAGGCGTATATTCCTAAATTGAAGTATCTCTGGCCAGGGGGTGCAAATGTATCCTCAGGGAAGTGATACAATGGGCTCGAGATAAGATCTTTCTTCTAGCCCTGGTTAGCTTACTAATTGTTGGCAATTCTCAGAACTTTAGGGAGATACCCGTGCGAGTAGAGAACGACCTTTCTCGATTCTATAGCACTGAATTTGACCTTGCCCTTGTGTAAAGTAAAAGTCTTTTTTAAGAATGGGATAATTTTCCAAATTGAGTGAATCTGAATTTATGTTGTAATTTAAACTAAAATTCACGAGCAAAATGTATTTCGCGTTTATAGACAGAGAGAAAGAGATAGAGATAAAAACAATCACTTAAAAGTGGCGTTTTAAGACGATTCTGAAATAAATAAAAATAGTTTTCCCCGTTCAACAATAAGAAACTCCAATTTTCGATTGATATATTACATTTTGTGTTATAAGAGTTGCTGTTTCATGACGACCTTTATCGGGCTTTCACGTCAGAAAATTAGGTTCAAAACGCCAAATTTGACATTTGAACGAGCTTTCAAATTTATATAAAAAAGACAAAGCTATTCAATTTCACAGTTTCTGATAGAGAGCATCTGCACATTTCTTGCGTCCGATACCCCTTGTACTTCTGGAGGTAGGGGCTGAAAACACATCTCGAAATCTATTATGGCTTTATGAAAAAATTATGTCTTTATAATAAGAAGGGATAAAGATATTTTCTAAAAATATACACATGAGTTCGGATGATATATATATATTTTTTTAATTTGCTTCCTTTGCCCCTCAAAGCAGGGGCATAAAATCCATCACGGCTTTCATGATAAAACTTTACAAAATACAAATTTTCAATATATAATGCTAGTTCAAAGTTTTATAAAGATAATTCACAGAACACGATATTTAACGTTTAAGACAAGATTTCGTCATAGACAGGTTGCTTTTCACAGGTTTTATTGTACTTTAATTTTTTTCCCTCGAAATGTATGTCCTATTTTTCTAAAATAATTTTAATTGTAGAATAACGGCGATTTAAAAATACATTCATTTTTTACAAAAATTGCTTGGCCGGGCCTCATTTTAAAGATGCACGGGACAAGCTAATGATTTTCATACCATCTGTATCGGGACGGGGCCTGAAAATTTTGTCCCGTGCAGATATCTAGGAAGAATGAAGTACAGGCCCGGCTAGACCTTGAAAAATAGTCTTGCTTGGCCCACCTGATCCTGCAGAAAAAGTAAATCCCGGGCCCAGTCCAGAAAGAGTAATGACAAGACCGGCCCGCCCCTCGTCTCGTATAAGCTTCTGAAAAGCATTTGAAAGGACAAAATATCTTCTTAAAGGCGCAAAAAATTTGAAAGAAATTTACGAAAAAAATTGAATGAGTTTTAGTAGTAATTTTCACTCAAACTCGCGGATATTTTTAGTTTAATTCAACTTACCACTTTTTTAAAAAAAAAGTCCCAACACTGGTATATACACAATACACAGTACTAAAGCCAGCTTTCAGAACCAGTTTTCAAACAAATCAATGTTTTGTAGAATTCATTCAGGCTGGGCCGGTTTCGGGCCGAACTTATAGCTGCTATACCGGGCCGGGTCGGGTCAATAATTTTTTCTCTATTGGCCGGGCCGGGCTCGGACCGAACTTTTATTTTTTATACCGGACCAAGCAGAGCTGAATGTTTCTTCTATGGAGATGGCCGGGCCCGTGCCTTGAAATTTCGGCCCGTGCAGACCTCTACCATAGACTGCATAGTACAGGGACCTCCATTCCAAATTACTGTTTCTACTAAATTTCTTTCTATATATCTCATTGTAAACTATATTGATTTTTTAATGGATCTCTATTTGTATATAAATATCTGAATTATTATTAATACCATTAATCCCTTTTACACGGCTTAGAAACTTAAAAATCTGAAACCTTCTAAGACGGAATCAGATAGGAGAGGAAAAAAATCGTTATAGTTTAGTTCCTTTTTTACGAGATCTGTCGTCTCTTGCAAAGTATTATTTATTTTCAAACGTTAAGATTATTATATCCATTTTGCACCGATCAAGAAATTTTTCCGTTTAAAACAGGATTTCGTCATACACAGATTCTTATAACAGGTTTTACAGTGCTCTATAACGCCCCCCGCCCTAGAAATGTATATGTATTATTCTTTAAAGGGAATTTTAATTGTAGAATAATGGTAATTAAAAAAAATATATATTTTCGGCAAAATTTTTGACCCAAGGAAGTTGTTCGTTAAACAAATTTTTGCACGAATCAGACAGGGACGGGTCAATGATTTTCATACGAGCAGATTTGTTGTGATCATGCCAGAAAGTATCGGTCGGTGCACACATCGAGAAAGAATAAAGCACAGTCTCAGAAATAAGCCCGGTTCGGCCCGGCCCGAGCCTTCTGAGAAAGCAAGACTCGGGCACGACCCAGAAAAACTGATGATCAGAATCGACCTGTCCCGAGTCCGTGTAAGGCCTCTAAATGGCATTTGAATGGGAAAAACGTGTTCTTAATGGCTGGAAAAATTTTAAATAAATTATGAAAAAAAAAAATGAGTTTGAGTTGTAAATTTCGTTCAAACTCGCAGATTTTTTGAGCTTTCGTTCAGTTCACGTTCGTTTATCAAAAAGTGAGTCAAGTTCAACTCACGTTCACAGAAAGTGAACTAAGTTCGCGAGTTTTCGTTCAATGAGCGCGCTCGTACCCAACACTGACTGAAACATAACTTCAAAATCTTGTGAGGATAATTTGTTAAATATGCTAGGAATTAACCTTTTACCATGCCATATTTAAAAAAAAAAAAAAAAAAAAAAGAAAAGAAAAGAAAATCATTTTTTACCTCACTAAATTATGTTTCAATTTTTTTTTCAAATTTATGTTTTTAAAACCTGTTAAGTAATTCATGTGTACCTACCCTTTTTGCTCAGTGCTGCGATAAAAAATGCAGACAGTTAGTGTAAAGTTTAAAAAAATGGAAGTTGGACACTTCATGAATTTTCTTTTTTAGTTTAAATTGTCTTATATGTCTAACCTAAAACCTTTTATGCATAGTACTTTATGAAAAAAAGTATAAAGATATGACTCAAATTTATTAAGAAAAAAAAAAGTAAGGAAAAATTAAGAAATTAACCTTTTATATTATGAGTTTTTCTATGCTATTGGTTAGTTCATTTATTAAAAAAAAAATATGTATTACTAGTATTGGAAATTGCATTCCTTTTTACTATGTCGAGCACTCAGTTAGTAGCTCTTATTTGAAATCAGTATGTTATATATACTTGATATTTTTTCTATTTTACTGACATCAGAAGTTTTTACTTTCTGTATTTATTGAGCAAATATAAATTTTGTCTCTTATTTTTAAGTCAGTTTGTCATATCTGTTTGATAAAGACTTGTTTTTTTTTAACTGACATTTGAAGTATGTTACTTCATTTTGTATTGAGCATTGTATATAGCTCTTATTTTTATTTAAGTCAGTAGGTCATATCTAAAATGATAGACCCTTTTTGTTTTCTGACGGTGAAATTGTGTACGTCAGTTACTTCTTTAAAGCACTCATTTAGTGACTTTGTTTTTTCAGTCAGTAATTTTTTAATTATCTGACATGGTTCTGTAGATAACCATACCTGTACAAACTGTACATTTCCGACACAAACAAAAACTTTAAAATCAATTAAATTTCAGTTTTTGTGTGTTTATAAAATTATATTATTGTACATATATTTTATTATGCTGAGATGTTCAGTTACTTACACTTGTCTTTTGTTATTTTTATGGGTCTCTGACAACTTGGGAAGCTATACACCCCATAGTCGCACAGTGGAGCCTGATCAACTCTGACGAATATGGAGATACCTGCCAGAAATAAAATTATGTCAAGTATACCACGTTATGTGTGGTGAAAACTGTACTGTACTCTCAATTTTTTTAAAAATATGTAAAGACCACAGGTAACCTTTTTTATTGTAATGATTTTATATGCTCATCTTCAGGCATGTGTATTTTGTTTTGACTGTTTAGGCATGTTCATGTATGTAAATTTCTCTTCTTTGTTTAAGACTTGTATATATTTTTTTTCTTTCTATTTAGGAAGTGTGTTACTGTTTCCTTTTCATTTAGGATTTATTTTCCTATTTAGGAATTTTTGTTTCATTTTTGCTCAGTCATTGTGTTAAATTTTTTTCAATTTAGGATTTCTTTTGACTGCTGTGTAGGAATTTTTTTTCCTTTTCCATTTGTTCAACCATTTGTTAAATTTTTTTTCCTTTTTATTAGGAAATATCTTACTTCAATTTTATTGTAAATGTCTTTTTTTCTCATTGTCTGATAATTGGATTTTGTTTTTCCCATTTTACAAAAAATTCATTCTCATTTTCTTCTGAAATCTAGCAATTATGCTTTCTTTCATTCAGTCAATTCAAATGAATTTTTTCTCTGGCTGGTCGGAATATGTTGTGGGAAAATTAACTCTTTTTTAGTTAATACTCAATTTTCCCACTCCATTATTATTTATTTATCTTTATTAACTTTTATCACATTCTGTTTACATTTTAAATACCTTCTTTTAATTTCAATAGTTATCTTTCCCATCCATTTTCGAAGTTGTAGTCTCATCTTTGCTTGAAAACAAGCACTACAACTTTCACTTCAATCTTGACCTCGCGATCGCACGTTGTTATTCTTATTTGGCTTTCGCCAAGATGGTGCTTTCTGCGATCGCAGAACCATTGTTTCTTCTGCATCCAATCGGATCTGTTCCCTTGTTGTTCTTGGCGTTTTTATTGTTCCTGCTTGGCGTGATTTGAAATACAACAAGTTTGGCAACCTATGTTCGTATAAATACGAACGCACGCTGTTTCTAGCCACTAGCTACAACAACAAGGATATCTGCAACAACATCAAGTATAGCAAGATGCACGAGGATGTGTGCCTGTGCCTCTCAGTTGTTTTTTTAGAATAATTCATCCAGAGTGAGCTGTATTCAATCTATGTACATTCACAAGTTATTTTGGATTGATCTTTTGCCGAGTGTTCTTTCACCAAGCGGTAAGCCAAATATGTTGATACATTTGTTTATTAAATATGAAACATTAAAATTAATTTCAAGAAGTACACTTATCAAACTTACAAGATAAGTTGGCCGTAAGGATTAAGCTAAGATGAATAACTGTTCAAGTATTCATTATTCAATTTACCATATCAAATCTAAAGTTTTTAAACTATATTTCAAGTTTATCAAAATTCTCATTCATTTATCTAACAGTCTTTTTTTATGATATATTAACTGTGCTTATACCATGCCTTTAGATGTAGTGAAATCAATAAGGTAATGTGAGTGGTCTCATAGCAATACAAATGTACAAGAAAAGATGAATAAACCAATTTAGTGTATTCCAATACATTTTGTTATTATTTGTATTCTATATACACTTGGATTTAAGTTCTTATGAACTTCATGCAAACAATCAGGGAAGTAAAACTTCTCTCTCCTATTTAATTTAACGAACCAGGTCATCATCATCACGAACCAATTTCAAATTATAAACATTTAATTTAATTCAGTCTAATGACTTCTCCCTGGCTTCACAATATTTCTAATTGCAACAATATAACCTTTCAATACTGATAAAAACAGACATTTGAATACTGATTGCCAGGGATCTGTTTAGGAAAAAATTGGGTCCTTTAAAGGATTCTTCACAAAATTTTTCATTTCAAAACAGGAAAAATCACAAAATTCACCCTTCACAAAATTCTTTGTCTTAAAAATAGGTTTTTCACAAAATTTTTCTATCTTTAAATCAAACATTTCACAAATTAATCATTTAAAAGTAAAATCTGACCTGTCACTTTTACATATATAAAGAAAAGACATGTATTTTACATCCATATATCTCCGTAAAAATGTATAAACAAGAACCTGAATATAACGATCATTTCAAATTCACAAAATTAGGATTAGATTTTTCACAAATATAAAAAGTTGTTACCAATTTCACAAAAACAGGACCCTGGGGAAAAAGTCTGGACAGACCCCTGATTGCTATAAAATTCCAATAAGGAGCCTAAAACTATCCATTTGAGTTAAAGGAGCCTTAACTCATATAAATTAATTTAACTATTTATAAATAGACAGAAGTTGCAGGTAAGTGCACCCTGTCATAATACATTTTATTAATTAAGTACCTAAAATTATGGTATTATATTATTTAAACTAAAGCTATTAATACTGAACAAAAAGTAATTTTACAGATCTTGAATGATATATGAAATGAGAATGTTACATTAAAAACAAATTTCCTTTTTCTGCTTTTTTGTCGTTTGGTAATATTTTGAATAATTTAAAAAACAAGTGCTCACAAAAGAATGTAAACAGCTTACAGAACAGGGTTGTATTGATTTCAACTATGTAAAAAAGGTAGTTTTAAACATCCTGATAAATATGAAGATATGTTTTGACCAAGCGGTCAAAACAATTATTAAAATATTTAAATAATTTAATTTTACATAGAAAGTGAATGAAAACAAATCCCAATAAACAGAAGAAACATTTTAATTTTAAATTTAATTTGGAATTTAAAAGTAATAAGTTTGCCGAATTTTCTAAATAAAGAATCTATATTATAAACTAAAAACATGTAACGCTGACATCATATCAACAGTGGCAATGACCTGGGTGAACAATTTCATTTTTATCAAACTTATTAACTTTTAAACACCACTCAATTTCAAATTTTACACTGTCAAAAATAAATAAATATATATATCACTACATAGTATAAAACAAAGTCGCTTTTTCTGTCCCTATATCCCTATGTACGCTTAAATCTTTAAAACTACGCAACGGATTTTGATGCGGTTTTTTTTAATAGATAGAGTGATTCAAGAGGAAGGTTTATATGTATAACACGACGTTCTACGTAGATTAGTTATTGAATTATGATAGAAAGTTTTGTTATTTTGGCCGAAAAGGTTACCATTGCTATTTTTTTGGCGATCATTATTGTTGCAGAAAGAAATGAAAAGGCTATACATCTCCAAAAATAAAAGAAAAACTGTGTTAAATTAATTTTAAAAAAAAAAGAAAAAGAAAGAAAAAAGTTTTAATGAGAGAATATTATAAAACGAAAATATTTAATTTAAACATGATTGGGAATGTTCGCAATGCTTAAAAAATTATTCAAGGGGCAAGATTGCTATCGAAACAATATTTCGCGATTTATCTTTTGTTTTTGGCGATTTTGATTTTACTTTTTGATCCTAAACAATTTGATTTTAAGCGAAAAGGTGTCTTTTTTTTTTTTTTTTTTTTTTTTGATGCAGAAAGAATTGAAATGGCTATACAGCTGGAAAAATAAAAGAAAAAGCTGTTATTAATTTTATTTAAAAAAAAGAAAGGAATTATAGGGGGAAATTCGAAAATCAGGTGATATTTTTTTTTATCAAATATTAGCTTTTTCAGTATTTGATTCGGATTATGAAAGATTAGCCTTCTGAAAAAGTTCTACTGGACGGATTTTGATGAGAATTGTATTGTTAGTCAGATGCTATTTCAGGAATGGTTTTAATGTACTACATATTGTTCTACGCTGCTTAGTCAAACAGTTGTGTGAAGGTTATACAGTCAGGAGAACCCGATTCCGAAAGATTAGCCTTTTTGAAAGTTTTTACTGGGCGTATTTTTTGCGACTTGCATTGTTAAGTAGATAATTTGTAAGGATGGTTTTAGTATATTTTATATTGTTCTGTTTTAGAATTACGTGGAAAAGTTCTATAATCAGATGAACCCGATTATAAAAGATTAGCCTTTATAAAAACTTCTACTGAATGGAATTTGTTAATTAGTTTGCATTGTTAGTTCGATAATTTTTAGTGATGGTTTTAGTATATTGAATATAGTTTTATCATTCTTTAGCAAACCTTAACTGTAAATGACCAAATAAAAGAGTTGGTCCTTAACAGCTAAAATTTTGACTGCACATTAGAAAATATAATAGCGCAATCACGTCATTTTTCAGTAATGTGGAAGGATATTCCAGGTAAATATACAGATTGCTTTCAAATACAAGGTCAAATTAAACGATATATTTCGTTTGATTCAAGGTTCATTTGTAGAAACTGACCAGCGCAGCGGGCGTAGCTTGCTAGTATATATATGTGGATATATATATATATATATATATTACTTTCATATGCAATTTCTTTGTCGATTTACTGAGTAGTTCTTCCCTAACATAGTTCTAGTATTATTAATTTAGGTGTTAAAACCAGTATGATATCTGTCCACGCTAATTTCTTTTATTTATACTATATTATGAGTTCAAGCACATCCTTGTGTTAAAATTTCTGTACTGTATTAGCATAGATACTCAAACTGAAGCAAACATGAATTAAAACAAAAATCAGAGATAATGTCTTAAAATTTACATGTGCAGGCATTAGGAGCACAAAATAGAGGTAATTTATTATGTATTTTAGTTTAGTGCTTTTTAAAGAAATATATTTTTTTTAAATCTAGTTTTTTTTTCCTTTAGTCCCCCCCACCACTTCATTTTACTTCAAAGAATATTTTGTGAAACTGGGAAAACTAAAAAAATATATATATATATATTGTTACTCATATATTTACAATGTTGAAAATGTTACAAGGAAAACTTAAAAGCATAGAATTTGTACACCATTATAATTTTATCCATTTCCCTCCCCCCCCCCTATTTTAGATCATGATTTTTTTCATGATTTTGTATGCCTCAGAAAGAGACAAAATGACATTAAGATTAAGAAAAATCTGATAAAAAGCTAAAAACTTTCATTGCCTGTGTTTTACAAGAAATTTTGTAGTTTTTAATGTTTTAAAACTCAAATTTGCCTGTTCTAACACTTAATATTTACCTCAAAAGCAATTATTACTTATTTTAAAGCTATTAATGCAGAAAAAATTCCATATTAATTTTTTTTTAAACATGTTGATGATGATATTTCTACACTTATACATTTTTTTAAATTATTATTAGCGTGTAAAATTGTTTAATAAAAGAAAAAATCTATAAATAGCCTACTTTTCACACTCCGATGGTTAAATAAGAGACGCGGCTTTTTCTTTCTCCATTGCAGAAATCTTTGTGAAGACGAAACGACGAGTCTGTTGAAATTTTCTACTTATTATTTCAGCGGCATCAAGATCTTTCTGGCTGGTTTAGAAAACATTTTTTCAGAACTGAAAAAAATATAACAAATACTAGTACAAAAAATTTATAAACATTGAAATTGAAAGAGAAATAATACAATAAATAAGAGAAAATAACTTAGGACATTACAAACACGTGCTGAAACCTGATTTCTTCACGCCGCAAGCAAACAAGAAAATTTCACGCCTTGATCTCGCCAGTCTGGTGCCAAACCGCTCTAGAGCAGTGCTAGTGTTACTGACCCCCTCCAGTCGGCGCTCAAAGCAGGCTCCTTCTTATTCGTCTGTTCGGATTCTATTGTCTGTGATTTTACCGTATATCCAAATTGTTGTGTATATGTATATTTAATATTTAGCAATATTATCCGCAGAGCTTTGAAATCTTTACGGATTCAAGAATTGAGATATGAGATATGAGATTTCATTTGGCAGTCTTTATACGTTAACAGTGTCTTTTATTAATATACATTTCCTTTCAAAAATTACCGGTATGAGTTTATTTTTTCCATTCGTAATAGTTTTATTTTAAGACTCTCCTATCCTCACAACGCATAGTGGGACATTTCGCGAACCTTGGCGGCTAAAACAGTTATTTTCTGTCTGTGTTAAGCTAAATAAATGAATTTGTTAAGCAATAAATACCCTTCTTTTGGCAAAATATATTGTTTTTAATGAAAAGTGATTTTAGTTTTACGGTTTTTATGCTTGTATTTGTCAAATGTAAGTAAATAACAATGTAACAATACAGCTACTGCTTTTTGGGATTCATTAAAAACCCATTTTCACGCAAGTATTAAAGCACGTTTTTCTATTTTCCTTAATTTTTTTTTAAAAATTCATCCAAATTTTTTGGTTATTTTGCTGTACAAGTTACTTTTTCTTAAGCTCGAAAGCAGCACCTCTCTTTTCAGAGTTTTTCCAACTTAAACTGATCAGCACGATTGAATACTTCAACATTTCTTGAGCTTCTTATGCTTTCAACTTTTCTTTTGTTTAATCTTTCATCTAATTGAATAAAAGCCCTTACAGTCGATATAAGTTTCTAAGAATCTCAACAGCACCCCCATTCCAATCATTATTATTTTTAATGAGTATGTTTGCATTTTTTGGTTGAAATTGCTATGCTCTCCAGTTCAGATTTTAAATAAGAGAAATTGTGTTTGAAACTTTTTATTTGATCCGCATAAAAATAATCATTCTGAAAAAATAAAGTAATTTTCAGGAAAATGTAATTTTTATATATGTTCGTTAATTTTTGCTGCAATATGATGTTAAAATTAATAATGCCAAAAATGTTCTTCTGTGCTCCAAGCCCTTCAATTCTAACATTGTAGATTTTTTTTTTTTTTTTTTACGTTTCAGATTTGCGCGTTCTCGCACACTTTATTACAAACATGATTTTTTTGTACTTTGTTCTCACAAATGTCTCTGAAATAGAAATTCAGTCTGCATAACTGGCATGTACAGCTGCTCTTCAAGCATGTCTCATTACTTTTCTGAAACATCGTGTTGGAATTGTTGGAGATTAAAATATTGAAAATACCACAAACTGAAACTGCACTCAAACACATTTTACTGTTTAAAACACATAAAAAAAATAATTTCGAGGTGTTACTGTATGTATATACAGATTTTGCTGTACCATTGCAACATGTTTCGAATATTTACCGAATAATTTTGAAAACTGTAAGGATACAAGATTCAATAAACATAATGAATTCTACAAACCAGCGTTCTCAGGTGGATTTTAGTGTATTCCCTAGACTATTAAAGTAAAATTCCCTAGCTTTTTTTTTAGATTCTCAAGTCACGTTACTTGGGCCGAATACCGTAATTTGATTGGCTGGCTCTATTTTATACTATGATAATATACATCTAAAAAGAAACAGCAGATGGCAGCAATAAATGTGATTTTGTTCACATTAATGTTTACAAATTTATTGGTAAAAATGCATAAACAGAAAAGAAAGGCACGGTTTATGGGGAGAAAATCGACATAATGTATAGCTCCGCCCTAAATACTTTCCCTTTTTCCTTTTTTAGTATTTTTTTATATTTATTTGTAAATATTTACGAGTGATACCTATCGCACAACTTGAAGCTAAATAAATATATATGACATGATGAACCACAAGAAATATTTAACCCACAATAATATGCGTCAAAATAAATAAATAAATAAATAAACGTTGCTTTTACAGAATGGGTATCTTTTTATCTTTTAAAGATCGTTTATTATCGTTTTTTACACAATATTTCGATGAAAGAAGTTGTAAAAAACTACCAAATTGTAATTTTTTAGTACCCTTAAAACATATTTTCAATTCATAAAATACTCTGCAATGATTTTTAAGAAAAGAGGCTTTCTGCAATGTTCAAAAATTAGATATTTTTCACAAATACAATTTGCATCTGTATTCAAATCTTACCGCAGAGACGATGCTCCGCCTACTTTATATAGATAGATGTTCTACATTGATGCTTTATATTCTGAACGAATACATATCATAATGAAGGTGGGCGGAGTTTAAATGTTAAAAACTGTGAGGACGGCGTACAGATGTGACAAAAATATACACTGCTCAAAACAATTAAAGGATATTGCAGTTTTAGGTGGATTTTGTATCTGGGAAACTTTTTAGCTGATTGATACATGGTCGACAGACATAGTAGGTTATATGAGAATAAATTACACATGTTTGGCAGAAAAAAAATGCATTTTATTGCGCATTTGTGTACAAAAGGAAAAAAACACAATTTGTGCATATGAGAAAAAAAGAATAAGAAAAGGTGTTTTCTTCAAAGAAAATCATTTTCAGTAGGGGGTATGGTTTCCGCGGGCGGCCAGCAACGTTGAACACCTTTGAGGCATGGACTCAATGAGGCTATTAATGACGAGTTGGGGTATTCTGCCCCACTCTTCCAGAAGAGCTCTTTCCAGTTCTTGGAGAGTTTGTGGGGGTTGTTGGCGGCCAGAAACTCGTCTTCCTAGAGCGTCCCAAACGTGCTCGATTGGATTCATGTCTGGAGAACACGCTGGCCATTCCATTCGAACGATTCCTTCCTCGAAAAGGAAATCCTCCACCAGGTTTGCACGATGTGGCCTGCAGTTATCGTCCATTAAAATGAAGTTATCTCCGATTGCTGCAGCGTAAGGGACTACAATAGGTCTGAGGATCTCATCCCTATATCGGCGACCAGTCAGAGCTCCATCTCGAATTATGTAGAGGTCAGTGCGCCCGTCAATGGAGATGCCACCATACACCAACACTCCTCCACCGCCAAATCTGACACTTTCGTGCACGAACGCAGGATTATTCCTACTGCCACGGTCCCTCCAGATGAAAATACGCCTATTATCCGGATGCACAGAAAAACGGGACTCGTCAGAAAACAGAATATTGCTCCATTCATTTCTCCTCCAGTTGACATGCTCGGTTGCCCACTCCCTGCGGTCGCGACGATGACTTGATGTTAATCTAACACATACCATCGGTCGGCGAGCATACAGACCTACAGCATGGAGCCGGTTTCGGACAGTCTGAGTTGAAATCGTGGTGCCTGTAGCCGAGCGAAGGTGTTGTTGGAGAAGAGTAGCGTTCATGTTTCTGTGTCTTCGAGCTGTTAACGCTAAATACCGATCTTCATTGGGCGTTGTTGCCCGTCTACGACCTTGCCCTGGTCTTCGGCCTGCACATCCACTCTCCAAAAAACGGTTCCAGATCCTGGAAATGACACTTTGTGACACTCCAATGGCTTGCGCTACTTCGGCTTGAGTTTGGCCCCCTTCTAACCTATCAACAATTCTCCAAGCTTCTGAATCTGTCAAATGACTTCGCTGAGACATCGTACTCATCGAAACAAAGCAATCACTGAATGCCGATCATCCTTGTCTTCATTCTCTTTTATCCAGTTGAAAGTCAAATTTCATTCGCTGCCGCTGAAGCGACGTTTTTGACGTCGAACTCAAAATTTGCATACTCCACAGTTTGAAAACCAGAAAAATTTGCATTTGTGATTCTCTTCTTCTATTTTCGGCAAAAAAAATTTCATTTATATCTTTATTTTATATAAAACTTCAAATATCCTTTAATTGTTTTGAGCAGTGTATTAATAGGTTTCTGACTTGTAATCCGTAAATTAATATTGATAGCTCGATATTTTGGGAAATGAATATTCACTAAAGATTAATTTTTGATAAAACAAAATCAGCAAGTTATGTTAAAAGGCATGAATATGCTTTAAACAAATTTTTCACGTTCTTATCCGACATCGGCCTTTATTAGTCTCAGATTGTCCTAAACTGCTGTAAACCTATTTTATAATTATTTGCAATAAGAATCTAACTATAATAATAATAATAATCCTTGAATAAGGAACAATAAACTGTAATAAAATACGAATTTGCATAATTTGGGAGAAATGCTCGCTATTGTTATGACTAATACTTAAAAGGGTACTTACGTATTATCCGGGTCAGGTCAGATAAAAGTGTGCCAAACATGGCGCCAATTATGATAGTTATAGTAATCCTTATTTATTTATTAGAGTCTATTATAATTTATAGTTTTTTTTAAATTTAGTTTATAGTTTTTTGTTATTTATTTATTATTGTTCAATTATATTTACCATTTTAAACAATGTCATGTATTTAATTATGTTAAATTACTGTTTTGAATATGTTGGGAAACGAAACACAAGATTGACAATTGGAAACCATTTTTGGCGATCTATCTAATGGCCCGGATAATACGCAAGTAACCTTAAACGCTTTAGAATAAAATTTCTTTATAGGTTCAGGATGTTTAATTTTTTAGTAGATATTTTCATCTAACATTTTTCTGTTTTACATACGTTTTACATAGTATTATACTTCATTACGTGTATAATTGTAACGAATTCTCCCGATGCCCGTAATACGGGGTTTTCCAACAAAATTAAATCAGATGGATGATTTATTTGGTTTTACTGGAAAATATTCCAGGAAGAAAAGAAAGGCAGATCAGCAAACCTCGCCCCTCTTCCTCCAAGTAAAGGACCATATGAGGAGCAGTTTTAGTTAAAAAGCTTCTAGAGATTCCAATTCAGATGCTAAAAAAATCTGCAAATGATTTTTCTATTCTAATTCTAAGAGGCTGGATGACAAATTAAGCAGTGTCCTCAGCTGGGCCAATTAACAACTGTAGGTCCAGGTGGTGGTCATTTATTAGTAATATAGGATTCCGAGAAACGAAAGGGAGGTGCGAGATTGCTATTTCGGAAACTCACCCCCTCCCCTCCATTAACCAAAGAGTAGCTTGAAGATAATTTCTCCCATCCTTTTACACTTTTCTTTCATGTTTATTCATCACACACATCATATTTATCACTTTCTCATGTTCATTCTCAGAAAAACCCAGAAGACTAAATAAAAATTCCCCTTTTCCCTACATTTTGGAAAATTATTGTCAGTCTTCTGAAAATTCCCTAGCAATACGAAAGAATTCCCTATATCCCCAAATAGACTTGAATTTCCCTAGATCTGGGGAGTTTTCCCTAGATCTGAGAACGCTGGCCGAAGCCATTAGCCATCCAATTTTCAAACTGGATCCCCCGCCAAACCAAATATCACGTGACAGAATTACAACCAATAGAAAAGTTCTCAAATCACCTTTTTTAGAGTATTTCCCTACTTCGATTCAAAACCAGAGTATTTTTGCATATAGCTCCAATGCAGATGATTTATCAAATATTTTCGGAAAGCGTTCCTTTTTGAGAAAGTCGGTACTCAGATGGTATGAATATCCCCCCTAAATATTACGTTCTTTTATTGAGTGAATAATTCATTCTTTTGAATTAAGAGTGTAGTGTTAATCTATGCAAACACCTTCCTTGAAAGGGTTAAGATGGCGTCATTTTATGTTCACACATCGCCTTCTGAAAACTAGGCCTACGCACTGGCACAAAATGGCGGCTCTTGTAGGCGGATTTTTTTAAAACGTTTATACGGTCCCCCTGAATTCAGACACCAGTATTTTCTAAAAGTTTTCTTTGACTTATTTAATCTCAGAAAAGAAAGGCGGAGAAAACGTATACAATATTCTTTATAATTATATACAATACTTTTTTTTGTTTATAATTATCGAATGAAAATATGTTTATTAGTAACTTTTATATCCAATGACGAATTAAAATGAGATAGATTAAGCAATATTTTTACTATATTTTATGTAATTTCCGCTAGTCAATTCTAATTTTTATACAGTAAATTCTAATTGCATGGTAACAGTAGCATCATATTTATTTTTAGATGAAAAACAAAATAAAAATACGGTACTTTTATATCAGCCGGGCGCAGGCGATGAATCGTCAAATATTCTTCCCATCGTCATTGTTCGTATTGCGTTTATTTTATTAAAAACATAAACATTACTTTCTTTTATGTAAAACACATAATTTTAATTTAAAATACATATATTACATACATTTAAAATGCATATTTTACATACATTAAAAATACATAAAAGTATATTTAAAATACATGCCTTTCACTCATTTAATTTTAAATAATAATTTAATTTTGAATAAACATTTGAATAAACATTTTCAATAAACGCATTTCTGTTATTTTGCTAACTCAAAGTGCAAAGAGTATAATAAAAATATTACATGAAAGTCGCAATTGATTTCAAATGTTTCATGTATAATTTTTTAAGATTTCTTTTACCCTTTCAAAAATATTTTGAATCTTTGAGGGAAAAAAAGAGAGCGTAATGCATGTTCCTGTTATAGACTTAGAAGCTTCATAATATTTTAGTGAAAAAAGTTATTTATGGATATATATTTCTAGAATATGCTACAAAATGCATTAATCTTATTATCTATTTCCCGAAAATAAACTTTGTGAAATATTTTATATTCCATTAAAATGATTTATACCGTGTTCAGAGAATTTTTGAAAAAGTTTCTTATTTCTTGCAGCCACAAGCATAGAATTCGATTTGAGATTAACAAGGAAGATATGTTTAGATATGTTTTACTTTTGTAGCTATCGAAGAAAATGAACTTTTATTTTTTCTATTCTAATTAATTATTGAGATTCCTTTTAGGTGAAGATCATGGTTGAACAAACTCTCTCGACACCGCGAAAACTATCTAGGCTAAGATTCGAACCTGGGATCTTGGCTGTACGCACCAGTGTTATGTCACTGAACTACCCAGATGATATCAGACCTGACACAATTCCCTCATTTGTTGGTATCACCAGACCTGTGAATCTGACAAAATGAAGCATTTACCGATGAAAACCCATTACACATGGTAATTCTATTACTCCATGGATAATAATTATATATGCCAATTTCTACCCGCATTACTGAGATTCCTTAAGTGAAGGTTGAACAAATTTTATCAAAGATTAAAAAGTATCTAAGCCAGGATTCCATCCAAGAACCTTGGATATAATCGCCAATGCTCAGCCACTGAGCTAACCAGAAAATATCACACCTGATACAATTCACTCGTTTGTTGGTATCACCAGATCTGCGATGATAAAATGCTGAATTTACTGATGAAAACACATTACACATGGTAATTCCATTACTCCATGGGTAATAATTATATATGTAAGTTTCAACCCACATTACTGAGATTTCTTAGATGACTGCCAAGCTTGAACAAATTTTCCCAACAGAGTATAAAATATTTAGGTCAGGATTCGTACCCGGGACTTTGACAACAAGACCTGACAATTCACTCGTTTGTTGGTATCATCAGATCTGCGAATCTGATAAAATAAAGCATTTACCTATGAAAACACATTACTCAAGCAAATTCCATTACTCCATCAATAATAATTATACATACAAATTTCAATCCGAATTACTGAGATTCCTTAGGTAGAAGCCAAGGTTGGATACATTTTTCCCAACAGAGTGAAAGGTATCTAGACTAAGATTCGAATATGGGACTTTGGCTATACACGCAATTATTCAAATACTGATCTATCCTGATGGTAACCAGCCTGACACATTTCAGTCACTTATTGGTGCCATCAGATCTGCAAATTGGGTTTTCAAATGTATTATGCGTTTTCCAAATGCAACACAATTGGAAAACACGTTGGTCCACAGAACTGGTGGGTCGATACACAAGAAAGATACTTTCTCCCAGAAGTCTCACAAATCATACAGATTCACGACAAATACTTACATTTATTCTTGACAAACCATGGACCTTTCCAGCAACATCTATATACAATAAATAAACGGACTGACCAGTTTGTATCTGTGGAACTAAATCAATATCATTACATTATATTTTAGACTGCACATTAACGTCACATTTCCACATTAAAAAAATCCCTGACGGCTCGGCCTATAGGCATAGGTAGATTTCGAAGACGCAGACGTGGGGCGCCTGTTTGTTTGGCATTGCGCGAAGAAATGACCTTTTTGCCATGATGCGGCAGTTTGAACCGCCTACTTCGAAACCTAACTTGTTAGCAGGCGGAGCCAGCAGGGATTTTTTTTGCTATAAGGGTTGGTCTTATAAAAAACTTGTCAATATAAAAGTTGTAGATAATATTAAGAGGATTTATAATAAATCTAAGCGGATTTGATATCTTGTGAATTGACGAATTTTTTCTTTTTAAAGCCTTACTACTTAAAAAGCCTTCCCTTTTAAAGTTCATCCCTTACCCACCCCCCCTTGAGCCATTTTTAACGATATCAAAAATCTGTCATACATAAATTTTCGGCCCTTTTCCTAGAAGTAATAATAACTTTAAACGGATTCGATACGTATCATAATTAAGAAGTTATGGGTTTTTTTCTGTTTTCACAAAAAGCCCCCCCCCCCATTTCCACCCCGCTTGGTTCGATTTTGCCCATTAACGAACTTGACCAAGATTTTATGTCCCTTGACTTATGTATCAGTTTGGAAGAGATTTGTGCAGAATTATTGAAGCTATCGTGTCCATAAAAAGTGATATAGATAGATAGATAGATAGATAAAGTTTTAAACTGGAGGTGGTTTTGTGTTCTGGAAGTCATGATCGGCGTAGATCTGTAAAAATTTTTCAGAAATTCCAACATAGGGGAGAATGCAATAGGTAGTATTTATTATGAAATCTACCTAACAGTGGGCTTCGCCCCGGGATTGCACTTGTACTCGAAAGCGAAAGCTGGGTTTTCCGGGGCGGTCATCCTTTGTCATCCCCATCCCTTGTTTACTTAGACATCATCTTTCAGCTTTTTAAACGGCAAATACGTGTATAAGTATTTTAGAAGTGTTGGAAAGTGTTACACAATTTAGGCTTGACGCATGATTTTTCCTTCTTGTTGTAATTGACAGTGGGGTCGCCATACACAAGTGATACATACACAATTATTCGGGAAAAGTTTAGTGGATTCACGTCAGATTTTTTTTTATGTTATGTAAAAAATACAAATTCAAATTTAACATTCTGAAAAATATATATTTATACAAATAAAACATGCTCGTACTTTAATTATATTATGATGTTCTATCAACTGCCTAAGTCCCATTATTTCAAAATTGTTCCACTTAAAAGGGTAACAAGTTGGAAATTGTACGTCAAACGTTACAAACGAGGTGCGTTCGTACGCACGTTTTAGAATTAAATTCATGATATCCCGTGCGTAGAACGGGTTAAACAGCTAGTTAAGTATCTATTTTATGACACTGTTCATACGAATATCTTAACTAGTTATATAAATATTCAGATATATATGTATCAGCTAGTTATATAAATATTCAGATCTTGATGATTTTTAATTCTGTGAAATGAATTATATCGTCTGCAGATTAATTTCTGTATTAAAATAAGTATCTCGGTCGCTTGACGATTTAACATCCATCGGAAGCTCCTATAACAAAAAAGCACCGATTTAAAAAAAAAAAATTCAAATTTCTTAATAAATATTTTTATTAATATCTCCTAAAGTTTTGATTCGATTTTAATAAAATTTGAAATGTCTCGACAAAATTCTGCAAAGATAATACATTTTAAATTGCAAACCATTTGGTTGGGTAGTTTTTGCGTTGTTATATGCGGACAGACAGACAGACGGACGGACGGACAGACAGACAGACAGACAGACAGACGGACGGACAGACGGACGGACCAAGCGACGACTATAGGTGCTACGTATTTATATAATTACGAACGCACCTAAAAAGACTGCTTCACATATTAAATAGACGAGCATGCATTCACCTGTTGAAGGAAAATCAGAAAGTAACTCATGCGTGAATATGACGACTCGAATGTCATCAAGGAAAACAATAGCTTAATCTAACAGAAAGCGCTTATTCTGACAGTTATTAAAGAGGATAAAGCGAAGTGTAAAATGCAATCATTTGGAAGCCTATAACAAAACATTGAATGAAACTAGGGAAGTATTGCGCTTCATATTATTTTTTTTTTTTACGTATATAGAGAGTATATTTTAATACGCTTTTCTGGCTGGAGTTACAATTTGTAAAAGAAGTTGTAGAATTATTAAAAGAAGTTGTTACGAGTGCTATAAGGTATAACATTTATGAAAATTTATTGAATTTTTAAGAGAATGATCAAAGTGTATTACGACGGTTGTTACGGGCCAGGGAATTTTTCAGAGGAAAATACTAGTACAGTGGAACTTCCATTTAACGAAGTCTCATCGTTACACTTAAAAACTTCGTTATGAAGAAAATTCGTTAAATAGAAATTAACTTAAATTCATGAAATTTTTTCTTGAGATATGACAAACAGGTATTGGATTCAGAAGCATTTGATTCAGTTTTAATTATGAAGCCGTCTTTTACAAAACAGTTGTGTATGGTCGATGAAATCACGTCACATTCCCAAGCTTTGACCCAAGCTTTCATCAGCTCTGATACACAGAATCTCAAACTAATGTTTTCACTACATCGGCTTTTTTCTGTCTTTTTCGATAATGTACTTCAAGATTTTTTTATTATTCCTTAGACTAATGATTGAAGTTTAGCTGTATTGGCAGGAACAAAAATAACTTTGATGTTCTTCGATTTGTATTTTGAATCACGTTCTTTTGGATGTAAAAAGCAATTGTCTATCAGCAATGGAAGATCAGAATGGTACCTGTCTGACTCTAATAGATATTTTTTTGTTTCAATGCATCTGACGCCATTGCGACACCTCATCTTCTATATCATTGAAGGTAAAAAGGGGATTTTTACTTCCCCCAACTGTCAGCGCTGGAGTCTCGGAGTGGGATAATAGTGATAACAAGTGTTTTTCTTAGAGTGAAAAAAATTGTTTTATTTAGCACCAAGCAGAATGGAAATTATTTAAATGTGTTCATTTTTATACAATCGAATCCGCTGAAATAAATTTGCATATCCTTCGAACAGCAATCGCTTAATTTGAATTCTGTACACGTACAAAAGTGGAATAAACTTCGTTATATAGAATATATTTTTCGTAATGTGGAGATTAATTTACATGCTAATGGTGTTCAAAGTCAAAGTTCTGCAGAAAATTTCGTTAAGTAGAAAACTTCGTTAAATAGGGACTTCGTTAAAGGGAAGTTCCACTGTATTTTCTTCTAGAAAATTTAATTGCGAGCGTAAACTAGGCGAACTTTTAAAAAGAAAATACTGGTCTTTTCTCTGAAAAATTCCCTGACCCATAGCAACACTGACAACATTACACGCTAATACACCGCCTCCTGAATACTAGGCCTGCGCGCTGAAAAGAATGGCGGCTGTCGCAGGCGGAATCGTTTGTACAGTTCCTCGAACTTCAATACCAATAATATCTAAAAGTTATCTTTGACTTATTTGATCTCCGAAAAACAAGGTTAAGAAAACTTTTAGAAATTATTGGTGTGGAATTTCGAGGGACCGTTCAAACGCTGAAAAAAAAAAAAAATCGGCCTGCGACAGCCGCCATTGTTGTCAGCGCTCAGGCCTAGTATTCAGGGGGCGGTGGCTAATATATACTCTTCTCATGAATTTGAAATGTTTTGTATTTTTAAGGATAATCATAAAAATGTGGTTTAAAATTTATATTTTATAGAGTAATATGGTGCACTTTCTATTTTTTTATGAATAAAAAAAAGATTGAAAAGAATGTAATAATAATAAAAAAAAACATACTTTCATTAAAATTCACATAAAAGTCAACTTATGTTATAAAGCACAAATGTGTGCCTCGCTCAATGCTGACGTCATAATGATGAGGGCGACAATGTGGTGAAAATGGATGAATGTTGCTGCAATGGAGCTATTTTTTCAATAAACAATTGCAACGTTATTTCTATGGTAAAAATGCATGTCTTGGGCCAACGTTGACGCCTTTTAGTGATCAAATGAAAAAAAATAATAATGTCCAATTCATGTATTGCCATCAGGAATACATATATATTCCAAATTTCAAAGCTCTACGTCAACAGGAAGTGGGTGAAAAATGAGTCACAAGATTTGACTGCCTCATACATACAGAAGTTAACGTAAGTTAAAAAAATAAAAAGACACGATTTTTTTTAATGATAAATTTTAGTTTTAAAACATTTTCATTCTGGAATTTATTAAATAAATCAACTTTTTTAAATTTCTTGAATTTTATACGACGTACTATTTTTCTTTAATGAAAAGATTTTGCACACATCTTCCATTTTGTTTACGTCACTGCTCAGAGGACTTTTTCAGGAAAAATACAAGTATTTTCTTATTGAAAAATTCGTCTTTTTTAATTGCACGATTAAATAAGGCTAATTTTTCTATTACGGGTATGCGATTAAATAACGCGGATTTTTTAATAGGAAAATACTGTAATTTTCTCTAAAAAATTCTCCGACCAGTGGCCACTCTGTTAGCATTAAGCATACTCGTAGTACAAATATTATGCAAAATGGTTAAATTTTTTATAATAATAGCATATGATGCTTTGACTATTTTCTTGTATTTTTAGAGAAAAAATTACACATTAAATTATACATTAAATTACATATATTTAAATTATATATATTAATATATTAAATTACATATATTTAAATTATACATTAAATTTGTTCTCCGGTTTCTTCTTCATACGTTTAGTAAGGCCATTGACTAATCAAATCCCTTATAAAATAGGCTCTCGCAGAAATTTAATAAACTAAATTATTTTATTGATTATAACATATGATTAGTTTAACAGGATTATTTGTAACATAAGTTTGGAAAAAAAAAAAACGCTGCATAGTTTTTTAAAGAATGATGATAGGGATCACATTTTTATACCTATATTTTAGAAACAGCATAATGTTTACTTACCGTTTTACTTTATTAAAAAATATATATTATATTTTAAATTTAAAACCAGTATTTTAATTTCATTTAAAAATTATCTCTTTTTTTCTAAAACACATTTCCCTAATATAAAAACTTTCCGATGTAGAATAATAATTTTAGATGGTTTCAGTGTTTGGGACATCATTACAGAACAATAAGAAATGTTAGTCATTACATATTATATCTTTTAGATACAAATACATTTTAGATGCTTTTAATTTAAATGTTGAAACACATTGTCAATTTTTTAAAATTTAAATTTTGATTACCTTAAGACTCTACACTAGTCACGGGAAGAAACGCTCAAGCTAATGTTAAGTTTATGGGAAGGTTATTTTCAAATTTATCGCTCGCATTTTACACTCACTGCCAAAAGATAACCACTCAGAGGCAAATGTTAATTTCTGGAAGCCAATCTGAATTGGAGACGCTGCATTTCACTGCGGAGTTAGATGGAAGTATGAAAACATGCTATGTAACCACCAATCACGGTTTCGTGTCGAGAAATATGCAAAAAAGGCAGTCGTGTAAGAAGCCAGCATTGTAAAGGGTTACAGAAATTGCATGTAAGGGCTGAAAAAAAGTGTTTAGAACTTTCGTGCGTTTTATTTTCAAGACATACGGGTTTCTATGTCTTCCAGAATAATAGTGAGAGATTCTGAGAGTCGCGTGCCGTCGGACGCATTGAAGCGGGAAAATCAATCACAGATGTTGCTCTTTTCTTCGGCGTTCATAATTACGTAATTTCAAGATTATGTAAACAATTCCTAACCAGCCAAAGAGTTGTCCGAAGACCTGTGGCTGGTTGACCAAGTGTTACGAACCCGCAGATGATCTATATATTGTTGTAGCCAAGCGGAATCGAAGAGCGACCTCTACACACATGTGTGACATCTATGGTTGCAGCGTCTATTGATAAGACGATATCTGCCAGTACTGTGAGCCGAAGGCTACACCGGTATCCAGGGTACCCCGGTACCCCGAAGGCCAGGGTACCCCGAGTTTGTGTTCTTATATTCGTCCAATCCAGAGGGGCACGATTAAAGTACTGTCACAAAACATATCAATTGGACTGTGTCTGATTGGGGCAACGTTATGTTCACGGATAAGTCGAAATTTGCCCTGAAATCAGATGACAAGCATGAAAGGGAAGTAATCCCCAATCGGCCCCAAAACATCACCAAACATGACGCATCCCGAAGTGGAAGCATCATGGTGTGGGCAGGGATTTCATTGGCACTTGCACCGACCTGCACATCTTTAGACGTGGTTCTATGATGGCTGTCCGGTATCGGGATGAAGTTCTAGACCCCACTGTGAGATTGTATGCTGTAGCAGTTGGTCCTGATTTCGTTTTAATGGATGATAATGAGTATCCACATAGAGCTGTCCTCGTCGGAGAGTTACGGATTGCGCGTATACAGTGGTCGGCGTACACGCCCGACCTGAATTCCATTGGTAATCTTTGGGATGCCCTCTGCCGTACTGTGTGTACACGTTTCCCACCTCCAGCCGCTCTCATAGAGTTACAAACTGCTCTACAGGAGGAATGGCGATTACGTTGGTTGATCGCCTCATAGAAAGTATGGTCACATGCAGGTGAGGGGTGCTCACATACCCTATTAATGTCAGTTTTGTTTGTTTGTTTTGGCTTCAAACATGTTTTTGTTAATGACTCCAATATGATTTTATTTTATAACTTATGAAAATTTAATATTGTTTTCATCTTTGTATGTAATTATTTGTTTTGTTCCATGCATAAACATATTTTCTACTTTCCTGCCGCATTTCGTGTCAATCTGAGCAGTATTTGTCGATTTTTCCGCATTTTACAGCTGCATGCTTAACTTTTGGCAGTGAGTGTATAATATTTTTTAACTTTTTTTTGTGCATAAGATAGCTGAGGTCGATCTCTATCGTTGCTAGTTTTTACTTTTTTTATGTTGGTTCAAAATTTTTCATGAGCGGACATTTTCAATTTTGGAACCGGTTGGAACCGGTTCTGAAAGTGGAAGTACCCTTCTATAAAAAAAAAAAAAAAATAGAATCAAAATCGAAAATGTAAAAACTAGCAACGTTTAGAGATCGACCTCAGCTATCCTAAGCAAAAAAAAAAAAAAAAAAAAAAAAAAAAAAAAAAAATCATTTAACAATATTAAGAAGCGAGCGAGAAATTTTAAAATAACCTTCCCATTAGCTTGCGGTTTATTTGCATGACTAGTGTAGGTTCTTAGTTAAATTTTACGTCATTTTTAAAGCTTTTATTTTAAACTATTTTTATCTGTATTAAAATGTACTATATTCCTATTAATGTTTTTTTTTAATTTTATTTAAATGTTGCAGATTTAAATTTAATTTCAAAATTTCAATTCAAAACTCATCGTAGAAAAATTTCTTTTATTTAATAAGAACTAATAAATACCGTAAATAAAAAAACTAATTGTGTTATGTGATGTTTTTAAAACTCTATGACAGTTATTACTTTCCAAGCTTTTATTTGTGTTCCTAAATCGATAAAAGCAATCTAATTTAGGAAAAATGAATGACTTATAAATTATTTCCTGCCAAACGAAAAATGCTTTTGATTTGATTTTGCCCAAAATAATAAAGAGTTTTATCAAAAATTGGGAATCATAAAAGTATTGATTGTTTCTCCGTCAATAAAATAAATAAAAGCTAGATATAATAAATGCATATAAACAGAGTTAATATATGTATAATATTTTATGTTATTACGATTTTATTATTTTTTTAAGCGTTACATATTTTTGATTATTTAGATATTTAATTATTTCATAAACATGTAAATACCAAAACATAAATAAAGCATAAAATCATAAATTCGTTTTCAAAAGCAAAATATTAATTTTATTTATTTATTTTATGCAAATTTAATTAAAAAATAACTTATTCGTAGATTTATTTTCGTGTTAGAATGGCTAATTTAACAATTAATATTTCTGAAATTTTACTAAAAAGGTTTTTAGTTCATAACAATACAAGACAACATTACTTACAAGGTTTAATTAAACACCTTTAAGTAATGTGTCTTGTATTGTTATGAATTTTAATTTAAGGTGAACGTCGATTCAAGTGATATATATATTGTTTTATTTATATATAAAGTAAAGCTAGGAGAATCTGCACACAATTCAACAAAATAATAAAAAAATATAAATTTTTTGCTAAATTTTCCATGACTAAATCTGATTTCATTTGTTTCTTATGCATTTCCATTGCTATTTTGTTGTTATGCTGTAATTTAATAGAACAGCTGTAATAAAACTAAAAAAGCAATTTTGCGCAATCTGTCCTTACAGGGTTGGTGTGATTGCGTACATGGATAGGAGAGATTTTTATTAATAATAACTACAATTAAATTGTTAACAATAATAATTACACTTAAATGGCATTGTTGTAAGGTTTTTGTGAGTAAATATTATTGTATTAGGAGTGGATATTAATGACTGGAGAATCGTAAAAAGGAAAAATAATTAAGAACAATTAAAGAATTTTAATTAAAGGAAAAAAAAATAAGCAGAAAAAAAGCAAGCCTAGATAAGATTACAAAATACCATTAAGTTACTTGGTAACACGTTTAACTTAAATTAGTCCATTTTTATTTTCACAGTTTCAGTTTTCTTGTTTGCAGACCGAAGTTGTCGTCGTCCACAGTCGATGCACTTATTAGTTGTAAATGGTGCGGATTTCGTGCAACCACATGCCACAAGTAATACATTGAATCCAGTCACTGGTCGAAGTTGTCTCCTGGTACAGTTCCAGACATTCAGTTCACTTATTCTCATTGCTTAGTATTATTTAGCAAATTAATTTATAGCCAAATTTAGTTTCGATAATTATGTATTTTTGAAAAATTATTTCAAAATTAATTCATTTATATGTTTTACATGTAATTTGCAATTTATGCAAATTTACAATAAGCTGCATAATCTCTCCTAGCATGGAAACTAATGGGAACATTGCGTCATCTCTCCTAAGTAGCAGATGCACAAACTCTCCAATTTCGGTAGGAGGGATTGTGCCGCCAGTTATTTAAACATGGCTGCTTATAAAACGAACCGGTGGTGTTCGAACCGTTAGTCTAGGTTAGTAGCTTATGAGAAATCGTTTTAGTTTAAAATATTTTGTAATATTGATATTATATAGAAATTCTGGCGAATAGTTATGAAAATTCAAGCACTTACTTTAGGAAAACAAAACAAAATATCAATGCTTTCTCGTAGACTATCGAAACAATTAACGTGTATATTGAAGTAGATACTCCACTACTGCTGTTGTGTAACTACCTGGAGTCGCTGCGCGCGGACTCTACTCCTCCCCCCCGACCCTCTTTGTGCGCAATCTCTGCGACCGCGCCATCTCTCCTGGCTTTATCTTATTAATTTTGTAGATTTTTAATGTTTTCTTTTAAGAATTAAAAGAAAAGTCCCGATTAAAATCTTTATAAGCACACAAAAACTTAAAACTTAAAAAGCGATGTAACAATGGATTATATAAATATATATATAAATTAGTAAGAGCGATTTAAACGTTAGGAAAAAAGGAACAATCATTGTATAAAACTGTAATGAAAGCATTACATAATTTTAAATTAATTCCACTTAAGTTATTAAAAAATACGTTCCCATGAATGAGTCTTGCATCGGGTGCCCGAAATCTGTCAACGTCGGGTCGGGTGAATCGAGCCTTTTTGAACCTCGGGTCGGGTTGAACCTTGCTGCGGGTCCGGTTTACTTTCATTATTTCGGGTTTGGGTAGGTTTCGGGTTGGGTTTTGACTCTTGAGGGTCGAATTCAGATTGACCTGATTTTTCACAAGAATATCCAAAATATTTTTAAGATATGTACAATACTAGACTAGAAAAAATAAAATCTTCATAACGGACATTCCCGAATAGCGGTAATCCCTATTTAGTGAACACTTTTTCAATTCCTAACGCTTATATATTTGCACGTTTTTACCTCTGAAAAATGGGCACCTCCGAATCTATACACACGTAACATGTGTATATGTGCATAAACTATCACAAATACAATGTGTTTTTGTGTGCATCAAAAACGAAATTTTGTAATATTTTTCATATTTCGAGAGAAGTCAAAAGGGTTCTTAACTGTACCCCCCAAAAAAAAATAATCTATGATCACATTTATCGTATACATTTTATTTCTCATGCAATAAATTATATATATACTATACTCATTCATATTTAAATATTTATTAATTTCATTTGAAACACAATTCTGCTCAAACTTTTTGTGAAAATTCTAGAAAACTAATCCATTCATTTTAATCAACTTAATATTTTCCTTTCAAAGTAAATAAAGAAAGAAGGAAAATGATAAAGCACAGAAAAAACCCAACGATAATTTTTCTCTCATCTCTTTAAAAACAAGTGACCTAATTTATGACTCTTAAGTTTCAAGTTATCAAGCAATACATATTTATTACCTCGTTATAATCGTCACTCTTCTAATAATGTGAAGTATGTTTATAATTCGTGATTTGTGATTTGTGATTATGTTATTATAAACTTGTTACAGAACTAAAAACATTTAAAAAGACAATTATTCATCATTAAATGTAACTTATGAACTTACAGTTGTGCAACAAAATTCTTCAGAAAAATCCTTAATTACTTGTGAAATATATATGTTAGTGACGTCAATTTCTTTCAAAGAACTGATGCAACATTACTTGTAACTTTCCAGACTGTGTGTGAAAATGAATTAGTGTATTACTATCAACCATTCTGTAAAGTCACAGGAAAAAATGTTTCCTGATGCTAAAATTATTCTAATTCTAAATGTAAACCTTTTAAAATTTTAATTAATGTAGAATATAATTTTTAAAATCAGTGCAAACGTGAACCCATTTATTCAGTGTGAATTAATAATATTTTTTACAAGTTTTCCTTCAGATAACACAACTGTGCAAATTAATGTGATGCTCTCATGGATTAAATCGGTGGATACTTCTAAAATTGGATAGACCACAGAAAAGGTAAGCTATATCTTTTCTTTCTGTATGTTGAAGACTAGAGTTAATTTTAATTCGAAGATTCTAATATTTTGATGTTCCGCGCTTACCACGTTGGCCTCTCCCCTTCAACAGAAATCCAAACAACTCGACATGCGAAAATATAAATCTGACCCTCAAAAAACATTCTAGAGTGAACCCGACCCGCAGAAAGAAAATTAGAGTCATTCCGACACGAAAAAAGAAAATTAGGGACAACTTGACCCAATGCAGTACTTCATTTAACAATCATGAGGTGTCCGCTGTTCAGAGGTTTTATTATATTTGATTATCAAAGAATATGATATGTCTTCTTTTCTATATAAAAGATAAAACTGGTATTAGAGATATAATTGTATATTTACTTTTCATAATTGCATTAAAACATGAATTACTTTTCTTTCATTTCACATTCGTGTAAAGCACGGGTTGAAATATTTCGTCTTCGGGTCGCGGAGCAATGAAACTTTTTTTTCTCTGTTTCGGGTCGGGTTGCGGTTTGAATTTAAATTGAATTTTCGTGTTTGGATTGGGTACAACCCGACTCGTGCAGGACTCTAACACACGTTACTTATATTATAAGTTGAATATTTAATATTCATTAATCATACATACACACATTCACACAAAATGTTGCATTCAGAATATAACACAATACTATAATAAGAAGTACAGTAAAAATTTAATGACTTTTTTTAAAGTAAAAGATGACATTTGAATTAAATTGCCTTCACTACATAGTATAAAACAAAGTCGCTTTTTCTGTCCCTATATCCCTATGTACGCTTAAATCTTTAAAACTACGCAACGGATTTTGATGCGGTTTTTTTTAATAGATAGAGTGATTCAAGTGGAAGGTTTATATGTATAATAACATCCATTAAATAGTGGAGAAATACTGTTATTTTTGAGGTTTTTAATGTGATGTCGTAAATAATTTCATTTTTTCCGCTTATACATTGCAAACGCAGGCTGAACCCTACAAGATTTATCAAAATAATGTACTAATTATTGTACACATTAAAAAGGTCTACAGAAAGCACAAAGAGATGAAGGTTTTCAAGGTTAACCCGAAGCAAAGCGAGGGAGGGCCGCTATAAATATAAAAGTTATTTATGAAATATTTTGTCAATATTTTGTTTGATTAAAGGTTCGTTAAAAGAAATTGACCAGCGTAGCGGGCGTAGCTCGCTAGTTTAAAATAAAAGAAATATTTTCCACTTTACAGGATCTTACTGATTCGACAGTTTTTAAGCTTGTCTTTTTTGCTATATCGACTTAATTTAACATCTTGTACAAAAACTCTAATCCTAAAGAATGACGTCAATTTGTTCAGCAGAAAATGAATTTTTGTTCAGTTTTAAAATGAAATGAAGTCAGATAATGTCCCATCAGCCATTTATTCATCTGAAATAAATACCTTAATTAATTTACAATAAGGTTTTCTTTCCATTTTCATTATTTTACAATGAAGTAAAATGAAATTTACAGAACATTTCACTGAGTATAAAATTAAAAAAAAATCATTCTTCGAACAAAATAATGGCAGCATGAATTTAAAAAAAGCTTTAATTTTTACTTAAATGGAAACAGTGAAGTCATATAATACAAAAATGTTAATATCAATAGTATTTTGCATTCATGAATTCTCATTAATATATTAAAAAAAATTTGGAAGGATATTAAAGAACTGGCTAGAACCGCTAGAGGAATCTTTACAGAAAATCTTTCATTGCGAACAATAAGCTATTTCCCATACAAAAGTTAATTATTTTATTTATGAAAAATGAAAGAACATGACAATAAAAGAAAAAAGAAAGTATTTTTAAGGGATTTATTTTTAGTAATAGCATTATTGAAAATAAGAATTTTCTTTTCTGTTTTGGCTTAATTTATATCAAAAAATAAAAAAAAGGTAAAATTTAAAGGTTTTTTAGTAATAACATTATCAAAAATCAAAAATTTCTCTTCTATTTTGTCTTAATTCAATATTTATTTTACAAGAACCTTAACCCAAAAGAAAGATGTCAATTTATTCAGGAAAAAAAAAAGTTAAAATACCTTTTAAAATTGGTTACTGTATCATTATCAGACATTTACACATGTGAAAAAATACCCAGATTAAATCTGAAATAAGACTTTATTTTCATTTATATTGTTGCAATAAAACTATAATTAAATTAAAAAAAATCTAAGTTACAATTTTTTAATGAAAAATAAAAAATAAATCTGAATTTGAATAGATCAGTGTCAGTTTAAGTTAAAAATATACCTTTATTCTTTTACTTAGATCGAAAAGTTAAAAAAGATTCAATTGAATAATTAACAAGAACGAAAAATCATGCGTCAAGCATAGATTATGTAACACTTTCCAACACTTCCAAAATAATTTTGAAAATCTTTACCGTAAGGTGTAAGATGATATCTAACTAAACAATTTTGAAAAACGCATAACATATTTAAAAATCCAATTTCAGGAATTACAAACAATATTCTGAAAAATATCCTAACACTTTTATTCAGCCCTGTATATGATATATAGATTTGTATATATACTACATAGGATGCTAAATTTTAGTTTAGTTAGGAAACGCGTAGCACAATTTGAAATTCTCCTTCTGTAGTTTCTGTCAATAAACGGAAATGTGTTTGCGAACTTTTGTGCTGCTCTGTATATGATCTACAGAATTGATACACACCAAGTAACAGACAAAAAGTGAGTTAAATTTAAAATCGCGTTCAGCAACTTAAAACGCACTTCCAGGAATTATTGTTAACATACAGTAGAGAATTCTTTTGTGTGTCCCTGTAAATGAACGATGACTGATATACACACAATATTCTGTAGAAAGCGTCTTCTAATGCACCTTAGTGATATATATAAATTTCAATGCGTTTAAAATAGTGAAACATTATTTAATTAAACCGCAAACGATTTTTCTCCATAGACGTAATGTAACGGAATTCTTTTGACTGTCCCTCTAAAGTAACTATAAATGCTATGCACACTATGTTCCATATTAAGCTTCTTGTAATGCACCTTAGTGATATATATCAATTACAATGTATTTGAAAATTTGTAACATCATTAAAATAAACCGCAAATGATTTTTCCCCATAGACCGTAATGTAACGGAATTCTTTTGCGTGTCCCTGTCAAAAAACTATAAGTGCTACATACTTCAGTTGAAATAGGGAACATACTATAGATGACGACAATAACATATAAAAATTGCAGGGCAATCCGAGCATATTTACGGGAGTTAGAGCACGGATAGACGGCAGACGGCTATACGGCAGACAAACCGGAGTTATAAACACTTTTCAACTAGGTTGGAAAGTGTTAAAAATAACCCTATGCTGCCAACAACAAGAATCTCACGTTTGATTGCGTTTTTCATGTTAGATACACATAGCGGATTTCGCGTGTATACTTCAGATTTCGATATTCGATAGCGACGTTGAAAATTAACGTAAATACAAAATATACATTTAAGTTTTAGAAATAGTACATGAATGTTTTTGTCTAATAGTTTGTAACACTGAACTCCAAGCGACAGCGACGGCGACGGTGAAAATTAACGTATATGCAAAATATACATTTAATTTTTAGCAATATTATTTTTTTTCTAATAGTTTTTAACATTGAACTTCAGGTGAGAGTGACAGCGACGGTGAAAATTAACGTACTACAAAATATACATTTAATTTTTAGCAATATTATTTGATTGTTTTTGGCTAATAGTTTGTAACATTGAACTTCACGTTTAGACGTAGCTTCTCATCCTATTACATTATCAGTGGTCCCTGTATATATATGATTGTTGAAAGACTATTTTGGTATTTCGATATCGAAAAATGAAATAATATTTCGTAAATACTGTGCAATATTAAATATATGAGTTGTAATTTTCCAACTGGACGAAAAATGTCCATGCCCTCCAGATTCGACCGGGATAGCTCAGTTAGTAGAGCATGGCAGCTTCAGCCAAGAGATTCCAGGTTCGAATCCTGGCCCGGACATTTTTCGTCCAGTTGGATAATTACAGGTCATATGATTTCTTTACCAATTTGAATAATTGTGTTAAAATTAATCTAGTGTAATATTAAATATAATTTTTGAATTTAAATGTTATATATATATATATATATATATATATATATATATATATATATATATATATATATATATATAACCATTTAAAAACACAGAAACATCATACAACATGTGGGGAAAAATATATTAAATACGAAAAATTAACACGTACCTGTTTGAACAATATCCATAAATATGTAGAGAAAAACATTGAATAAACTTTAAAACAAAGATATATATATATATATATCTTTCTTTCCTCTTTTATTAGTATTTTTGTTAATCTTTTTTACCAAATAAGGTATTACAACTCGCGGTGCTCGTGTTACATGAGGGCGTACGTATAAGTACCGTATTTTCTTGAAATAGATAATAAGATTAAAGTATTTGTGGTATTTTCAGTATATATATATAATTCCACAAGTATCTTTTTCGCAAAACATTACGAAACTTTTAAATATATAAGAGGATTATGTATTCAACGTATGAACATGAAACAGTAAATTACTGTGGGGATTTAGGCATTGAAAAGATGTTTGGTGTATGAAGATAAAATGCAAAATGTTCCAAGATGGATTAAAAAGATATTGTGAGAAATTATATATTTTAATTTTGTACCGAATTCTAATAGAAGAATTTGTGCAATTCGTTTGTATGAATTTTAAGACTTTCAAAAATAGCTGAAAAGTAATGATAAATTCACTGGAGATGAAAAATATATAGACTTAAATCTTCTTCAGATAATGATTACGAACCTCTGTAATCATTGTCAGGAGGAAAACAAAGGCTTAGAGTGTATAACACTTTATTATTCTGAATAGTTGAAAGTGTTTATAATGTCAGTTCATCTATTTGTCTGTATGCGCTCTAACTTTGATTGCCACGGCAATGAGATATACAATTGAGGTTTATGAATTGTGTAGCATTTATAATTCATTTGGAGAAACACACAAAAAAATTCCGCTACATTATGGTTCATGGGAAAAACTTGCTTGCCGTACATTTTAATGATCTTACATTACTTCAAACATAATGAAATTGATATGCATTACTGAGATTCATTATAAAATGTTCTTTATTGCAAATGGAAATCAGCGATGAAATACTATAATTTTAGCATTTTTATTTAATTTACAGGGATGCACAAAAGAATTCGATTATTAAACAGCGTTAAACATTTTTAAATTGTTTATTTAGATATTTTCTTTCAGTGTATCAAAATATAAAATTTTGGTGCAATATTCTTGAAATGTTGGAATGTGTTTCACAATCTATGCTTGATGCATGATTTTTCTTTCGTTTTTTGTGTATGTTCACGCATAATCTTTGAATAGCTGCTCCGATTTAGATATTTTTTAAATGTTCTAAAGGGCTCAATTTGTGTCAATTATGAATTTTAATTAAGATCCAAAATTGGTATGTTTGTCCGTTATTTTCTATTTTTGACTTTTTTAGTGCTTAACTTTTGTATGAAATGGCTAATTGCCAGGAAATTTTAATACGTTTTCAAGATTCATATATTATTTTATGTTTTTAAAATAGTCATATTGTTGTATTATAGTTGTTTAGAGTTACACGTTAAAAAAATGGTTAGCACAAATTGGTTATGCAAACATTGGCTAATTGTTATCAAATTGTCACGACATGTTGGACCGCAGTAAGGAATGTCCGCCTTTCCGTACCATTGGTTAACCCCTTCGCGACGAGCATCTTTTACGGAATTTTTAATCTTTTAACAATGGGTTTTTCAAAACAGAAATTATCGGCTAATTGAATCGCAGAAATGCTATCATTAAATAAGGCAAAGCTTACAATAAAAAGTACCTGGTGGGAATAATCGAGCATTCTGAGGATCTTATGCATCATGTATGCGTGTCGCTCGTCCTCAAGGGGTTAACGAGCCATTTCTCAATAAAGGTCCACAGTTAGCTACTCAGAATCCTGCTTAGATATGCTCCATATTAGAGGATATCGGTACATATTATTTCCCAATGGTTTCTACAAACTG
Source organism: Maratus michaelseni (assembly GCA_963931845.1). Taxonomy (NCBI): domain Eukaryota; kingdom Metazoa; phylum Arthropoda; class Arachnida; order Araneae; family Salticidae; genus Maratus; species Maratus michaelseni. The sequence continues at coordinate 45,070,340 of OZ007592.1, read as the reverse complement.
CCAACGATGGGCCAGCAATCTGTGCTACTTGGGGATGATCGTCTACAGCACACCAAAATGATCGATATTGGCAACAATGGCATTTAAAATGAATGTGGATAACAAAAAAGAACTGCCAGAAAAAGAACTCGGTTGTGCTTAACCACTCTCATTAAAATGAACCTACTGGAATGCCATAAGCACACATCAGTGCAATAACGTAATGATATATATTTATTGACTGTGTATAAAACCTGTACTAGAGCCATAAGAACTTACTATTTACCGATTCCTTTTTCTGATGCACGTTTCTCATTTATACATTTTATAAAGTTCGTAGTACCTCGCTCAGATATTTCAAACATTTTTAGGTTAAATGTGTACAAGCCAGTGAGTTTTAAGTAGTTTCACGTGTAAAAGTTTCTTCATTTGACATATAGAAGAACGAATAAAAACTTGCCTTATTTGATAAAATTAAAAAAAAAAATTATAAAAATTACTATGACCAGAAAAGTTGTAAAGCTTTATAAATAATAATAATGAAAAAAAAAGAATGTTGATGGTCTTAAAAAAATTATTTTAAAAAGTTAGCATAACTATTCTGGTGTATGTTTTATTTTCAACTATTGATTGTTAATCGTTTGAAAATTCAATAACCACCCCCCCTTTTTTTTTTCTATTTCAATTTTTTACTTATTGATTTTATACTTAGCCTACAATATTATATTTCCAAAATAAGACAAAAACATTTTACAGGTAAAATATCTTAGTAACTAATTTGGAATTGCCCCTGTGTGGGGCGTATACCTTCCACGTTATGGATTACTGGATTAACCAATTTGCATTATTAGCTTATATATGAGTCCATTTCAAGAATTTATTTCTATTTATTTCAGAAATTCCAAATTCATATCAGCAATTCAGAAAGAAAACAGATGCAATCACGAAATGTCTGTCATTAAATTAAGCAAAAATTACTTTTCAGAATTTCTGGTGTGAATTTGGAATTTCTGCGTAAAAAAAAAAAAAAAAAAAAAAAAATGAAACACATGCTTCGGATGCAAACGGGTTAAAATTACAAAATTGCAATAAACGTCTTAGGCCCCTTACAAAAACAGCTATAGATTTGTCTTGCTTCCGTAATCTTTTGTAAAATATAAATCTTTTCACTATTTCATTTGTGAGGGGCGAGAAATGTTCTGTAGCCTATTTTAACAGATCCTCATAATTGATCTCTTTTAAAGTGCCTAGAAAAGTTATATCTCTTAAAACTGGTTCTCAAATTCTCTGCTCAACAACGAGAAACTTTCTGACACGTTTTCGGACTCATTTATTTCAGGCATAAAATTGGTGGGGCTGAATTTGAAAGCAATTTGGAATCGAAATAAGTTTTCCATTTTTTAAATAAATAAATTACTTATAGAGTTGAAACAATTCATGTCACTTGAGAACCCGTTTCTCCGACTTCTCGTGGTGCCGCGTTGGGAACTCGGTTTAAAACGGCAACTTTTACAGTATTTTTTGAAAGATCTTCTGCCTTTACGTAAAAATGGAAAACTTATTTTGATGACATAGATTTTGAATAAGAACACCTGCCAATTTGTGACACATTTGCGAGTAAAAATGAATTAAAAAATGTGTCATAAAGTAGCCAATTTCGATTTGAGAACAGTCTTTATATCGCAAATGACGAAATTGCAACATAATATGTTTTTATTCTTTTCATCGTCCTTCATAATATTCTCTCAAAAATAAACTCGATCTTTTCAATATAAAGAATCCATAGAACATTCCAATTACATTCTTCCGATCTTTCCAAAGAAATGACTTTTTGTTTCTCAGACATTCTAAATTTTTTTTAGTATTTCTTCATCTGTAACCTTTTAGAAATTGGGTCGAATCCACTTCCTCACCATTTTATATGACTTTCTGATTATTTGACAGTAAGACGGCATCAATCTCTATTTTACAATTTAGAGACTTCATTGACATATTTATAAAACGTGGTAATTCCTTTTGAACAACATCTCTACGTCCACGGTAAGCAATTTTTGTTCTTTGACTCATACGCTTAATAACTTATACGCTTAACCTATACGCTTTGACTTATACTGCTTTCGATGAAAATTTTCGATTTTTTAAATTTGGCATTTTCTGCATTCCTCAAATGTGTTGATTGTTGTCCTAATGCGATTTCATGATATTCCAATTCCTTACATTTTTTAAAATCGTTGAACGTAACACTATTGTAAATTTTCAAACTTTTTCTTCTCGAAATCATGTTTTTCAAACTGGGCGACCCTATTGCTCGAGAACTATTTGACCAATTTCCTTAATTTTTTACATAAAAGAAATATAATCGTTTTAGCTGGAGCTTATACCAACGAAAAGTATAATTTTCATTGATTCATTCTTTTTTCGAGCTCACAAAAGGTGAAAAAAAATACCCTTTTTTTATTCAAATGACTTTCATTTTGTCGAAAATAAATTTTTTAAACCAAATGTTTGTATTAGCTGCAGATAATTTTATGCCTTTTTATCATTTGGCGATCAATTTGTTTCAGATGCTTGTGACCGGATAAAAACGATCACTCGATTGGAAGTTCACGGGTGATCACCTGCAAGTACTCACCGTCGCACAAGACATACTATTATTATTATTATTATTATTTTACACACAAAAGTTTAAATATATAAGTGAAATGTCAATAAACACAATGCAAAAAGTCCGAAGGTTACATCTATTTTCTTTGTAACCGAAAACAAAATCGTAAAAATCACGTGAAAATCCGTGTTTTAGGCCAAAGAAGAACCTCCCAGTAACTACCGTAATGTGAACACGATATATGTCTTTACAAAGGCAACGGCATAGTAACGTCATCTATAATTATAAAAAAATTTATATTCATTGAGATATAACAATATATAAAATGGTTTAGTGAGATTTAAAATTAACTAGAATCCGTCAGGCCGAAATGTCGGAGCATTGAGTGGTTTAAACATAAACGATAACATTAAAAATATATAATTTTTTATTTTTATATTTACTGTTTAATAGTATAAAAAAATTTACAATAACAGCTGTTGAATATTCAAGAGTTTATTCGGTTGAGCCTTAGATACTGCTCAAATGCTAATCTATCAGCAAGTGTGAACCCCCATTCTTCTAACTTGGTCTAGCCTATCCTTTACGAAAGGCACTTCAATGAGAACATCCTCTAAACGACGAATTCTACTAAACGCGCGACATAAGTTCCTCCAAGTGACAACTCCTTTTGACCAATGGCCACAGCAATTTTTGTTAACCCTGGAATTTGTGTATGGTGACTGCGTGAAAAACTGGTAAAGGCAACTGAGTACGGGAGCATGAGACATTGTTTTCTTTCCAAGACTTTGTAATAGGTGTGACAGGAAAAAGTCTTTCAGTGAGAAATGGTCCACGATAATCATCAAATTGAACCACTACTGCCTGTGGCAAGCCTGCAAGCTGTAGTCCAGGTCCGTAGATAATACCTTTTACCGTATCAAGTGCACCGTTGACCAATCCTACCTCTGTCCACAGATTGGTACGCAACATAATTCTGTATCCAATTGCTAAGAAAAGTTCAGCCTGAAGTCCAAATGCGTGCTCATCTTCACTTCATCTTGCTATTTGATTATTGTGGTCTGCTAATATTCTTGACACTGGCCATTTTGATTTACGAAGTACTTCTTGATAATGTACTTCAGCTTGCTTGTTTGTGAGAAAAAACTGAGTACTTCTAGCAGGCGTTGTGAGCAAACAGAAAACTCTGCGCATCCTGATAAAGTATCTTTTGTCACTAACACAGTTGAAGTCATATCTGAAGGATGAACAGGCAGGCGCGAAATAAAACTCTCGATATTTTGTTTAAAGCTGACTACATTTCCGCTGTATCCATACTGTGAGCCTCGTGTACGTTTAAGAGAAACCATGGGATGTATTTGAGCGATCATCATTTGTTCAATGTAGCTCAGATCTTTGAGACAAATAGGAACTGGACCTGGGTTTATCGAATTAGCGGCAGAAAACTTCAAAGCACCGTTTCTAGACTTGCATGTCTGGCAGAGTCCAGCAATATTTAATATGATATCGCGGAAAGCTCTGTGACACGCATTACAGGACACATAGGTGGTCTGCGATACCTCTCTATCAAACCTGATTGCTTCATTCATTTGAGTTGTCATTATATCGGTACTCGGCAAAAAATCTGAAGGTAACTGACTTCTTGTTGTGCGACTTCTCCGCATTGAATTACGATGCACAATTCTTCTCTTTTCAGCTGATTGCTTTCTCTTAACCGGCATTCTTACAAATTCTAAACAATAAAAACATATAATCTGTTCATATATAAAATGTTTCTTAATATTTTTTTTTAAATCCTGGATTGGCTGAACTATATCAAAATAAAGAGATTTAGGCGCAGATGTCATATACGCACCACACTGGCGCGATTGCAACAAAATTGAAATTTTATACCTCACATGGTAACCCAGTTATTTTGTTTATATTGCTGTTTATTTACTTTTATTTTTTATTTTAATTCTATAAATTGTTTTTATTATGTATATCAATATTTATATCAAACTATCATTTATTAATTTTATTTCCTTTTTTTAAATAATAGAAGCTATTTTATTTATTACATTATTTTATTTTTATATTGAAATAAAAAAAATCACGTGCTGTTATTGAATGCTATTTGTAACTAATATTCAAAAACAAAGTTTTCGCCAAATCGGCGGGGAAAAATACCGCGCCAATGTGGTGCGTATATGACATCTGTGCCCAGATTTACCATTATACTTCGTTTATACAATAAGCCTGAAAAGAAAAAAATATATTTTGGTATGGAAACACAGAGTTGAATTACACTGATTGCTGAGTTCGATTAAAAAAATCTAAATTCATGTACTTAATACGATTTAAACTTCATTATACGTGTTTTCATATTACAATTTATGGAGTCCTTTTCTCAGAAAAGTAAAATGCATCCACTGCTTAAAATTACGTCATTAACTTGTATTTTAATTTATAAATCTGCACCATTTTTCAACTATTTTAATTTACGCAATTTTCATTCCTCTTTCATTTAATCAGGACGACGTATTAGTTACTTACTTAGTAAATAATCTATGGTCTGGATTGAGACCGAGAAGACCTTTTGCTGAAAGGTTGTTTGCGAGTATAGTGTTATTTTTTAAATAAGTTTTTCATGATAAAAAATGGCAACAATATACATTTTTCCAATTTTCCGTTTAAAAAAATCTTATTTCAGTTCTTTAGTAAGAATGGGCTGTGTATATATGTCAGAAAACCTCAAAATGTTCAAATATGCCAATATTTGCATAATCGGGTTTTTATCAAGATTACAATATGTTTCTTACACTGTATGAGTACAGAAAGTAAAAAAAAACAAAAAAAAAAACAGGTTAACTCAATTAAATTAAATTTGCGCCAAATTCTCTAATATACGCTATAATGAATCCATGATGTTATAATTTAAAAAGGGGTAGCGTGTGCCCTTTTGATATGAATTTATTTCAATATGTTACTTCGAAACAAATTTTATTCAAAATTGTTTTCGAACTTCTTCATATTTACAACTCATTACAACAATTTTTTTCAGCTGGTTTCGTTTCAACTTGTAATCAATTTATACATCAATATAGTCCAGTCTTGTGCAGTAATTTGAAATCTTAACATCCAACCGGAGTATCTTTTCACTCCTCACAAAAAGTTCAAACGACGGCCTTGCCGTTGTCTTCAGAGAAATCCTCTCTCTTTTGAAAATCTGTCAGCAAACCTTTCCTTCCCTCCTAAGATGGGAATCCGTCCTGAGATGTTTTTCTACCAACACTCTCTCCCTTCAAACACTAACTTCCCCTCGATTCTCTTTTCCGGCCCGCTGGCTCGAACAAAGATTCCCCGATCACCAATCAAAAAAGTTTTAGTTTACGCCATTAGTTTCGGTTTTTAAGTCATTGGATAAACCATTCTTTTGGGAGGTCTTCCTGAACTTTAGAATGTTCACACGGGCAATTTTCTCACGATTCGAGACCTCACATGTAGTCGGACAGATCAGAGAAATGTTTGCTGTCTAGCAATTTCAGTTTCACAAAATTGATCGAAGCTCATCTTTTCCTATTGTAGTAAGCGACATTCTTGTAACACCACAGCGAAGCGTGAGAAAAGTTTTCCAACTCTTGGGAACTTCTATCTTTGATTACTCTGCCTAATTAGCAGACTGTGAGAGATTTAATGAAATCGTTACAACGCCAATTATTTGCGAACGTGATTACAGAAGTTATCCTATATACATATACGTACATGTAAATACAAACATACCGATATTTCGTCCTGATAGATTCTAGTACATACATTACATGATTATATTTTTCTCGATTTATCTTTCTATTACCTGTTGGCATGCAGATAATACGGAAGTATCCAAATTCATATTTGATTTCATTTATTTTTATTGAAACATAAAATTTAAACCAAATTACGTTGGTTTGGCAGTTACAAAAAGTGTAAGATTGAATTTGGTCTACCCAACAGTCAATCTATATTATATAAATCACATATATGTGCGTCAGTAACGTTGACGTTATAACGATGAGGTTAAAATGTGCAAATTACAACAATGGAGCTAATGTTTTAATTAATAATTCAAACAATCACAATGTTATCTCTATGGGAAAATGGAAAATTCTAGAGCAGACGTTTCCGGGCGTTAGAGTTGACGAATATTTCTGATTTTAAATCCCCGGTGAGATTTTGGCACTTCTGACTTCCAGTCCAATTTTGGTGTTAATGCGACAAATATTTTGGCCGCTATCGTGGTCACAAAAGTGTAATTTTTCACAGGCAGCCGTTCAAACAATCGTAATGTTATCTCTATGAGGAAATGGAAAATTCTAGAGCAGACGATTCCGGGCGTTAGAGTTGATGAATATTTCTGATTATCAATCCCCGGCGAGATTTTGGCACTACCGACTTCCAGTCTAATTTTGGTGTTAATGCGACAAATATTTTGGTCGCTATCGTGTACACAAAAGTGTAATTTTTCAAGGGAAGCCGGAGCTTTTCTCCGACAATAAAAAATACTTTATATATAGGGAATTTAAAAATCTTTACTATAGTTACGGTTGAATAAGAAAATTGTTGAATTTAAGTTAATCATTGAGTACTTAATTTATACAATCTATTTTTTTATGTATGATGTGTATACAGTTATTTTCCGTTACAAACACATTTTCTTTCAATACTCAATCTTATAGTATTTTCTAAATTTAATCTTGTTTATTTCTAGAACTATCTTTTAGAATTCTTAGACAAACACTATCAGAATTTCAAAGAGCATTTTTAAAATTGCATTAACATAATTTCGAAATTTTTAAAAAAAGGAAGCAACTTTTTTTCTTGTGAGAAAATGATAACACGATTACAGAACAATTTTTAAGATCTAATTAGAAAAAAATAAAACTCCTAAGTATGGCTGTATTTATTTAACAACAGTAACAGAATTCCTGTGGATGTTTTTAGTAAAATTATTCTACTTTACTTCAAAGAAAAGCTAAAAAGTATTCGATATGTGCTATTAAGTGATTTTTTATACAGAATTTTTAAAAATTGACGTTGTTTACACTCTTTCGTTTATTCAAGTTGGTTTTCGTATGTAGTAACAATGGAATTTTTTAAACGATTTTTCACCCATTTCCTACTATTCTAGAATTATAAGAATTATATACACAGGTGTGTTTCCGATGACAATAAAATATTTTAATATTTTTCGAACTTTATTATAAATTAATACATTAATTTTAAGTTATGTTATAACTTAAAAAAAAAAAAAAAAAACATTATCGAAAATGTTTCCACTTTTTTGCTATTTTCTTTCTGCAACTATACAGTAATAATAACGTGTTTTCTTTTTCAAATGAAAAAGCATATTTGAAGTTTTAAGAACAATTTTTTATTTGGAAATTGGTTGAAAAAATGGTTCTCTGGCGGCCTTTGATACAGGGGTGTGCAAAAATTGAAGTGTTCCAAAAGGTACCAGATGAATTACAAAATCTGCTTATCTGTAACAAAAAAACCAAATAAAAACCTTAAAATTTACGATATTTCGTGGTCCTTCTCGGACGAGTTTATCAATTATTCGATCCTGAAGAAAATGGTGGCTGTTCAAATCTCAGTTACAAGCATTTTTGGATTTAAATCGCGCAAAAAGATATTTACAATTCGAATATTGAAAAACGGGACTAAACAGTACTAGAATAGTATAAAAATTTCAAACAAATCGGTCGATCCAATCTCGAGTTCTGGTACCGATTTGTTAAAAAGAGTTTCGAGAAAAACAGGTTTAAAGCTTTACAACGGTTTTAAACAAACATAGATAACAGTCACAATTTTCAGTTTATTTAAGAAATAAAAATATGCGAAAAAAAGGAATCGATTAAAAAAAAAAAAAAAAGTTACAACATGCTTTAAGGCGTTTTTCCGTTGTCACCCGCTACAGGTGATAAATCGCCAAATATTCTTTATGGTTACAACTGCATGCAAATTAAAACAACAATGCTTTTAATTATGCGCCAAACCACGCTCACTAAAATAAGTCAACAACAAAATATTTTAAACACTAAAAAGTAGATAGTAAAATACAGGTAAAAGAATAAAGAAAATAATATATAAAAAATACCTTTTTATCAAATAATAGTTTATTACTAATTAAATTACGATTATATATTGAGAAAACAATTTATATATACTACTAAATTTATTTCAAATTAAACTGCCAACTATTTTTATTTTCTTTGATTTCAGAATTGAAAATACATGATATTGTTGATATACATACACAGGTTGTACAAATATGAATTTTGCATTACTTCCGCCTCTTAAGAGACTACTTCACCCAAGCGGAATCACCCAAGCGCTAATGTTAATCCTATGGGGGAAATATTTTAAGATACCTTGTTCGCATTTCAATATTTTTAAATGATTTTTTTTTTTTTGCATTGGATAGTTGAGGCCGATCTCTATGTAGGTCCTTTTTTACTTTTTCGATTTCGGTTGCAGTTTTTTTTTTATTGCGGATACTTTCACTTTCGAAACCGGTTCCGAAAATGAAAGTATCTTAATAAAAAAAAAGCTTGTAATTAAAATAAAAAGAGTACAAAAGGGGCTGCATAAAGATTGACCTCAGCTATCCAAAGGAGAAAAAAAATCATTTAAAAATATTAAAATGCGAACGATGTATCTTAAAATATTTCTATATCCGCCCCGAATTTTTACGAATTATTTAGATTTTTGTTTCTAGAGCTGAAATGAATTAAACCGCAGTTTCATGGAGGGACGAAATTTCTCATTATTGAACCCCCATTTGGAGCTATTTAACTGGCACTAATTCTATATATGCTATTAAACTGTTTTTGATAGACTTTTTAAATCTGGTGATTTTTTTTTTTTTTTTTTTTTTTTTTTTTTTTTTATAAATGGCAAAAATAAATCGTGTACATTTTCTCGTTTTTGCAAACGGTCTACAATTATTATCTTAAATATGATAAAATTCTACACATTTTTTCAAAAGTTTTTAATGAAAAGAAAAACTACTAAAACGTCATCCCAAATTGAAATTTTATAAAGAATTCCATTATAGTTAAGTGATTAACAATCGATTTAGTATAGTTAAACAAAAGAAAATTACACACTTTTACTTTAAGTAACTTAGCAAAAAGCTAAAAGAAAACACAAATCTTTCGCAATGAAGTGCAGAGATTGAATCTGAAATAGAATTTATTTTCAAAGAGAGAAAAAAAAATTTCTATTGAACAGTTTTTTAAATAAAAAACTAACACTTTTAAAAATAACAAAATGACTTAAAAGTTATTTTTGCGCAATCTAAAAAACGAACTTCGTGAATTTATTGTGCAAAACTTTTTTACATATTTTTTGAGCGAAAAGTATTTCTGTAGCTTCTTTGTTTCATGTTGCCACAAAAAATGCATTTAAGAAATATACTTTACATAAAAATAAATTTATTAATCTCTTATTTAGTTAAGTTTTCAGTAATTAAAGAAAACAAAATGGTTTATCCAATATAATTAAAAAAATTAGTAAAAAAAAGGAAAATATTTTCTTTTAATAACAAATGAAGTAAGAAAATTTATAAATGAATAAAAGGGGCGGGACCGTAAAGGATTGACACATTAGGGAAATTAGGAATTACTAATGCAACGTAAATTTGGGAATCTTTTCAGCTATACAAGAAATAAACAACAACACTGGTTATCAAACGTCTATAAAAGAATTTTTTTTTCATAAAATAGTTATTCATCAGTATGTCTTGCGTAGTTAAATATTTTTATATATAAATCAATATAAGCATTTAGAAGTAGACCGGGAGGCGGCAGCACAAACTATCACCTCATCGAGTTCACGGCTGAAATTCTAGAATTAGTTAAAACTCGATTCGCATATTAAAACGCAATCGGTCTGCCAAGTCATATCTTGGTGGAAAACACGTGAAAACCCGATTTTAGCGGTTGACTCGTAGGTTTACCATTGTGTTTTCCTGCACTCAGTTCTCCATGTTATCATACTTTTGGGTGCAGGAAAACACAATGCTAAACCTATACGAGTCAACTGCTAAAATCGGGTTTTCAGGTGTTTTACACCAAGATATGACTTGGCAGACCGATTGCGTTTTAATATGCGAATCGAGTTTTAACTAATTCTAGAATTTCAGCCTTGAACTCGATGAGGTGATTGTCTGTGCTGCCGCCTCCCGGTCTAAAGTGCTTAGTATAACTTCTTCACCTATTAACTTGAGATTTGGTATACGCAGTTAACCTTTACCGTAGAATAGCGGTTCTTAAGCACTTAATTACCATTGACAGCATTTTCGCATATTCTCTGTGTTCGCGGACCACCAATATTTAACATTGAAATTCATTAGAATACATGATAAATATACTACTATAGATATGTATTAAATATGTGAAAATGTATCCTCTCTATAACGGAAAATATTTACGGTCCTTGCATAAGAAATACTTCAAAATCAGGCCTAAAAGACGAAAACCTGCCTAAAAAGGAATTTTTACATGTGCTTATCGATTTTGTTTTCACAAGTTTTACTGTATAAATTAGTTATTCTGTATTTTTACCAGAATTTATATATTTTTTTATCTTACTCGCAAGACTTTTCTCATATTTTAGATAAATAAAAAAATCACATTGAACATGAAAAAAATTAAAACCGATGCCCTAAAATCTAAATATGAAATCAAACTTAACATTAGTAAAGCAATAGAGACTTTATTTAAATAATGTATCTGGATTTACGATTTTTAAGTTCAACTGATTTACATGACAGATTTTCATTTGACAAAAATCGTTTTAATACTCATTATCTTTCCTCTAGTTCAGTGGTTCCCAACCTTTTTTTAACCACGTCCCACCAAAACATCTCTAAAATGATTATGTCCCCCCTCCCCCTATAACATATAATTCTCATAAAATTTTAAAAGAATTTACTCCTGACAGTGTAAAAAGCATTTAACATTGATCCTGAAACGTTCCGAAGGTAATGGATGAATCAAATATTTTTTATACTCATCTGATACTTCTCGTAGTTTACTGGCACACGGTCGCCACGTATGCGTGATGTATAGAGTGCTCAGAATCCTTGATTAGGAAAATCAATAATTTTAAATAAAACATTTTTGTCTTATTTAATCACAGAATTTCTGCGATTAAATTACTAATAAATTTCTAATCAGAATGAAACATGATAAAAGATTCGGTAAAGGAAGGTCATCAAGTAATTGTTAAATATACACTTGAATAGTTTCATGTGTAAAATTGATTTTCATGTGACATATTGCAGTGCGACTCATTCAATAAATAATCGAAAAAGTTGTTTAATATTCTAAAATACTTATAAATCAGAAAAATTATAAAGAATTTTTAGATATATAAAAGTATCTAAATAACTTAAAATATTTTTCTCTATAATTATTCTGGTGGGATTGTATTTAAAACTTTTGAATGAATACTTTTTAAAAATTGAATAAAAAACTATTTTTTTTAATTTTGTTTTTGAAATTTGAATGTATAACTTCTATTTTCAGTCTACAACATTACTATTAGAAAAACAATTCAGAAGGTATGGGTTCACAGAAATTCTGAATTGTTCCCTTGAAAAGTTAAATTGCCCCCCTGAAAAGTCAAATTGCCCCCCTGTGGGGCGTACGCGCCCCGTTGGGAAACACTGCTCTAGTTCCTCCATGTCTTCAAAGTTCTTTTTTTTAATTTTAACCAAGCCGGTATTCGGCCAGGTTAGATTTGATACATACAGGTCAGAAAATGCATTTAGCACTTCAGGCTGTTCTTTAAATTTAATTATCAATGTTTCTGTCAATTTTTTCTGGTTGAAATCTTTTCCGAAATTTATATATTTTATGCTTCATGATTTCGGGTAATTATGTTGGTTGCAAGCACTTACGCGTGTGTATTGCACGAGTATAGGAACATATCCCTATCATCTTTTAAACTATATATAAATTAAGAAAATGTGACCTAATTCAAACGCTTGTTTTCCAACATTCTTAAGCATTTATCCGATATATAAAACTTTGGAGCACCATGTTTACTGATGAATAAAACAATTAACATTATGGAATTATTATTGTTAATTTTACTTTCCAATAGCTTATTTAAATAACATCGGTCTTGGCAAGAAAACAATCAGTTGCAAAATAACTAGTAGCTTTTTTTTTTTACGACGAGCTGTATTAAATCAAATCTTTTATAAGTGAGTCAAAAATATCAACTCCGGTGGTTGTAGCGTGCCCAGGAAAAATTCCTCGATGTTCTTAATTTAATTTAAAGTTTTAAATCTACGTCATATCTACGAAGTAAAACAATAAGGTGCAATAATCAGTATAAGGTGCAACTGTGTTTTCGTCATTTTCAGTATATTTCAAACATTGTAATTGAGGATTTCATTTGATTCCTTAACTTCGGAACTATTTCACCAATCCTGCTGGCAATGGTATTTCGAGTTAAGCTTTTGCTTTTGAATTTAAATTAATGTGTACACATCATGTGTGCACTTCCACTACTTTAATAAAACATTCGAAAATAAATCCTCCGTCAGTGAATGTTTTTGACTTGTTTGTAATTAAATGTAACAGCAAATAACTAGTTTTGACAACAGCTGTATTATATTCATTAAGCTTGGTAAATATATTTGTGAAAACTTTAAATATCACAAAGTTAACTGTCGAAGTTTTGCCACATACATTTCTCAGTTTTCTTTATACTTTGTGTCGTAGCGCATTTTAATATTAAATTTTTTTGTAGTGTTTTTACATGTGAAATATAAATTTTTATTTTTGCCTTGAATGCAAAAATATCGTAATACCCGTTTTTCTTGAAACCGGGAATTTTTCTTATTCAACTATTCCTAATTTACTCATTTTGGCAGAAAGCTCTTATTTTTATAAATCGTTAATATATTACAAAGAAAAAAAATTCCGTGTACTTGCAAAGTAGAATGCATTTATACTTGCGTATAAATGTACTATGTATTATTTTTACCTTTGACGAATGATGACAATCGTATCATCATTATTGTCTTTAAAATTTCAACCTATCAATGTAACATGAAGAAATTGAGAAAGTATAAAATCAACAAACATGTTAAAATAAAAAATTGTATAATTCAAGCAAATCAAAGTAATTTTTGTTACCTTCCTTACAAACATTCGAATACGTTTGAAATTGTCTGTTAGACATTATTTACGCAATTGATTAAAAATATTCCTTTTGACGTGTTAATCATATTATAATTATTACTTTTATAAAGGGCAAATATTTAATATTTATTTTACAGTAGATTAATTATGTTAAAACACCGTCATATTCTCACATCAAAACTAAATTATTTGTTTTCATGATCACTTTAATATATTAATGGAGTACAGGGTTAGCATAAAGAAATAGCTGGATTTTACAAATTTATATTTTCAAACTATTACACATATTATAATAAGTGATATATGAAAACAAAGAAACACATTCCAGGGTTTTTTTTTCAGTTACAAATGTTCTATGTGTGAATCTTTCGTAACATGATAGACATATAATCTGTAATCAAATTCGTTTCAGCATATTTTATAATTTTACATTGTCAACGGTTCTTAATGCAGCACTGGTGCGTTCTTTAAATTATGTCACTGTTTTTGGCAATGATGGTTAATAAACAATATATGTAATGTAATCCCATAAAATGAAATCACATGGTGTAAGATGCGGGAATCTTGGTGGCCATATGAATAAAAGTAAATCATCGTTACTTATACGTTTATCCACCTTTGAGTGATGGTAAAACAAATTTCGAATGTTTTTTAATTTTCATATATCATTTGTTATAATATGTGAAACAGTTTTGAAAGTATAAATTTTTAAAATACATCCTTTCATTTATATTAACCCTGTATTTATTTAATAATTAGCTGTTATCCGTGGCATCCACGTTCATGTAACATTTAAAAAAAAGTGTCCTTAATAAAGACAGAAAGTTTACTCATGATAACTATAAATATAGACAATTAACCAATTCTTCATCACATTTATAGCAGAAAATAGTTCTGATGATTTCAATCTGCATATTTATGTTTTTATCTATGAGATCATTAAATTTTTTCGTATGCTTGAAATTTCATACGCTTTCTTGGAGACTAAGTGCCCTGAGTAAATTTCCTTTCTATTATTTACATTTATTGCGTTCCTGGATGTTGATGTATGTTTTCGTGTCAAAGAATATTGTTTAAAGTGATTACGTTAATACAAATTTTTGAGGAAATTTGTTAACTAATAGGTCATCTTTGACATGACCTTGAGGTGATTCGAATAATCGAAAAATCAATATACACTCACACTCAAATTTTTAACAACATTATGTTACTATTCCAAAACATTTCACATTTTGAACAAAAAGGAAAAAAAAAAAAAAAAAGAAATATTAAAACATAAGAAAATTAAAACATTTAAAAAGAAAATTAAAACATGGTGTAACATAAAAGTTAAAATATTTATAATGAAAAAAACCCCCGAAAAATATCTTTAATTCTCATATATTTATTGCATCTTTATTTCACAGTGCCTTATTTTCCAAAACTGTAGATTACTAACAATGTCAAAATGTTTGTCACGTCTAATCTGTTTTCAATGCCTAAATATTTATTTGTTAAGCATTGAATTGCTCATTGCTTTCAATGGCAAAAACATCTGTAAATTTATGAATAAAAAGCACACCAATCACAATCATGGGTAAACATTACTATATCGGTTGTTATGTAGTAATTTAGAATTATGGAAGTTTCGAAATTTGGCAGGAATTTACTCCAAAGGGGAACAAAGATTATCAGAGAACAAAGATCACAGAAGTATTTTCAAAGAATAGATTTAGATATTTAAAGAAATTTAAAGAAATTATCAGTTATCCCTTCACACATATCCGGGATATCCGATAAGTATCGGAATAGGATAACCGATTAATACCGAGTTTTTTTGCTAGTTTTTCTCTTGCGTTTTAATCTGTTCAAGGTGCTATAAAAAATGAAAGGGGTGGGGTGGAGTTGTTTAATTAGTGGTATCTGCTCTTTCTTAAATTACACGTGAACAATGTCAAAGATAAATTCTAGTCTTCAATGGAAATTAAACACTAACAAATTTCATATCGTTAAAAAGGTAATTAAAATCAGGCATTTAATGAAACTAAAAAACAATACATTAATATCACATAATAAAATCGATTACAGTAGGCGTTTAAATTTTTATACAAGTTTCCCATCAGTACATATATCAATCGAAAACTAAAACTGTTGTTTACATACGTTCAAAATTATGCGTTTAAAGTATTAAATCACCAGGGAGTATATATTCACAGCAGGACAACATATTCTGGTGAAATTGAACATGCTTCATTTAGCGGAGATTTCTGTAATCTTGTAAACGAACTCTCTAGATAAATACTTCTTTTAAAATTATTGCAGTTAGATTTAGTTGTTTTAATATTTTCAAAATTTGGGATGCAGTTGAGATCCATTGAATGTAATAAGTTTCGATTGTAAATTGTCAGATTTCTAAGCGCATTTACATTCTTCTGAGCGGATGTTGCATAAAAGCGTTTACAAATCTGTCAATTTACAATCCAAACTTTTTATTCATTAAATACCCACCAAATCCGAGATTAAAAGCGCTTGGAAAATTATGCATTAATATTTCTGAAGAAGAAAGAAAAAAATATCTTCATAAAAAAAATAAATGAAATATTTTTTCAAAATATGCTAAAATGTACCCTTTTTGGTGTAAAAAGGAGTTATTTTCATACACTTCAAACTAATTGTTGACAGGGTTCCCCATGTTTGAAGCCAGCCTATGAGTTCCATTTCGGAACATTAGATTTATAATTGAAATTTTAGAGAATAAATTGTGTATGAAGCGTTATATATTTTTTTCAGTTACTTTTGGATTGCCTGGTATCTGAATGCAAAATATTCCATAAAGTGTCCCAAAAGTCGAATGAAAGTCACTCCAGATTTTAAATAATATAATTCTTGTTCATTTTCTTTTCCTGTTAATCATGACTTCATTTTTGACAAAAAGACTATCTTCTGTGTGTAACAGCTAATCATGCTCAATAATCTGTGACTTATTTTGTAATTTATACATGCATTTTAGTTAAAAATAACGATAATTATTTCGTAATATACTACGGCTTTAAATTTTTAAAATCGAACATTTTATTTGACAACATTATAACAGCAAAATAAACATATATAAATAATGTAGTTAACATCTTATGCCTTATGTTCAATAATCGTTTCAACTAAATAAAAAAATACATGCAGTAAAGAAAATATGTCTGTTGTCCAAGTGTTCACCAGTTAATAAAATAATTATTTATTCTCATGCGACTTTACTTTCATGGTCAGTATCGTTAAAAAATATTTTAATGTTTCGTTTTAAATATGACGTCATATACACCTGCTTTCTGCACTTACTGATATCATGCTCCTTATAATATTAACAAATATTTTAAAATGTCCGTTTTATTTCAAATAATACGTAATTTTTTCACAAGCGAAATATTTTCTTAATAATGTAATTCTTGTGCATTCCCCCCCCCCCCTGCTAATTATGATAGTAATGAGCATAATGAATAATTTTGCTACTCGAATGAATCATTTGGGCATGCGCAAAAGCATAGTCCATTACTAAATTATGTAACTGATATTCATACTTCATATACAATAAAAAATATTTCAATTTTTCTCCATATTCATGTGTTTTATATTTCTGGAATTTTTTTTTTTCATTTTCATTTTTCACGTGTAAATATTTCAATTAAAAATTAATTGCTGTAGAAAAATTATTATTTCGGGTTTTGAATTTTTGGTAACTACAAAGAAAACACCTAAATTTTATAGGAAAACTGCTCATTGATTTTGTGAGAAAATTATAAATTTTTGAATTATTAAAAAATATTTGAGAAAAGTACATAAAAATAGCCTAAAAAGTTTTCTGAGTAATAATCAAATTATATTTAAAGATACCAGCCATTAAATTATCCGCTTTGGCACTGACTTCAGCCATCACATCTATCATATAATTATGATTATGATTATGATGTAATATAATATTTAACTGTACTTTCTTTTTGTCTTTCTAAACTAATTCAATTTTTTTCGTTTTAATGTAAAGAAAAAAAATATATCAATGATTATTAAGTTTGTGAAATGCTAAGAATAAATAGGATAAATCATTAAAAAGGAACGTTTATAAAACACTAAGAATAAAAAACTTAAGATCCGAAAAACCGGAAAATATTAATTTTGAGTCTTTCAAAGAGAAAAATTAAATAGCCTCATCATAAAAATTTAATTAAAAATCCTCATGCAGACTTAATTAAAAATTAATAAAATTAAGCAAGAGAGCGCTGTTCATTTTTATTAAAATCTTATTCTCGAACAGTAAAAGCGGCAGGTTAAGCTATGATAAACTTGTTCGTAGAAATTAAACTGAATAATTCATTTATATTAATGAATAGCATGTCGATTTGTGATTTTCGTAGAAATTTACTACCGACAAAATAAGTTAAATGAATAAACTCAAATATCTATATTTACAATTGGTTACGGAAAAATAGTACAAAAGCAATATTGGAATATGAGTTTCTATTTAGCTATATGAAAGCCAATATTGGAAATGTTGACATGAAATGTTGCCCCAAAATTAGGAGAAGGGGGTTACATTTTGTCTATATTGAACAATATTTGGGTAGAAATATTTAGCCATTTCACTGTAAAAAATACTAATGTAAAAGCAACTAGTTCTGTAATAATAATATTTCGTTGTAAATATTTTAATTTAAATTAAATATATTTAACCTTGATTTGTATGTCATAGGAAGTAATTCCAAAGAATGTTATATTGGCGTAATATTGGCTCTCAGTATAATCCATATTGGCTTTCTGGAAGCGAACAAATCTTTATTGACTCTGTTTTTCATGAACTATCGTATTTTTCGGCCTATAATCCGATGTTCAAATAGTTCATTTTAGACCCAGAAATTGTATTTAATAATTTGCTATTCTCTTGATCTCGGAATGCACTTCAATTCAATTTCTGTATAAAATTTCTGGGTCTAAACTGAATTGTTTGAGCCGCGGACTACACGCCGAAAAATACGGTACAAGCAGACCCTGGTCAGAGTCTGCCAAGAAAAACAAAGGCCCTGCACCGGCCTCAGTGTAATGAGAGAAAATCGGCCCGCAACAGACCGGCGGGACATTTCTTGTTAAAATTTGGTGCTACTCAGGGCCCGTGCAGATAATTAGTCGAAAGCGTTCTCCCTTTCCAAGGAAGTTCGTCATCACAGCAACAGGGTTTAGTGATTAAAGAATTATTCTATTAAACACAACGCGGGGAAATCTCTCTTTGGATCTTCATTGGAATAGTCGAAAATTTCATGTACACTTAATCTCTGTATAAATTTAGGATATTAATTTTTTTTAACGACTACTGAGGTTTTGCTCGCCACGGGGATACAAAATACAACATTGGATGGATAAAGTATCAAATATATATCAACTAATTAAAATCAAATTCATCATTTTCGGCAAAATAAGAATTAAAAAAGTCATGAAATATTCAAAAATTGCTGAACAAATTCCGAATAAACTCTATTGAAAAAAGAACAAAATTTAATATATTGGACGAAAAGATTGAATTTGAATAAGTGGATCAAAATCGCCGGCAAACTGGGAAAATCAGGGAAATACGCGAATATTTTTCGTTCTATAAGAAATAACAAAAAATCTCCTAAAAAAATCGAAAATGTTAGAGCCAGATGCAATCGAACCTATCTTTGTCTATCGGGAACCAAATTTGCAAACCTATATGTGAGATAGATTTCCCTAGCCATCGCGCACATACACATATACACACATACACAGAGACAGACAGGCAAAAACTTTTTTTTATTTGTATATATATATTACAAAATTAAAATTTTTGTTTAGCCAAGGTTAACATTATTCTAAATAAATTTTCCTTTTAATAATATTCCATATATTATACTGCCTTATTAAATTAAAACCTAGTCTTAAACTAATCTATCAATCTCCATATGCAAAGGTATAAGACCTTAATCCATCGAATAATATTTATTCCAAATTGCTTAAATCTAAAAATGGCGCTAGCTACTTATATTACTTAAATAAAACTCTTTTATTATTTAAATCCCTATTAAAATTCACTATTATTTCCCGTGTATATCAAACCTTTCTGAATTCTTTATTTAATTGCTAAAATGTCATAATTCCTAAATTATCCCGTTCTAAAAAACTTATTTATTTAAAATCATTTTTTTATTAAAATATCAAAATGTCGATTGTAATATTTAAATGTTTTAATATTCTAGTTTTATTCCGCATTAGAAAGTTCATTTTTTATCTTTTCTGTTTTTCTCTAGCGTAAGCTAAAATTATCGTCTGGCAATCCAAAATCTATTTTTAGCCGGAATTCTCGAGATCAGGTCTTATTGTTTGTTTACACATTGTGTACCTGATTTCAAGGCTATAGATTGTTTTAGAAAAATACTTTCGCGCTACGGAAGTAAAATCACCTCAAGATTAGTGCACCGGAATTGTTAATAAGTCCATCATAAAGCGATTATGATTGGAGAAGGGGTGTCAGGTGACTTGATTGTCACTTTGCGCTAGAGTAACTTAAATACGCACGTGCAGCAAAATCCGAGAGACAGATAGAGGAGAGAGAGAGTTGGAGTTTTTTGGAGGTTGGAGGGTTCGAAGTTTATTCGAAGCTTTTCTAGACGTTCAGTTTTCACGATGACTCTCATGTTCAAACCCGGTGATATTTATACCGTACCTAATAAGATCTTTGGTACCTGTAACAACATATTTTCTTCGGTAATATCATCGTATTACTTGTAAGACCATCATGTAAAGAATATTTGAAACTCCGACTGCCACATCGATGACAAAGTAGTAATTTTAATCCGATTTACTAGAGAATTTCTCCTGCTTGGTTGTTCCTGATTATGTAGTAAAGCTTTGAAACATAAAATTCGACTGTTTACTGCTGGACTCATTATTTTATTAAAATATCAAAATGTCGATTATAATATTTCAATGCTTTAATATTATAGTTTTATTCCGCATTAATAAGTTCATTCATAAGAACACAAATTTTCTTAGTGATATAACCATACGGCTTATGCCTGTGGTCAATACGTGGAAACCCAACTTAAAACAGATCTCATCAACGCCTTTTTAAGCTCCAACGAGCAGGGAAGACCGAGCTATGCTCGGTCAAAAGTAGCTTTGAGTTCAAATATCATGACCTATGAACAAAATGATCTACTAATCGAAATTTCTCGAACATGTGACCTAGCCCAATAGTCTTCTCGTTCCCTAAAACTGTAGAATACAAAATTTAGTTCAAATCGTCTGAGCCGTTTTTAAGATAAAAATAGCTTGCCCATAATGAGCCATGACCAAAATAACCCACTTATCGAATTTTCTCGAACATGTGACTTCTTTTTAACTTTGACCCGGCCCGCTGTCATTATAAAAACTCAATAGCCGATATGCGAGGTATAAAATTACTAAGCTCGATGAGACGAATCGAATGAGCTATAGAAATTGAAATTCGCCGCCACAGACTATAGTACCTTTACTTGTCAGTGAAAACATACCAATTTCATTACTTTTGAAACAGTGTAACATTATTAAAATGCAATAAAAACAATTTTTCCCCATTGACTGTAATGTAGCAGAATACTTTTGAGTGTCCCTGTAAATGAGCTATAATTGCTAGTTATTCTATACTTTATAGATAACACGTTGTCGCCCAACTCAATGATGCATATAAATTTTCGTATATTTGAAATAGTGTAAAGACATTAAAATCCATAGAATTAATATTTTCCCCATTGACCGTAATGTAAGGGAATAATTTTCAGTGTCCCTGTAAATTAATCATAAATACTACACACTTCATTTTCAATACCAAACATGGCATTGTGGACCTCAATAACATATATCAATTACATGGTGTTGCGAATGCCTCCTTCTTCGACCAGCCAAACGATTTATCGGTTACCAATGGCAACTGCTTTTTGTTTTTCTCTGATTTATTCTTTTTCTGACAGATGCAAATTTGTTTTTTTGAACCGATTGTCGGTAATAATTTGAACTTTGAAAAGAGAGTGATAAAAGCATAATATTCTCTCTCTATATATGTAAATAAATCTTTCTTAAGTTTTTAAAGAAGAAGTTTTGATTATTTGATGAAACATTTTACAATAACTGAACAAGTTTAACTTATTTGATCAACTTTTGATTCTCGATTGAAAGATAGAATGAATAGCGTCGTTTTGGAATAGAAGAACCTGCATTCTAAGCAAAATGACATGCAACACATGGCGAACCGAGCATATTTACGCGATTTATAGAACGGACAGACAAACTGAATTCACAAGCACTTTTCAACTACGTTGGAAAGTGTTAAAAGCGTGTGGTTCCTTGGTAAAAACGCGTTTCAAGTTCTTGTACCCGCGCCTGATGTAAAGTGGTTACCTCTTCCGGCATACAAACAGGTGGAGAAACATGTAAAGCTCCCCTCAGAGAAGTTTTTTATTACTTTAATTTTATTTAACAATGTCTGTGTTAGAAAGAAATACTCATAAAATTTTATTAATTATATTTATTATTAATTTTATAATTATTTATTATGTGCATAATAACTAATGTATTTCGCGAATGATGGGATTATAATAATGACATGTTACAAAGAGAAGAGGTTATAAATTATTTAATTGCAGTTTTGCATGTAAATAATGTTGTAAAAAAAAATAAAAAAAAACTAGATAAATACATAGCTGTCTGCAGATCATATCCCACATCAATGTTGAGAAATACCAAAGATTTCAAATAGTAGGGAAACTAAAATAGTAGCTTCGACGTTAATTAAATTCTGGACAGGCCCAACGCGATAATGTGATCAACTACTACATCATTCCCGTAACACTACCATGCTCAGGGGCTCAGGTAGAAAACTTGATTAATATATATATTTTTATAATAGATACCAAACGGATTATTTAATTTTTAATTTACAAAATTTTTTCTTATAATTTTCCGGTGTCTAATTTTCAATACTTTTTTTTTATTACAAATACATATATGCTTTTGTTTTATTGTCGTCTATTTTTTCAATTTCTCATTTAAGGATTCTTTCTTTGAATAGGGAATCTTTCTTTGAATTCGTCTATTAGTAAGGATTCAATGTTTTGTTCTTGGTAGAATGTCAATGCCTTTCTTGCGCATTCCCCTCGAATTTGTGCATTCCCCTTGAATGTGCGCGTTCTCCTTGAATGTTATCGATGACAGAAGTATGTTTCTACCTACATCATTCTCAGTAAATACCTTTGTCAAAGTGTGAAAGCAAAAGGCATTTCAACATTTTTTGAGACACTTTGTATGTTGTAATGATTTATTAATATATACTAATATTATTAATCCCTAATTATTTATTTTAATCAATGTTAATTAGAATTAGTAATAATTATATTAAATGTACGGTCGTGGAAAAAAAGTGAGTACTCCTCGCTAAATCTGTAACAAATTATCGTAAAAGAAAGTTACTGGTACTAAATAATTAGAAATAAAGTCTAATTTTAAATGATGTATGTAAAATTTGTTTAGGGGGCCATCTACATATCAAATCAAATCCAAACTTTATTTTTGTTAGTAGCAACACCCAATTTTGACACGATATTTTAAATCTTCGGTTCAAACTATGCCTAGATACCAAATTTCAAGTCATTTGGATAAGTTTTTGAATTATAAATATTAAAAAATTAGAGTTTCTAATGTTAATTTCATTTTCATGTTTTTATTATTAGTAATATCTCCTGAAATTATAATCCTAATGTGCTAATTTTTTGTTTGGTTATAATACTAAAAAAACCCAAACATAAATACGTTGAATTTGTAATTTTTATAATTGTATAATATGAATTATGAATTATAAAATTAATATTCGAAAAAATTATGAAATTCAACCTGCAGTTTTTTGATGGATTTATATTTATTATGTTCTGTTTTATGCGCATTCGAAATTTCAAATTTTTCTTCCAAGTCTTTTCAAATTATGCTGAAAAACGTCAACATGTTGGTTTAAAGGGCTTGGTTGGTTGGCTTCTATAACGTACAGAAAAGCTTAATTTGAAAAATATTACACTCATTTTTTTGTGATTAGAATAAGATTTTCTTTTACCTTCTCTGTGTCTGCTTTTAAATTTTTTATTAAAATTACGTAAATCGTATTTGCATGATATATAATTTTACGTCAGTTGTGTAAATTACTTACGCTTTATTTTTAAAGCTCATTTATGAAAAATGAACAGTCCTACCTTAAAAAGACAATCTTACTCAGTACTTTTGTTACCTTTAATTGAATTTCTAGCTTCTTCTATAGTCTAATTAATAAACCTATTTTATTTTTTTTGCGGTATATGTTTAAAGTAAAGTTTCTTATAAATGCATATATGTTGTGCATTTGCTGAAAAAGCTTTAAAAACATGCCTTTAGCAATCGAGTTAAGATTTATATTCACACTGAAGAGCAATTTGTCTGGGTTTTTTCTACATCGTTTCCTTATACTGCTTCATACTATTTTTTATTTTAAATTTTGTATTCGCCGATATTCTTCAATTATAAATTTAGAAAAGCGCGAGTAAAATAAATTCAAAATCTCAGAAAAAGCGTTATAAAAACATCTATAAAATTCGAATCACATTCACATATTCGAAAACTATTTTAATTACAAATAACCTTACATATATATTTATAATCAGATAATTCAACTCTTGTATTTATTATAAAATGAATATTGAAAAGGATTTTACAGTATATAACAATAACCGAAACCTATTAAGTGAGTAAAATGGTCATATCGGCAAGAAATAATACATTAATAGACGCGACTTCGTCATTCTCAACTGTAACATTTCAACAATATCTGTAACATTTCAATAATCGTGTAACGAACTTCAATTTGGATACAGCCCCTAAGATATGCTCATTTTAAAATAATTAATTTCTCTGAAACTAATCGTAGGAATTTCATGAAATTTGGTATCTAGGCATAGTTTGAACTGAATATTTAAAATATCTTGTCAAAATTGGGTCTTGTCATGAAAGAAAACAAAGTTTGGATTTGTTTTGATATGTAGCCGGCTTCCTAAGAAAATTTTATATACATCATTTAAATGCAAACTTTATTTCCAATCGTTTGGCACCAATAACTTTCTTCTACAATAATTTGTTGCAGAGTTAATAGGGATGTTCACTTTTTTCCCACGACTGTATATATTAGTAGTATTTAATATCAGTATATGCATAATCATTTAAACTTACAAAAATTCTGTGATATTCAATCTTTTATGTAGACGGTCATCTTTCTTTACAAAGTTTTATTCATTTCTGCAGATTTATTGGCTACGGTGATTCACAGATTTTCAAAATTTTCATTTGTCAATGTTTATTTTGGTTATTTGCAGTTTTCAATGGACTAATTTTGATTATTTTCAATTGATTAAAAATGACATCGGACATAAATATGTTGAATTAGTAACAGGCATAAAACTGAGCTGCACCGTCAGGGGCCTGAGGGGTGTCCATCAGTACGTCAACCGTCGCACCCAAATCCTGAGGGACTTATAACGCGCACGACCGGGGGAGGCCTCCCGTATGCGCTGCGACCGTTTGGAGCATCGCCACCTGCGCATCACTCCGATTGAACATATGAGGTGACCACAGAGGTCGTTACGATACGCGGTGGCATCCAAAATCAGAGCAACCACCACGAAGACACCTGATGAATCGCAAGAGGACACCCGATGGCTTCGTAGCCAGAACCCCATGAGGGGGACAGGGTCCTCGGCCATAATGTCGTGTTCCCCCGACGACCCTTGTTTTGCCGCGGCGTTCGATCGTCGAGTCCTAGGGAAGGAGGATACAAATAGCTCATCTGCCGCGGTTAGAACATAAATAAGCTTAAAATATTTTCGTCACCAGATGCTAAATTCCGAATACATTCTGCAACTGAGTTCTGAATGTCTATAATGATACAAAATCCAGAAGTCTGTGGTGTTTATTTGCTAGGTCGCATGAAATGAACTCGAGAGCTACGTAGTAAATACCACTGAATTAGATTATTAAAATAATGTTTTGTTTTTTATTGTGTTTAAAAGAGTACTTTCAGAGGAAGGAAGATAAAATCTTCGAATATCCTTTATTTTTATTTACATGTACTATGACTAAATTTATTCTTTATTTGACGTTGTACCTGCAGCTAAAAAATTAACTGAATTATCCTTTCTGAAGTAAAAAAAACGGTCGGACCAACATTAGATAATTGTTGTCCCAAACTGACACACAGTAATAAATGTCCGCCTGGCCATTCCATTGGACAAAGAACTATTTACAAACAAAAGCCCATCAGTGGTTCAACCGTTAGTACCTCAGAATCCGGCTCATATACGCTCGAATTAGAGAGACCTCTGTACCCTACCATTTACAAACCATTTCTTGACGATAACATTGTAATCCTACTAGTTGGCTTCGCCCGCTAGCGGGCCCCTAATTTACATCGGTGCCTCGAATCTTGTAAAATCTCGAATAAGATAAACCTCGAATAAGATAAACCTCGAATAAGATAAACCTCGAACTGAACGATCCTCCGACCCTGGTCCCCGCTGCCTTCGGCACCGGATAATCACTTAAATGGCACATCGAATAGTATAAACCTCTAACTGAACGAACCTCCGGCTCGGGTCCCCGCTGCAAGCGGCACCGTATAGCAGTCGTGCTGCGCACGCGCTGCAGTATACGTTAGTTCCACCTTCCACCACCAGGTGGCGCAAACTGTTTATACGATCATAACTGAAATCGTTAAGGCTTTCGATGTCGAGTCAAATGAGCCATACCCCGTCGTAATCCGGGCCATCGAAACAGAGATACTAAAACGCCCCCTGGTGGTGAAAAACGAAATAAAACCGATAAGCTCTAGTATCCTCTATCGATATCGAGTCGAATGAGCCAAACCGCGTTCCGATTGGACTCGTAGAACTCGAGATATTGTGAAATCAAAATATAAAATCTGATATTATTATTCGAAAAGAGTGGTATAAACTCAGAAACTTTTAAAAATGTTATAGAGGGTTCTTATTACTTTAATTATGATGTTTGGAATCAGTTTGGTGGACATCCGTAACATAGTTTCTTAGTTATAGAAACGAACCATAGTTAAGAGAAAAAAACCTGAAGGGGGGGAGGGGGCGATGACACTGCTCTCCTCAAATGACTGATTTAGACTGCCGGAGTTCTTGTTCAAAGACAGGGACCTGTAGAAAAACGTAAAGCTGAAAAAAAATCGATAACGGGCGAAGCCCGCTTTTCCCTATCACAATATCTGGTTGCCACTCTAAAAGAAAAACTTAAAATACTCGTAATGCAGTATCAGTTTGGTGGAAATCCGTAACATAGTTTCTTAGTTATAGAAACAGACCATAGTTAAGAGAAAAAAACCTGAAGGGGGGGAGGGGGCGATGACACTGCTTTTCCTCAAACGACTGATTTAGACTACCTGAGTTCTAGTTCAAAGACAGGGACCTGTAGAAAAACTTAAAACTGAAAAAAAAAACAGAAAAAAAAATCGATAACGGGCAAAGCCCGCTTTTTCCTATCATAATATCTGGTTGCCACTCTAAAACAAAAACTTAAAATACTCGTAATGCAGTTTTTAGACGCGGCCTACTTCTTAAAATCCTAATATCTAGCCGGCACTGTAATAGAAATCTTTCTTTTGCTTTAATTATACAAATAATGATGATTAATTATACAATAAAATAATATATCGGCTCGTAATGAAGATATGAGAATAATTTTTAGATATTCTGAAAGCAGAATCCATTTTGCGTCGCCCTGTGAAAGTTTGGAATTACTGCGCCCCTTGGATTCGGAGATGGCCCCCCTCTGAAAAAACCCAGTTGAAAGTCACGTGACCCCCGGTAAAAGAATTTGCGCCTCGCCTCTTGAAAATCCTCTTCTGGTCGTTCCAGACATATGTCTGCCGATGTTTTGCGGTCTCCACCAGCTGCGTGCGAAAAGAATTAAAAAATTATTTTTTATCGATCGATTTTTAAAGGATTTTTTCGGTTCTAATTGTCGTACGGAAATGATTTTCGAATTTATGAAACGGGAAGGTGTCCCGCTTCCGTCCGTACAGCTTCCGAATTTCTGGCCCCCCGACTTCCGGAGATACGGATCGGTTTAAAAACCCGTACTGCGGTTTGTGGCTTAATTTGCTCCGCAGCGGCCCTGCATTCTCCCCGACCCGAGAGTCTGGCAACCCCTTTCGGAGGCGAAATTTTTGCGGTTTTCGATTCTTTTTCAAGTTTGGTTTCGGTCGGTAATTAAAACAGTTTTGTTAATTAATAACTCCCCGGGTCCGGGTCGGACTCCCGACCCGGCCGAACTTCAGCTTCGCACCTTTTTTCCGAATTTTTCGGTCCGCGTCCGCCGTCCATGCGTCGAGTGGTCCCGGGTCCTTTGCGTGTACAGAGGGGAATGCACAGACAGACAGAAACACACACAGACGTTCACCGACATTAATAGTTTCTTGACGATAACATTATAATCCTATTTTTAAATATGTAAAGTATGTTTAAAGCTTTTCATAGTATTATGTTTCAGATAAAAAATATCTGTATGACATCATCAGACACCCCTGTCATTGTCTGTCCTGGTTATATTCTCTCTATTGCACGCCATTTCTCACAATCGGTCAAATGTCTTCTGGACGACATATTCCACCTGCAACAAGCAAAAATTTTATCCAACTACATGTAAAATCCTTGAAATTATACTTTAAATTCACTTACGGGAATTCCTTTTCACACGTACCAAAAGAATGGTCGAAAAAATTTGCATATTTTTCTGTAGCAAAGGTTAATCCAATTGTACTACGTGATAACGTTGACACTGAGTTACCAACCAATCACTTTTCATTGAAGTTCCCTTCCTCAAGCATCTTTTTATAGTTGTTTCTTTAATTTTTCTCGCCAGGGTATAATTATTTGATTTGATTGACTAAGAGGGACTGCTAAACCAAGTCTGTAGAGCATAGTATCCCTCCCGGACCCTTTATTAAGGTCTTAAAAAAAAGGTTACAAGAGTGGTTCATCATTGCCGGAAAACAGATTTTTCCCACGTGACACTGGGCAGAGAGGGGTATCAGTAGAAATATATTATAGTATACTGATTTATTCGTCTTGTTTAAAAACTTATTGCTATGCATAACTATTACAAAGATAATTTTTTACTCAGTCAATATTTAACGCTATATTTTACAAAAAAGTGTATGTGACATATCTTGTATTACATTATCATTTTAAACCATTTCTTATCAAAAGTTGTTTTAATTTTTATCTAACATCTTATTTTATCACATACCAGATTTATGTTACTATGCCTGCCAAATTTACTATGACATCTTTCTTAAATATGTAAAGTGTGTACAAAGCTTTTTATGGTATTATGTTTCAGATTTAAAAGAAAAATCTGAAAAGTAATATAGATTTACGTAAATACCTTAAAAGCTTTTTTAACGTACTTAATAAAAACACCTCTCAACTTTTACAGTTTAACATGTTTTATATTTAATCTTTCATCGTTCTGCATAACTTTAGCTAAAAGTATCACATTTTGACGTGCATCGAAATTTATTTTTATTACCGGATTTTATCAAGTTGCTTTTTTTTCAAAAGTTGATTTTGACAAATGATCTAAACAGCATAAAATTATTTATTAGAGAATACTTTTAATTTTTCAAAAGAACATAAGCGTTAAAGTTGTCAAACAAACAACGGAACACAAAATTTTATCTTTTTATTTCTAAATATTTTTACGTGTTTTCTTTCAATGAAATATATATATATATATATATATATATATATATATATATATATATATATATATATATATATATATATATATATATACATATACATATATTTCTTTTCAAATGTAAATTCTTTAAACTAAATTTTATTTTGAGAAATTAACTTTTTAAAATTTTATCCATATTTTAAAATTAATACAGCTTCCGAAAAAAATAAGGCTTTTTGCATTTTGTTTTTCAATTTTGTGTACAGGAGAAAATAAATATTAATTTATCTTAAACATATACAAAAATATTAATTTAAAAATCGATTTTTGAAAGAGAAATAAAATTGTATTAGTATTTCTTACTACGAGAATCATATTTTAAAAATTTCTCTCAAATCCTTCAGACAATGTAATTAAGATATAACTGAAAATAATTATACGATGCCCGGTAACTTTCTCTTTCATAGAACATTATATACCGTATTTACCAGGTACGATGTTCATCCCTTTTTTTAATTGGGGGAAAAAGGGGAAAAATGTATCTTCTGTATAATAGGCACCATAGTTTTTTAACGGCAGAAATCTAGAAATTTGTAGAAAATTCTTTATAACTCCTGACTCATAAAAACGAAATTCGTACGTAAATTTCCGCATTTGTTTGTTTGTATGCAAGAGCTTGAGACCTATGCTACGCCGAAGGCGGCTTTGTCTCTAATAATCCATTCGGGATAAACCCATAGATATCCAAGAAAAACTAGCACACCAACATGGTGCTTGTCGTCACGTGTTCTTAGGTAATCCAAGCATTTGTTCTTGCATATTTATCCTACAACAAAATATCATAAAATTAAGGTTTCCGCAATATATACTTTATTCATATTAGAAATTTGTTTAAAATATGTATTTAAACCAGAACCCTATAATAATAATGTGAGATTATGATGAATAATAGTTTCAACACATTAGCCGGCAACACATTTCACGCAAGCAACACATTTCACGCAATAGTTTCAACAGAAGAGTCTTCAAATATAATACATAAAAACAAAAAGGTTTAATAAAATAACAACATATACAACTGAGGATTGGATTCAAATAGAAATATAAAACTGATGAATAATAGTTTCAACACAACAGAAGATTCTTGAAATATAATACAAACAAACAAAAAGGTTTAATAAAATAACAACATATACAACTGAGGATTGTATTCAAATACAAATATAAAACTGATGAATAATAGTTTCAACACAACAGAAGATTCTTGAAATATAATACATACAAACAAAAAGGTTTAATAAAATAACAACATATACAACTGAGGATTGGATTCAAATACAAATATAAAACTGATGAATAATAGTTTCAACACAACAGAAGATTCTTCAAATATAATACATACAAACAAAAAGGTTTAATAAAATAACAACATATACAACTGAGGATTGGATTCAAATACAAATATAAAACTGATGAATAATAGTTTCAACACAACAGAAGATTCTTCAAATATAATACATACAAACAAAAAGGTTTAATAAAATAACAACATATACAACTGAGGATTGGATTCAAATACAAATATAAAACTGATGAATAATAGTTTCAACACAACAGAAGATTCTTCAAATATAATACATACAAACAAAAAGGTTTAATAAAATAACAACATATACAACTGAGGATTGGATTCAAATACAAAACTGGATTAATATTTATGAACAATACACACTTTCAATACACATATTTCAATATAAACATAATTAACAAGATTCCCTGAGCTTTGCATCAAAATTAAACCAACAACTATGGCTAAAATCTATAGAACCTTTCTCAGAGTGAGTAGCATTTATTGTTCGTTTACAGGAACGCACAAAAGTATTCCATTGCTTCAATATCTATGAGTAAAAATCGTTTACAGTGTATTTTAATGAAATTGATATACATTAATGAGATGTACTAGAGCATGTTTTTTGTAGATTTACTGAATGCATAGAATATTTCGTTTATTTACAAACAGTGGCGGCTGGTGATTGATTTTATTTGGGGCATTAAATACATGGTTGGAAAATTATTATATTTTCCCCACTATATTGTAGAAGAAATATTTGACTTATTTGTAGATAGAAATTTCAGCCATTAAGAGCCTACACTAGTCACGGAAAGAAACGATCAAGCTAATGTTAAGTCTATGGGAAGGTTCTAGCACGATTCCTCGCTCGCATTTTAATATTTTTAAATGCTTTTTTTGCATAGGATAGCTGAGGTCAATCTCCAACGTTGTTAGTTTTTACTTTTTCGATTTTTGTTGCAGATATTTTATAAGCGGGCATTTTCAATTTTGGAACCGGTTCTGAAAGTGAAAATACCCTTATATAAAAATAACTGGAACCAAAATCGAAAAAGTAAAAACTACCAACGTTGGAGATTGACCTCAGCTATCCTATGCAAAAAAAAAAGCATTTAAAAACATTAAAATGCGAGCGAGAAATCGAGCTAGAGCCTTCTCATAGACTTAACATTAGCTTGAGCGTTTTTTCGCATGACTGATGTAGTCTCTTAAAATAAGAAAAAAAATTGGAACAGATGTGTTACACTCACGCACCGATGTTTGGCGACTTTTTGGTTGGCGCGATTTTCAAGCCCGCGCAAAATCAATAAATTAATAGCTAGGTTGCCATCAAAGGAAAAAATCCCCTAAATTTGGCGATTTCTTTCCTTTTTATAACCGATTAAAAAAAGAAAGAAAAACTGTGCGAGAGTGTATGATATCATAGCCAAACATTTCTTTAAAAAAATAGGGGTAAGAAAAGAATAAAACTTTCAGCCATGCATTTAGTACTTCAAAAAGAGACAGTCACGAGTTTCCACTGTTTACAGAGACACTCAAAAGATTTCGGTTGCAGGACTGACTATGAGCCATAACTGCTGGATTTAAGTTTTAAGCTGTGATATGCATTTAAAATGTTTATTTTTAGGGCATTATAAGGTGTGTATTTAATATACAGGGTTGCACGATATAGAATTCGCACACATGTCTGGTTATGAACAGCAATTCCTGAAAATGAATTTTTACTGCATTGCGTTTTTTTAATCGTTTATTTAGATATCTCATTTCCTTCTATGAACAAAAAATATAATGTTTTACAATATTCCGATACTGTTGGAAAATTTTTCATAATTTATGCCGTGGTGCAGGATTTTTCGTTCATATTATGTCTTATTGCACAGGACATATCTTATAGCAGAAACACGTATTTTAGATATTTTTCTCTTCCATTACTAATTTAATGCATTATAGATTATAAAACGCATCGAGCATATAAATCGTTATAAATTTTATTCTTAAATCTAGTTTTATAAAATAGTAATCCTAAATTTTATTCTTATACCATAGTTATAATAATTTTTACCCAATTTTTAAATAAACGGTAACATACAATAAAGATATTTATATATTTTATATGAATCACTTTTACAGTTTTTCTCAATGCGTGTAGTCATGCATTCTGAATATGTCCCCAGTGTCTTTATACGAGATAGAGACCTTGCATTGTGTTCATTCTAAAAGATTTCACGTATTTCACGGTCTCAAATCTTTTAAATTGAAGTTGCTTCCTTAAAAGAAACAAAAAAACTTTGATATCTTTCCTAGTTTCCACAAAGCTTTATGACGCATGATTCATAAAAATAAATGTTTCTGCTGCTTTTATCTTTATTTCCTTTCGGCTGATATGATTTCTAAAAGTAATTTGAAATATGGTTTGTTACGTGAATTTTTTTTCTTAAAATTTTGCGTAACAGTATGTTATTTAAATATAAATGTTAACATTTAAAAAAATAAATATGTCAACTAAAGTTTTTGTAACTAACGTAAACTGATATTCATGGACTAATTCCGGAACAACGAAATAACTTACAGACTTAATTTTAAACAAAAATAGATTTAATTAAAACAAAAAAAAAACTGATATATTTCCTAGTTTCCACAAAGCTTTATGACGCATGATTCACAAAAATAAATGTTTCTACTACTTTTATCTTTATTTCCTTTCGGCTGATATGATTTCTAAAAGTAATTTGAAATACGGCTTGTTACGAGAATTTTTTTCTTAACATTTTGCGTAACAGTATGTTGTTTAAATGTAAATGTTAACATTTAAAAAAATAAATGTCTTAACTAAAGTTTTTGCAACCAATAGTAACTAACCAACAACAGAATAAAATTTTAAAGAAGTAAATGTATATTTAAAACAATGCTTAAATTACTTTGTTAAAAGTACATGTATTTGTATGATGCCTCTAAAACACACACATATATATATATACGGAAGCTTCCGATGAAAGAGCAATTAGTTCTCTGAAGTTTCATACGTATAAAATACTTATTAATTAATTATTTTTTTTAAAGTAATTACAATTTTTTTACCCATTCCTTATACGAAATTCAAAGTCAGATTTTAAATTCTGATCATGACCATTTCATTTATAATTACTTTATAATGGCAATACTCATCATTGTGCTACATTGGCTACATCGGTTACTTAAACAATAATTATTAGCTTAACATTGATTTTGTGTTAATCAGTGACCAGTACTGCAGGTGAGAAAAGCTACATCGAAATATTTCGGCCTAGCACCTTTTTTCGCTCTGCGAAAAACTAAACGTAAACTGATATTCCTTTACTAATTACGGAACAACGATTTAACTTACAGACTTAATTTATATCATGTTAATTATCAGGACGAGCGTTATAACACATATAAATTTTGTAAAATTGTGTTTATAATAACTATATCTTTTCCATATATTTTATGTGTTTCCCATAGGTCCTTAATGCTAGGGCAAAATGAATAGAAGGATTTTATGGCAGCTATGGCGACGCTATGTCGAGCCCATATGTAAAATGCGCCTAAAACACAATAGATATGAAGTTTATATAACAATGAATTTACGAGGTGTTAAGAGGTTACTTCACTCAGATGAAAATACCCGCTCGCTAATGTTAATCATGTTAATAATGTTGTTTTCAATATTTTTAAATGATTTTTTTTGCATGGGATAGCTGAGGTCAATATCTATGCAAGCTCCTTTGTACTTTTTCTATTTTGATTACACGTTTTTTTTTATTAAGATACTTTCACTTTCGGAACCGGTTTTGAAAGTGAAAGTATCTTCAATAAAAAAAACTGAAACAAAAATCGAAAAAGTACAAAGGAGCGTGCATAGATATTGACCTCAGCTATCCAATGCAAAAAAAAAAATTAATTTAAAAATATTTAAAAATTATTAAAAATTATTAACATTTAAAACTATTGAAAAGCGAACGAGATATCTTAAAATATTTCCTCCATAGGATTAACGTTAGCGAGCGGGTGTTTTCGTCTGAGTGAAGTAGCCTCTTAAGCGGCGCTGGTCCTCGCAGCCAAGGGGACCCAGCGCAAGTTAAGTACTTGCTGTAAAGGCGGGAAATGTCTAAAACTAAAACGAAAATAACAGGTTGTGTCGTATTTAATCACCGAATCCAAGACAAGAAATAAGAAAGATATTTAAATGCGTGTATAATTTCAACACACACACACACACACACATACATACATACCGGGTGTCCCAAAAATGACTGATGGATTTTAAAATTCAATAATTTGCAAACGGTGACAGATATTAAAAAAATTCTTGCAGAAGGTATGATGTCAGGAGTTTTCTAACTGTGATTCTTGATTTTAGTTCGAATTTCAAACAATAGATGGCGCTGACAGCGATTGGCGTTCCGTAGAGGCCGAAACAGATGCCACTCATCATAGATACAATATGCTGATGCCCCCTGAATACTAGGGACTTTTTTGACTACTTTTTATTTCAGCGTTTGAACGGTCCCTCGAACTTCAACACCAATAATTTCTAAAAGTTTTCTTTGCCTAGTTTTTCTGTGGTCAAATAAGTCAAAGAAAACTTTTAGATATTATTGGTGGTGAAGTTAGAGGGACCGTATAAACTTTCAAAAAAAGCCGCCTTCGGCAGCCGTTATTTTTGTCACCGCGCAGGCCTAGTATTCAGGGGGCAGTGCATAAATGCTGAGGGTCGTCAGTTTCGGCCTCGACTGAACGCCAATCGCTGTCAGCGCCATCTATTGTTTGAAATTCGAACTAAATTCAAGAATCACAGTGAGAAAACTCCTGACATCATACATAACCCTTCTGCAAGAATTTTTTTAATATCTGTCTCCGTTTGCATGTTATTGAGTTTTAAAATCCATTAGTCATTTTTGAGACACTAGGTATATATCTATCTATCTATCTATCTATCTATCTATCTATCTATCTATCTATATATATATATATATATATATATATATATATATTATCTTTTAGAAACTTTTTCCGGATACAAGAAAAAAAAAACAGTAAGAAATGATATTTCCAATCCAATAACTTTATGCCAGATTTGTTAATGAAACCAATTGTAACTGATTTCAAAATCAATCTGCCGGATAACTGCCAACATATACATAAATCACATTTTCCTTATGAACAAATGAAACATGAAAATCATTTAAAAACTCACAAAAGGAAGTACAATTTTTCTCTATATTCATTCATCATTTTATATAGATTGCCAAACTATATTCTTCACTTTGTCCTCTTCATTAAATAGAAATGTAAATTGCTTTTTTAGATTGACTTATTGTTCGCCTTTTTGACAATGGAGAAACTGTTCACACATGAGTTGGTTTTAATTTTCTTTTGACAATGAATGCATATCCATTTCTTCTTTACAAAATATTTTGAGTTTTCCCACAGAATTATTTTTGCATTAGTAGAAGTGAATTATATTTTAGACAAAATTGAAATTTATATTTGTAATTCCTCGTTTTATGACAATATTTGTTCTCCAAAATGGCATCCATAAAAGAAAAATCTCCGTAATCTTTTTACTGGTGTCAATAGGATGGCACATAACTTTACTGGTTACCATCATTCAAAAGTTTTTACAGCTTCGTTTAAATAAATTATAAAAATAACTATAAAGGAAACTGCACATAGATTTCATATAAACTTTTTTATTATACATTTTACTAAAAGGATATATTTGAGTTCAAACATTATAATTTATGGAAAACTTATTTCTAACCTTAATTAGTTCTATACTCATTTGATCAATTGTTTGTTGCTATGACTTCATATTATGTGCCAATAAATTTAATCAGTATTTCGCCATGAAATGCGGAAACAGAATTCCTAAGATTTAAATTAATTTATCATCTTGAAAATAAAATGAATTTCCTATTCCAAGTTCTTAAAGAAAGCCTTTTAGAAAGTAAAAGGCTTTTTATTTATATATTTATTTATTTTTAATAAGACAGTAATGAAATTTCAATGTCTTTCCTTTTTTTCATCCTTTTTTTCCATCAAAGAAAAACTTTTCATTGATTTTTACGTAACATCCTTTCAAATGCTTTTTCAAAAGATTAAAAGTCTTATTTCAAATATCCATTATTAAATAACAGTAAGCCTAGAAGACAAAGGAGAAGCTTCATCATTTGAGAGTTTGAATAACATTGTTATTCAATAAACGTGTGGCGTGATTAATTACAAAAGATTCGTTTTGACAAAAGAGGGCACTATGATTCTTGCTCGTGACAAGTTATACCCGACTCGAACACAAAAATTATTTTTGATGTCAACTTGAACCCAACAAAATTTTTTCGTTAACCCGAAACCCGACCCAATCCCGACAAAAAAAAAAAAAAAAAAACAAAAAAAAAACAATTCGCGAACTTGTAACCCGAAGTGAAACACGAAATGAAAGAAAACTAGTCCATATTTTATTACAATTATAGAAAAATACTCTACAATTGTATCTTTTATATAAATTGTATCTTTCATGTAAGAAAATGAACTTGTATGTACTCTTTCACATTCAATTATTAGTTTTTCATGTAAAGCAATACCTTGGCTTTTTTTTTTCCGGGTCGAATCGATCGGCGATCGGGTTGGATTCATGTAAAATCGGGTTACTCGACCCGATGGAGGACTGTAGTATGACTTGAAGAAAAAAGAATTTGCTAAAAATGAAAGATTTGTCCCCTCAAGAACATACATTTGTTATTATTAAATTTCTTTTATAGATGTTAATTTTTATATAGAAAATATTGATTTGGGAATATTTTAAAATGAGCCAGCAGATTTCGATATCTACACGTGATGATTAATCAAATTGTTATAGTAAGATTTAAGTCGTCTTAAAATTGATTGGATGTTTTTGAAATTGAATAACAAATAAAGGTCGACAGCTGTTGAATTTATTTGTGCAGAAAATTAATGTGTGAATTCGCTAATTTGTCTATTAAATTAACTTTGTTCCAAATATCACCAATAGATGGCGTTGCGACGCCTAATAATGATCAGACGTTGAGCTTGCTCACCTCCGA
Organism: Maratus michaelseni; assembly: GCA_963931845.1. Lineage (NCBI taxonomy): Eukaryota > Metazoa > Arthropoda > Arachnida > Araneae > Salticidae > Maratus > Maratus michaelseni. The sequence goes on along the minus strand of OZ007592.1, from coordinate 45,032,351 downwards.
CGATCACATCGACCACGGTCGAAGGAGAAAATATACATGGAGAGGGTCTAATTGGAAGCATGGAAATAAGCAATAATTGAATTATTTGAATTATATTCTGTTTCTGTGCATCATAATAGGTGAAACCAGCGACTATACGTCCTTAGCCTTCCAAAAAGTGGCTCTTGTAATAGGAATATCATAATAGGAATCATTCACACAACATCCAAAACATTCATGAAACGCATCACGTGATCTGATTTAGCCCGATGAGACTGCGCAGACTTCGCTCTCTTGACCCAAAAAATTTTGTGAGTGATTTGATCACGTGATTGGACTTTTCGTTTGGAAGATTGATTGAACAACTTTAACAGTTCGATCGGAAATCTAACAATTTTCAACTTTTTTACTTTCTAAACTGATTTTTTAAACCTTCGTATTTCGTAATGAAACAATTTAAGAAATGTCACAATAGCGGAGTACGATTAATATATCAGTTTTAGTGACATATAAGTTGATGACAGCCCAGGCGTTCGGATCACCTATTTGTGTCAGCTTTGGTCTAACCACTGATGTCTAATATACTATTTCTAGATAGCTTAGTGGGTCTAACACAGAAAGCCCTACAATAATTACGCGCAAGCTCTCAAAAATAAAAATTAAATATAAAAAAAATTATAATTTAACAAATTACAGTAACCATTGGAAAAATGTTCCGATAGCTTAAAAAAAAAAAAAAAAAATACTGTACTTTTGTGGTATAACGGCCTTCACAATTATCATTATGCCAAGGTTGAAGGTATGATTTCGCCAAGATCATCGCAAAGCTTATATATGCATCTTATATACGCATATATACATTTCAAACACTCTTATATGTGCAATATACGTCATTATACACATATTATTCACGTCTTATATGTCGTATATACATCATATACAGATGTCATATACAGGGTGGTCCTAAAATATATTTAAAAAATGTAAAGGTTGGTAGAGGGGACCTAAAGAAGCATATTTCGGATAGGAATGTGGTTGCGGAAATCTAGCTTTCAGGCAGTAGAGGGCGCTGTTGATTTCGGCGGATGAAAGCATTTCGCTGGCTTGAATCGTATGCATCGTTACACCAATGCGGGGGTTGTCGATATGCATTTCATGTGTGGGGCTGCGCAAGGAAATGGAGCGGCTGCTCAAAGGATGCGCACGTTCAACGGCTTTCGAGCTTGTCGAAGGACTATACTCTAGTGTGCATAATACTTCTTCTTTTACTGCTGGAATTCTGCGATATCTTCTAGTGCCCGTATCACGCCTGGAAGCATAAAACGATCTACTCGCGCACAACTCCCGATGAAGACGCTCAATCGTTCGGCGATTCGGCAGATTCCTACCCGGGAATCGTTCCATGTACATCCTTTGAGCATCTTCTTGCGCAGCCCCATACATGAAATGCATGTCGGTAAGTTCCGCATTGGCTTAACGATGCCTGTTGCTCGAAAACCGAGCGGGGAAAGACGATTAAACACAGCGAAACGTTTTCATTCGCCGAACTCAACAGCGCCCTCTACTGCCTTAATGCGGCATTTCCGAACCCACATTCCTATACGAAATATGCTTATTTAGGTACCCTCTACCTACCTTTACATTTTTGACATATATTTTAGGACCACCCTGTATATACATCACATATGCATCATATATGACTATAACTTGGTCACATACGTCAATAAATGTTATATATATATCATATATTATTATAATGTCATACATGCTTTATAATTTGGCTTTAAATCTTGGTCGATTGGCAATTCATCCTTGGGGGCCGCTATAACACGAAAGTACCAAATTTACAATATATTAATGAAAACTGAAACAATTATAGTTGAAGAGCACGTTTTTTGCTTTATAAGACGATTTCTTATCCGAAGTCAATTTTTGAATTCGGCTTTTTTCATATCTGATAATTTACACTTATCCTTTTTGTAACTTTAACATTTTTGTAACGATTTTATGCATAGCTATTGCCTATTTAAAGAAAAATTCTTCTAAAGTTACAGAATTTCGTTAAAAATTCTTCTATAGTTATAGAATTTCGTTAAAACGCTTAAAAAAAATAAAGTGACGACGTCAAAAAAGTGACGAGTCAATAAAATGACGACGTCAAGAGGTGTATTCTCGACCGAAAACAACAACCATTTTCCCAATGGTTAAAAAAAAATATTACATACACTTACGATGGTTTGTCGCACTAAACAGATGGACCTGGATCATAAGCCTCTCCTATAATTTTAGATTTTTCTTTTCAATTTTTATTAATATAAAAATGCTTCATCAGTTGCTCTATATTTTCATTAAAAATGGAATACTGTTAATATAACAAAACTGTGATATCAACATGTTATGAGATTCATTTGTATTAGTAAATTAAAATATTTGTTAAGATTTGATAAAAAGAGCGTCGAATATTTTTATTAAAACGTAACAACATGTTTGAAACATAAATATTCAACTATCAAAATCTATATATTTAAAACGCTAAGCGTTTTGTTTCGACAATCCGTGAGAACAAACTACTACATCAAATTACATCATTCTTTTTTTAAATGAAAGATATTTGGTCACAGATTTGTTATCGTACATTCGTTTGTTCGAAAATTTAATTAATTAGCCGTAATCTTAAATTAAAATTTTACTTCTGCTTATGACGTCATAAAGTCGGCAATCGGATTAACGCCCATTGTTGTGACGTACAGAGTTTATTTTCTGAACTCAATGATTGCGAGCATAAGAAATAAATATTAAATATTAAAAGAACGTGAATTTTAGGCCAAATTTTTTAATTTGTAAGTTAAAATATAGTTAAAATGTTTAAGTATTTCGGTAAAAATATTTATCCGTGTGTTTTATAAGCAAATAAAAATTCATATTTACTGTGACGTCACGGAAATATTGTCCATTGGGTTCGTTTTATCATTAAGCATTATAACTTTGTTGATGCCATTTTTTTTTTCATTACAATTAAATGCAAAATATATTTTTATTTGTATGCATGGTGCTTAAGCATAAATGTACGTGTGAAAAGTTTGTACCGGTGAAAATGACGTTATACTTAGCTTGAAATGCATTTTAACATTGATAAAACTAAAAAGAAAAATTTATATGATTGTGTCAACATGGCGTAATATTAACTGATATTTCAATTTTTAATTTTAAAGATTAGAACTGGAGCCTTTATTGGTTGCTTCATCTTGATTGCATACCTTGATTAGATGTTAACAATTACTTTTTTTAAATTATAGGATTAAGTTATAGGAATTATAGGATTTGAATTATTAAGATTTCCTTTTTTAATAAAAAAATTCACAAAAATAAAGAATTTCAGAAAAAAAAAACTTGAAATAATGATTGTATTTTTAGCTAGAATAAACAATGTAAGGCTAATATTTTATAGGAATTATTTTGGTATGTTTGTTATAAGTCCATTTAACAGTTCCTTATTAGCGGCAAAGTCTTATTTCTTTCACTGTGAATTTTTCTTTCGATGTCAAAAAATGGTAGTCTACTTTTGGACGCCAACCAAAACACAATGGCAATATTTAGAAATGTATAACGGTTGTGACAACAAACGGCACTATCGCTTTAGCTTTCATCGCGCTTACGTCACTTCTAAATACTAAAAATTTATTTTTTTTACTACATTTTACAATTTCAATTCTTACATCCTCAATTAGAAAAAAAAAATTAGCTTTCGATTGAAATTTATTTGAAATCTGCCGCTTAATTTAACGACTTTTTAAATAATTTTCAAGCATGAAATATTTTTCAATTCTATCTGAACAATGACCATCCTTTTGTTTTAATAATGTAAAATAGCCCCTTGGAAAGTTGCAACAATTGAAAATAGGTATCCCTAACCTTCATGAAAAGTGAAAAATAAATAAATAATAGAAACCAGATAAATCATAAGATCAGATTATACATAAGATAGAGTATTTTGGCGCTAATATAAAATCTGTCAAAAGAAAAAAAAACTATTTTTAGTTTATGATTAACATAAAATTGATATGTTGAATTCGTTGATGTATATGTTGAATCAGAATATGCTAGGAACTGTTATTTATTATTTTTTTAAAGATCCATTGGATATTTAACTGTATAAGAGACCGACTGTGATGGAAAAGGAATAATCATCCTGATTATGTAAAGGGATAGAAGAAACCATACAAATAAATTACAATTGAAAACATTAAAATTCTCCCTCATCTGCATATTATTTTATTATTTTTAACAAAAATTCTTCATTTTTACATAAAAATTGATTAGCTTAAAACAATGGATGCGTTTTAGAAGATATGGATTTGAAACGAACAATGATTAAAGAGGACATTTTAAAACTTTTAATTTAAACATTTTAAAACTTTTTTTAACGTCGAATTTCAACGGTGCCTTTGAGCAGATGCAATACATATTCGCATAGGAGCTCATTCGATTGCATTATCACAGGGGGGGGGGGGAAGGGTGCTTATACTATGTTCTTTTATTTACTGAATATGAGATGAAAGTAGGAAATTTGTATGATACTTTATGATAGGACTATTTGTATGATACTTTATAGGTCCATGACCTTTTTTTTTTTGGCGTGGGGAATATGGTGGTAATGTCAAACTGATTTGCATTACACATTTGTTTACGGAGTGTTCATTTGGAGTTTGCATCGGAAATAGCATTTCACTGGGGGGGGGGGGGGTTAAAATAAAATATTTGAAAGACTGTTTCATACGAAGCCCTACTTAAATAATAAAGAAGCTTATTTTACTGATATTGTTATAGTACTTTTTTCCGTCACGTTTTGACGGGTTCCATCTAGTTTATATTTTAATTTGTTTATTTTTTTTTTTTTAACGCAATACGTATAACTTTATTTTTAAAGTATTTTACACAAGGAATTTTGCATTGTAAAATATGCTTTGCATTTTATTTTTAGTGATAATAAACCAATAAGGTACTTCACAAAAAACACCTATCGTATGCACAAGGATATTTCCGCATAATTCTTATTTGCTAAAAAAATATTAACGAATTGAAATGAAATTTTAAATATTATAAAGCGCTGTAAAGTAAAATTTTAATCGGGAGATTGCCCGTTTATCGTATTTAAATGAATATTTTATAATAATAATAGAAATAAATCTGTAATTGTTGTTAATATCAAAACTTACTTTTATTAAAAATATTCCATTTATCATAAAAAACACAAAAAACAACATTTTAAATAAAAAAAAAGAAAAAAAATCCGAAATACAATATTTAAATAAGTATTTTATTATAATAATAAATATTAATCTGGAATTGTTATTAATGTCAAAAATTTCCATTTATCATGAGAAATATGTATCAACCTCAATAGCAAAAATCATTTTCAAATAAAAAAGGCAGAAATGTTTTTGTTGAAGAAAACGCGGGATTCGACCTCAAACTATCCGGATGCAAAGTCAGCGCTCAAACCATTTATCCACCAAGCACACAACCGAACTTCAACAAAATATTAATATAAGTAGACAAATGCGTGATATGAACTTGTGGCTCTCAAGTTCACTGTAACTGTAAGTTTCAAGACCTACTCCATTTTCCAATCTCCTTCGCTGGTGGTCGGATGTGAACAAGCTCAATGACAGAGATGGCGAACTTTTTTTTATGTGTGCGGGCCGAAAATTCACAAACAATATATATGTCGTAGGCTAATTGGAAAATTCGGCTCTTTGCAAAGAGCCTGTCTAATTGGAGAATCATTTCCCTTTTCCCAATCAGCCTGATGTTTTTCAGGTTTATTGCAAAGAGCCTAGATAGCGTTAGGCTAATTGAAAAAGGACCATGCCTATTTAGAAATTGACCAGTTCTTTGTCAAAATATGGTGTTGTATCTGTCGTAGGCTAATTGAAAAACCGGCTCTTTGCAAAGAGCCGGTCTAATTGGAGAATCATTTCCCTTTTCCCAATCAGCCTGATGTTTTTCAGGTTTATTGCAAATAGCCTAGATAGCGTTAGGCTAATTGAAAAAGGACCATGCCTATTTAGAAATTGACCAGTTTTTTGTCAAAATATGGTGTTGTATCCAACTCGAACCTGAAAATTCCATTCGAAGTTGACCCGAACCCGACAGAAAAATTCCATCGGACCGTGACCCGATCCTAAAAGAACAAAATAAGTTCCTTTGAGTCGCAACCCGACCCGTACCAGAAAACTCAAGTTAATCCGACACGAACCCGACAAAAAAAACCATCGAACCGTAACCAGATCCGAACCCGATAAAATAAATTCCTTCGTGTCGTAAACCGACCCGAACCGGAAAAAAAATTAACCCGAACCAGGAAAAAAATTCCATCGAACCGTAACCCGATCCGAACCCGAAAAATAAATTTCATCGTCATGCAACCCGAACCGAAACTGAAAGTTTAAGTTAAACCAAAACCAACCCGAACCTGAAAATTTAATTTAACCCGAAACCTAACCAAAACTGAAAATTAAAGTTAACCCGAAACCTGAAACCGTCAAAAAATCCATCGAGCTGTAACCCGATCCGAACCCGACAAAATAAATTCATTCGCGTCACAACCCGATCCAAACATGAAAATTCAAGTTAACCCGAACGCGATAAAAAAACCTAACGAACCGTAACCCGATCCGAACCCGACAAATTATATTTCGTCGTCACGCAACCCGATCCGAAACCAAAATTTTAAGTTAACCCAAAAACCGATTTGAATCTGGAAATTTAATTTAACCCGAAACCTAACCCAAACCTGAAAATTAAAGTTAACTCGAAACACAAAGTCGAAACGCAACCCGACCCGAACCTGAAAATTGAAGTTAACCCGAAACCCGAACCCGTCAAAAATTTCAACGAACCGTAACCCGATCCGAACATGGTTAAATAATTTCCTTCGTGTCACAACCCGATCCAAACCAAAAAATTCAAGTTGACCCGAAACCCGCCCGAACCCGATAAAAAAATCCATCGAACCGTAACCCGATCCGAACCCGATAAAATAAATTCCTTCGTGTCTTAAACCGACCCGAACCCGAAAATAATAGTTAACCCGAAACCCAACCCGAACCAAGAAAAAAATTCCATCGAATCGTAACCCGATCCGAATCCGAAAAATAAATTTCGTTGTTACGCAACCCGAACCGAAACTGAAAATTTAATTTAACCCAAAAACCTAACCCAAACTGAAAATTGAAGTTAACCCGAAACCCGAACTCTTCAAAAAATCCATCGAACCATAACCCGATCCGAACCCGACAAAATAAATTCCTTCGTGTCACACCGCGATCCAAACCAGAAACGAAGGAATTGATTTTGTCGGGTTGGGATCGGGTAACGGTTCGATGGATTTTTTTAACGGGATCAGATCGGGTTTCGGGTTAACTTGAATTTTCTGGCTTGGATCGGGTTGTGACACGAAGGAGTTTATTTTGTCGGGTTCGGATCGGGTTACGGTTCGATGAAATTTTTGACTGGTTCGGGTTTTTGGTTAACTTCAATTTTCAGCTACGGGTCGGGTTGCGTTTCGACTTTGTGTTTCGACTTAACTTTAATTTTCAATTTTGGGTTATGTTTCGAGTTAAATTAAATTTTCAGGTTTAAATCGGTTTTTGGGTTAACTTAAAATTTCTGTGTCGGATCGGGTTGCGTAACTACGAAACTTAATTTGTCGGGTTCGGATCTGGTTACGGTTCGATAGATTTTTTTATTGGGTTCGGGTCGGGTTTCGGATTAACTTGAATTTTCTGGTTTGGATCGGGTTGTGACACAAAGGAATTTATTTTGTCGGGTTCGAATCGGGTTACGGTTCGATGGATTTTTTTTGTCGGGTTCCGGTCGGGTTTCGGGTTAACTTCAATTTTCTGGTTCAGATCGGGTTGCGTGAGGACGAAAATTATTTTGTCGAGTTCGGATCGGTTTACGTATCAATGGATTTTTATTTCTCTGGTTCGGGTCGGCTTTCGGGTTAACTTCAATTTTCAGTTCGGGTCGGGTTGCGAGACGAAGAAATTTATTTTGCCGGGTTTAGATCGAGTTACGTTTTAATGGAATGTTTTTCCTGGTTCGTGTTGGGTTTCGGGTTAACTATAGTTTTCATGTTCGGATCTGGTTATGGTTCGATGGAAGTTTTATGTCTTGTTCGGGTTGGGTTACTGGTTAACATCGAATTTTTAGGTTCGGGTCGCGTTGCGATATGAAGGAATTTATTTTGTCGGGTTCGGATCGGGTTACGGTTCGATGTTTTTTTTGTCGGGTTCGTGTCGGATTTCGGGTTAACTTGAGTTTTCTGGTTCGGGTCGGGTTGCGACTCGAAGGAATTTATTTTGTCCTTTTAGGATCGGGTCACGGTCCGATGGAATTTTTCTGTCGTGTTGACTTCAAATGAAATTTTCAGGTTCGAGTTGGGTACAACACTATATTTTGACAAAGAACTGGTCATTTTCTAAATAGGCATGGTCATTTTTCAATTAACCTAACGCTATCTAGGCTTTTTGCAATGTGTCTAAAAAATGTCAGGCTGATTGAAAAATAAATGACCATATTCCAATTAGCCTAACGCTGTCTAGGCTATTTGCAATAAGACTCAAAAACATCAGGCTGATTGGGAAAAGGGAAATGATTCTCCAATTTGACCGGCTCTTTGCAAAGAGCCTAGGCTGTTTGCAAAAAGCCGGTTTTCCCAATTAGCCTACTACATATATAAACTTTATAGCGTGCCAAACATTTACATAAAACGTATCGCTGGACAGACTGCTTATAGGAAACGTTCGCTAACAGAATCAGTGGCTTTCATGCATTAGATCACCACTTCCTAATCTTTTTTCTTTCACGTTCCCCTTGCTTTGGCTTTTCATTTCGGAGTACCCCCCCCCCCCCAATTATCATAAGCACTCACCACCACCCTCTCCTACCCCATATATTATTAAAATCTTCATCTCCCGTGAATGAAAATCCGTATTTCAAGAATTATTCTTTATTATATTTTCTTTTCATTAAGGGAGTACTGATGTTTTCAAATTTATTTAAAGTGTTAAGTTTATCAGTTATATTAACAGGCTATTAACTTCCAATTATAAATAATCAGATTGTTTCTAAGAGCTTGTAGTTCAGGTTGAATATGAACCGCTGACGCAATACTCTTATCAGTTCCGGATTTTAACGAGTTCATTTTAAACATAAAACCAAATCATTCAAATAATAAGTACATTCTTCAAATTAAATACTTATTAAAATGAAGGAAGCTTTCCAACTAATACATAGCTGCTTACTTAGATTTTTTTCATTATTACACTATGGCGTGGTTTCCTGGTTAGATTAAAATGAAAAACAAAAAATAATAATTCATCTTTAGTAAAATGCTCATGTTTTACATAAAACAAAATTTATGTTTTCTTTTAGAAATTACATTTTTGAAAAAATTATTCTTTTACTTACATTAAAATACAAAACAAAATATAATAATTCATCTCATAAATAAAATGGTCATGTTTTACATAAAACAAAATTTATGTTTTCTTTTACAAATTACATTTTTGAAAAATTTATTCTTTTACTTACATTAAAATAAAAAACAAAATATAATAATTCATCTCATAAATAAAATGGTCATGTTTTACATAAAACAAAATTTATGTTTTCTTTTACAAATCACTTCTTGAAATTCATTCTTATACTTACATTAAAATGAAAAACAAAATATAATATTTCATCTCATATTTCTGTTATTCCATTCCGATATGTTTTTAATGTATACATATAACACATATAACAAAATTAATACGGTTTCTAAAACTTACATTTATTTACAAAACTGAAATGATAATATGTAGAAGGAAGGTTTTCATTATTGAATCAATCTATAGGAATTTATTCCACTTCACTGAATTGCCTTGGGTGAATTAATCTGACTTGATTGAAATTTCGGGAACTACACATCCCACTTTCTGACTTCACTGACATCTTTCTTACGGCTTAAATTTCTTGTTTAAAAAGTCAAATGAAGTTAGAATAAGTAGGAAAAGTAAAATTTAAAAAACTGCTGCCTCAGTAAGAGTTTAAAAAAGGATTTTTTTAAATTATGTTTTATATCTTGACAGTTTTAAATTAAAAATACATTTCAATTTTATTAAATATTATGATTATGATAACAACGGTGAAGCATTTATTCTCAATGTCTTTTTTTTAAATATAGGATAAATTAGGGATTAAAAAACTAAGGATAAATAAATTATGGAGTTGATAATATAGAGTTCAATTAAAATAAGTAGATATTCAGATACTTAAATTTAGAATAAATTAATTATTAGTCTGGATTTAGAATAAATTCATATAAAATTTCAGATAAAACACAGATTTGGTTTTGCTTGTCAATTTTTGATGAAATAACAAAGCAAACAAATAGACGAGGCCTTGGATCGAATATATATTGAGTTACGAAAGAACATTACACAATGACAAAAACATAGTAACTGACTGAAAAATGAACATCACTTATATTTATAAATTCGTCTGAGATGCTGCAGTCATGTTTCCCGGACGTGCAAGAAAGCTTACACAAAAATATCATCCAATAAAATTTAAGATGTAATGCTACGATTACAATTATGATACGATATACTAACACCCGCCCATAATCTAGCATTACATTAGAAAACACAGAATAAAAAATTACAATAAACAAACATTAAAAGTATGACAGAGTTAAAACATTACTTATACAAACAGCAAAGAACCAACAATTCATAAAATTTAACTTTAGGCAATGCCTTTGTAAACATATCAGCAATTTGCATATTTGTAGGAATATATTCAATTTTGATATTATTTTCTTTTACAACATTACGAACCAATTTTAGTTTTATATCTATATGTTTCATTCTACCATAACTACCTTCATTACTGATACATTTTATGCAAGACTGATTATCCTCTAAAATAACTAAATCCTTAATACTTACAATTTCACAAGCAATATTTTTGAACCACAACAGGTCTTGCAAACTTTTAGTTAAGGCAATGACTTCAGCTTCAGTTGGAGATAATGCAACTGATTTTTGTTTATTACAACACCAGAGAACAGGCATGTTACAAAACATTAAAATATAACCTGATACTGATTTTCTATCATTTGTATTAGCCCCCCAATCAGAATCAACATATATAGATAATTTAGGATAAGATTTTTGCTTTTTATACACAAGTTTTAAGGACAAAGTTCCTTTCAAATATCTTAAGATTTTCTTTAGTGCAATCCATGCAACTTCAGTAGGATTTTCCTGCATTTGACTCAAACAATTAACACTATATAAAATATCAGGTCGTGAAATATATGCTAAGTACAATAAACAACCTACAAGTTCACGGTATGGACCATTAAATGGTTTTCCATTTTTGAAATCAGATGGAGTGGATTTAGGAGAAATAGGAATATCACTAGGTTTACATTCTAGCATATTAAATTTACTTAACAATTTAATTATATAAGACTCTTGATCCATTATTAAACTATCAGATTTAAATTTCATTTGAATACTCAGAAATTCTGAAACACATTCTGATTTTGACATATGAAACTCTTTAGAGAGTAAAGAAATAACTACATTAGTTTCATTTAAATCTGAACCTGCTATAAGCATATCATCAACATAGAGAGCAATAATTATTTTATGACCATTACTATAACGAATAAAAATACAAGGTTCATTATCAAGAGATTTACATTTTAATTTTGAAACAAATTCAAGAAACCTTTCAATCCATTGTCGTGGGGCCTGTTTGAGGCCATATAAACTCCGTTTGAGTTTACATTTTAACCCACTTTCGTCATCATAGCCTTGCGGCTGATCCATAAAAACAAGTTCATTTAACTTACCATTCAGGAAAGATGTTTTTACATCCAAAACAAATGCATGTAAGTCTTCATTTAAAATCACAAAAAGCACTAAACGTAAAGCTGGCATACTTATTACAGGAGCAAAAGTTTCACTATAGTCTAGCCCTTCTTTTTGCATAAATCCACGGGCTACAAGGCGAGCCTTATAACGTCCCTCTCTTTTGATGGTATACACCCATTTGCAGGAAATAGCTCGTTTGTCAGGTGGTAATTTTTCGAGATCCCAGACATCGTTGATTTTCATGACGTTGATTTTCATTCGTTGACTTTCTATCTCTGCATCCATAGCTTCCTTCCATAAACGTTGTTCATCAACAGGGAGAAATTTGATCTCATCAAAAGATAAAGTTTCTTGTTGGCAAAGTAATGCTTCATTCACCTCAGGAGCTGGATGCCGAATAGGTTGTTTTCTTGATCTCTCGGATTTTCTCATTTTATCTTCTTTCTCTTCAGAATCCTCTGATTCTTCACTAGTTCTTTCTTGAGAATCTGGCTTAATTTCACAATCAGTAAATTCTGAATTTTCCACTATGTGTTGTTTTGAGTTTATGGTATGCTTCTTCTCTTCCTCAAATTTGACATTTCTTGAAATAGTTATGCGTTTCGTCTCAGGATCTAGCAATCGATATCCCATTGAAGAATAGCCTCTGAAGATCATATGTTTAGATCTATCATCAAGCTTCTTACGATGAACGGAAGGAACTAACATGTAGGCACTGCATCCAAAAACACGTATGTGCTTCAAATCGGGATCTTCTCCAAATTTTAAGAAATACGGCGTTAAGTTCTCATTGGAGCTGCTTGGCATTCGATTTTTCAAGTAAGCTGCTGTAAGAATAGCTTGACCCCAAAAAGTCTTAGGTAAATGTGATTCAGCAATTAAAGCCCTTCCTATATCTAGGAGCGATCTATTGCATCTTTCAGCAACTCCATTCAAAGCTGAAGTGTATGGAGGAGCAGGATCAATCACTATACCAAGATCTCGAGTGAAATTCACTAAATCATTGCTTAAATATTCTTTTCCGTTATCTCATCTGATTTTCTTTACTGTAGGATTAGTTTTTAAGAAAACTTTCAATTCCTCTGAAGCTTCACTTTTATGCTTCAATAATCGAACTTCAGTAAATCGTGAAAAATCATCTATGATAGTCATAAAATAGCATTCCCCAGAAAAAGTTTTCGGAACAATAGGGCCACATATGTCAGAATGAATAGCAGTCATTTGGGTACTTTCTCTTTTCCTAAGTCCTCTTCCCATTGGTGTTGCACTCTGTTTTGCTAGAACACAAACATCACAAAAAGAAAGGGGTATTGGAAGTTTAATTTTCTTCAACACTTTGGCGCTTGGATGGCCCATTCTGCGATGCCAAATTTCAGAATCACTTTCTTTTGATGTGAGAACAGTTTCATAATTTGGGACAAAATAACTAACATATTGTCCATTTGAATCACGTTCACCAAAACAAAAACGATTTCTTCCTTTTTCTATGAACACCTTTTCATTCTTGAAAATAACTGCAGAATTTGCGTTTTCGATTTTTCTAACGGAAACCAACTGTCCACTTAAATCTGGTACGTAAAGAACATTATTTAGGGTAATTTCCATTCCGTTTGATAATTTTCCAATAATATTTCCAACACCTTTAATTTCAAGATTCGTTGTTTTCGACGCACACTTAATAGTTCCTGAAGATGGTTTTAAAGACGTGAAATATTTCTCATTAGAGCACATATGGGAAGTCGCTCCAGAATCCACTATAAATTCATTCTTTTTAACGTTCCCCGCAACAAAAGATACCGCTGAAGAAGCAAATTTTTCCTCATTTGAATTTTTAACAGTTTTACAGTTTCGTTTAAAATGGCCAGGAAGTCCACATTTGAAACAAGTAAGTTTCTTTCTACAGTATTTAGCTATGTGCCCCTTTGAATTACAGTTTTTGCACACATATTCTTTGCGTGTTGATACAAACGCGGTATTATCATGAGCAGTTTTGGACTGCTCTTTTTCTTTCTTTGAGTCGAGCAGAAGTGCTTCAGCATCTAATAGCCGTTGTGTTACAAAATCTAAAGTCAAAACAGTATTCGGTTGATTTTCTAACGCAGTCTTAACATTTTCAAATTCTTGAGGCAACGACATTAGAATATAAACAATAGTATCGGTTTCACTTACTTCAGCACCGGAAATTTTAAGTTCCGAAATTAATTTATTTATTTCATCAATGTGACGTCTCATCGACACAACACGATCCTTTTTAATAGTTGCTAACCTCTTTCTAATTAAAATTTGATTAACTGCGCGCTTGGTATCATATGTTCGTTCTAATTTATTCCATATCTTATGCGCAGTATTTTCTTCTTGCAATGACGCAAGAACCCCATCGCTTAAAAGCGATAATAATAAAGCATAAGCCTTTTTCGATTTTACAACTTCCGCAGTTTCAGTTGTCGCTTCATTGTCTAAAAATTTATCCAAATCTTTCGCCGCAAATATGGCTTTGACACGCCTTTTCCAAACAGAAAAATTTGTACCGTCCCCGTCAAAAAGAGCAACTCCGTATAATTCTTTTTCACTTTCCATCGCTGGGTAAAAAAGAGAAACAAAAGAAAAATAAATTTTCTCTCTCAAAACCACAGCAATAAATATGAAAAGGGACTAGCGTCACTCTGTCTGCGAATTAAACCAAGCTCTGCTGATGAAATAACAAAGCAAATAAATAGACGAGGCCTTGGATCGAATATATATTGAGTTACGAAAGAACATTACACAATGACAAAAACATAGTAACTGACTGAAAAATGAACATCACTTATATTTATAAATTCGTCTGGGATGCTGCAGTCATGTTTCCCGGACGTGCAAGAAAGCTTACACAAAAATATCATCCAATAAAATTTAAGATGTAATGCTACGATTACAATTACGATACGATATACTAACAATTTTTAAAAGTTAAAAACGCTGGATTGATCTATATGGTTGATTTCAATGCACGATTTGATATATATAGAAATATAGTTATTGTTATTTTTTATATTAAAATTTCAATATCAATTTTTAATTATATTACACCGCATTCATAAGTAAAGTGCTCATGTTATATACACATAAATTTCTGATGCTTTAACACGGCTTAACCCTCTAAGCGTGTGGAACGTAATATTCCGTTCACTAAGCTCCAGGTTTCACTGCAATAAATGCAATGTTTAAAATAATATAATTCTATAGATTTAATGAATTTTCAAAACATTGAAGAATGATTAATACTCTCAAGGGTTACATTCATATTTGTAATAAAGTTTTATTTATAATGCTGAAAGAATCATATTTTTTTAGCATTTAATAGAAATTGCAGAGAAAACAACATTACAATTTTACCCTTTTTCAAAACGCTCAGAGGGTTAAAGATCTTGTTGTATTAGGTTTTTCAATTTATTATTTGAATCCATTCTTATACTTACTTTAAAGTAAAGAACAAGAATTATCTCATATATTTGTTAATCCATTCCTATCTTGATAGGTTTTAAAATAAAGTAACATGTAACAAAAATAGTATAGTTTCTAAAACTTATATTTTGTTACAAATTAAAATAATAATAGTTTGATCTCATTGTAGAATCAATCAAGGAATTTATC
The DNA here is from genome assembly GCA_963931845.1 of Maratus michaelseni. NCBI lineage: Eukaryota > Metazoa > Arthropoda > Arachnida > Araneae > Salticidae > Maratus > Maratus michaelseni. Next base: position 45,016,803 of record OZ007592.1, on the reverse strand, counting down.
CTGCTTGATTGAATTGACCTTAGTGTGTTAATCTGACTTTATGAAACTTTTGAAGACTATATATACGAAACTTTTCACAAATAAATTATTTCGCACATTGTTAAAAAAATTGCAGCAAACCGTTCAGTCATTTGACCATTTTAAAAGATAATGGTTACTTCACCCAATTATTAAGCGTATTTGACCATATTATTGACCGTATTATGATCTCAGCCACCTGAGCCACTAGTGGGGCTACCGTTTTCTATAAAAAACGGTCGAATGATTGAATAACTTGCTGCATTTTTTTAACAGTGTACGGCTTACAGTTTTTGTTTAAAAACTAAACTGAAGTTAGAATTAAAAACAAAGTTAAATTTTAAAAACTGTGGGCTCAAAAGGGGAAATAATTTCTCCCCCACGACAAAAAAAAGAAAAGAAATCTCGAAATTTTAAATAGATTTCAGTCTTATTGACTTTTAACCCGTTGGGTACAGATTCATTTGAAAAGAAAAAAAAACATACAGAAGAGACACACCAGAAATTTGGAATAGTGTTTTTTCTGTATTTGTTGACAGATATTCCCTGATTAAAAAGAAGCGAGAAGTACAGTTTGAATTTTCTGGTATAAATTCGAAATTTCTGAATAAAAAAAAAAAACAATACGTGGACAATACTGATGACGAGTCTTAGTCGTCAAATGTATCGAAGGGGTTAAAAGTGACATCGTTGAAGTACGGACAATGTAATTTTTTAAAATTGGAATAAAGGAATAAATGAGAAAGATAATAAAGGTAAAATTCAGATTAAATGTTTTCCGCTTGTCCATTATTAATAGGTAAATAAATACTTCCTAATGCACGTTTTGACTTATAAATCATTACTTACAAAGTTAATGTTAACATTAAGATGCTAATATTCCTTGAATTATATTACCTGTACATCAATTACATACTAGTATTTTTACTATCACACATTTACCAATATAATATAACCAATACATTATGTAACAAAAAAGTATTTTTTCTTGTCTTTGGATAATAACTGTAAGTCTCTATTACTGTATGTCTTACTAGTTAAGTAAATGGGAATTTTTTCCAACAAACTTTGTTTCCATTCCGAGGAATTTAATATGTTGAAATTTCTAGTGCATATATAATTAATTTCTTTGTTTCTAGGTTGATGTGAATGTAATTTATCAGTGAATAAAAAAAATCCTTCAGTACTGCTAGAAATCTTTCACCTGTATATAGTAAGAGCAGTGGTCTTCAATACACAGTCAGTTCAGCCGTAAATTTCAGGGCTTTCAAGCATTCGGCAGATGCATTTTGTTATATATGTAGACAATTTATCAAGACAAGGGCAAAAAAGTACCACCTAAAAGCGTGTAGTGTTGTGTGTGATGCTTACAAATCATATTTCGGCATTCCTGTTGAAGATTTTGGAAAGCAATGGACACCTAATGTCAGCTGTGAAAACTGTAGACGAACCCTAGAAGTGAGAGGTATTTTTTACAGTATTAAAATTCCTGTTTGCTTAAGTGAAACAATATAACTAGTTATAGCCATATGTTAACATTTTTATTTTTTATAGGATGGTATAGAGGGGGAAAAGAACAATGAAGTTCGGTATCCCGAGAATTTGGCGGAAACCTACTGATCATTCAACTAATTGCTACTTTTACATGGTGGATCCTTCAAAACGTCGCAGTGGCAAGAATTCAAAAGACGTGATTTTCCCAGATATTCCTTCATCTATCGCACTGGTACCACATTGTCCTGACCTTCCAGTGCCGACTCATCCGAAGCATCTGCTGCAAGCATCTCCAGAAAACATCACAACTTCAGATAGTGAACACGAACTTGGAGATCCTGAATACAGTAGGGTTGAATCAGAGATGAAGAGAGAAATCCGTATGACCTCAACCAGAAAGACCTTAATGACTTCGTCAGAGACCTTGGTCTTACGAAGTCCAGTGCTGAAGTTTTGACTTCTAGGCTAAAGCAGTGGAACTTGTTAGATAAAAGTGTACTTATGACGTCAGAGGAAACGTCATCAGACCTTTTCAAGATTCTATGCTTGTCAGGATGGGCTGTGTTTCGGTCACAGTGTTTCCGGTTTGTTTGAAGCCATTGGCATACAATGCAAACCAAACGAGCGGCGTTTGTTTATTGACAGTTCGTCCAGAAGTCTTAAAGCCGTGTTACTTCATAATGGGAATATCTATCCATCTCTCCCGTTGGCTCATTCTGTGAGCCTCAAGGAGGAGTACAATAACACCAAGAACCTACTAACATCATTAAAATATTTTTAATATGGCTGGAAAGTTGTTGGTGATTTTAAAACAATGACATTCTTGATGGGTCTCCAAGGAGGGTTTATAAAATTTTCTTGCTATCTTTGCTTTTGAGACAGCAGGGATACCAAAGCGCACTATCACAGACGACATTGATGTAGAAACATTGACGACATTGGTGGGTGAAAAGTATTATGCTTGGAGTTTTTTGTGGGGAATAATAATATCAAGTGGTAATCACTAGTACATCCCAGCAGAGTGTTGATGTCGCCCCTCCAAATCAAAATGGGCCCTATAAAGCAATTCGTTAAAGCTTTATCTAAGGAGTCAGAAGGCCTCCAATACCTTAGAGACTTTTTCTCTGTTGTGGCTTATCCTCCAACTGTCTGACGAAGTCAGACAAGATCCAATATTCCGTTAATCCTAAGAAAGTCCAGAACCAGAAGGGGTGAAGCATATAAGTCTTCTCTGGAAAGACCTAAGCAGTCCAGGATGTGTTCAGCAGAGGCCTGTTGAGCTTGATTCCCTAAATTGTGTGAAGCTAAGATATTCAGGTAAGGTAAGGTAAGCTATCATATTTATTAGGCCGCAGACAAAAAAGATTATGGAGTGTTCAGAATTCCGTAACATGCTTACTGAGACGAAGAAACCAGCCTGGAATAGTTTTATTGCAGTTGTAGGGGGTTTCTTGGGCATTCACAAAGCCCAAAACCACGTGGAACTAGTTGAAACTATGACACAGAATTTTTGTAAAATTAGCTGCAGAATATCACCTAAAGTCCCTATTCTACATGCACATCCTGAGAAATTCAAGTAAAAAATGGGGGCGTATTCGGAGGTGCAAGGTGAACGCCTCTACCAAGGATATACTGGATTTTGAACGTCGTTATCAAGAACAATACAACGAAAATATGATGGGAAACTATATTTGGGACTTATTCGTGTAGAACGTGCATATTAGCCGTAAATCTCGGAAAAAGATTCATTTTTAATTTTATGTGACCTCTTGAAGTGTTTTTCGCATTAATAAATTTCAAATCTCAGATATATTTGAAATGTGGTAAGTTTACTTTTAAAAGAGAGAAATATGAATTAGAAATTTAAATATGTCAAACTTCTGGTTACAAAAGCAAACTTTGTTAGCAATAATTGCCATTTTATCCATGTTTGAGACATAGGCAACCACGAAAAAACACTTACAAGCCAAGGACAAAAACTGTGTTACACAATGATACATTATACAATTTACCAATTGTATTACTAATCTTGGCATTACCTAGATTATCCGAATAACTAATTTTATGTTATAAAAATGTACTTTCAAATGATATTTGCTTTAAAACTTTATCTCAATTTACAGATGCCATTTTAATATAATTTTCCAGCATGATTTCTTTTTTAAATTTGTCTCAACAATTAATATTTATTTGCTACAATAATGTAGCATAATAAGAAACTAATAAGAAAGAGATAGAAAATTAGGAAATTTATTTTTTAATAATTGTATTATGCATTCCATAAAATGGAACTAAAAATTAATTTAGCTGAAAAACTCACAAAGCAACTGAAACACTTTTCTGGAAATTACCATCCACAAATTACAATTTATCCATATCATTTCGTCCAGCCATGCATATGAATTTATTTATATACTTCAACAACTAATACAATATAGTAAAATTTGGTTAAGTTGAAAACGTGTAAATTATTGAATGTGCACTTTTATGAATTTTTGACCATAGACATTAATTCGAATACTTTTGTGTAAATCTCCTTGTCTATAGAAATTGTACACACCTCATAATATACTAAAATTTGCCGGAAAACGCATAACAGAACTCAAAATCCACTTCCATCAGTTACCAACCATAGATGACAAAATATTCCGTTTTCTTTTACGCAGCCCTGTGTATGAATTTATTTATATTCTACAAGCATATCTTAGTATACTGTAATATATATTTCATCTGGAAAATGCACAACATAATTAAAATCACATATTAGGCAATTCATGCCCATAAACCATGACCCTTTAACAGTAATGCTTACGAATTGTTTTGTGTACATATGTATATGATTTATGAAATTTACACACATTATGTAATACATCAAAATTTAGTTATGCTGAAAAATGCATTCCGAATCTGAAAATGTTTTTCCATCAATTGTCAGTAAAATGCGCCACAAACAACGTTTCCCAATACACCATAATATAACGGAATTTCTTTGTGTGTCCCTGTAAACGAACAATAACAGCTACATATTTCATCCTCAATAGGAATAATGCTATAGTAGTAAACTGGAATAGCCTATATCAATATCGTGGAAATCCGAATACGTTTACGAGAGTTAGAGCGTGGACAGCAGACGAACCGAAGTCCTAACCACTTTTCAACTGCGCAAAAAAGTGTTAAAAATTATATTATATTCGAATTATCTTCTGTAATTGGGTCCTATTCCAAACATTTCTATCATGGCTACAATGTCCTTTATAGTGAATGTGAATACAATAAAAGATTTTAAAAACATTCTTGAACCAAATCACATTTGCTCAAATACGCCATTTTACTATGGACCTGATTATATTAGAGTAACCATAAGATTAGGTTAACTATATGATATAAAACATTGGCGCGAAACTGAAATCTGTCAACGAAAAGACAGAATTTTTCCTCTTATTCTGAACTAAAATTAATATCAAATTAAGTTTAATTTAAAAAGTTACATTGTATCAGAATATGCTCCGAATTGTTTTATTAAATTTAAATTCTTAACTTTTATTCAATCAGATTTAAATTGCAAATAACATTAGTAATTATATAAATAAATTAAAAAAATATTTTCAAAAATCTGTTAAGCTTTTTAATATATTTTTCATTATTATTTAATTCTTAGCAATAGTAATTAATTATATTATACACGGAACCGCATAGGGAACTTCCCCCATTATGTTAAAGACTATATAAAATAATATATTTGAGGCCCTATCAGTATCAGTAATGAAAATGTAACAGTAATCAGTATCAGTAATGAACTTTCATGAGAAACTGTGTCAGGGATGGTAATAAAATGAAAGGACTGTATATATATATATATATATATTATACAAAAAGATTTGCTAGAATAATAACACCGGAAAAAATAATAAGAGAAAATATGTAATAAAAAAGAAATTTATGATTAAATAACTCCGATTCAAAAGATGAGACTTTAATTAAGAAATCTAATTCTCCTGTGTCAGACAGTTAGTAAATAGACCGTAATAGTTATCAATCTCAGTATAGCATATATAGCGGAAATTTTTCGAATCAGAAGGAATATATCTTCTAAAAAAACTGAAAAAGGACTTTTAAATTATCAACAATTCTTTCTGAGCTGTCTTACACATATATATAAATGTATAAATATTTGATACTTCAGACCTTATGAATGATTTGTTTAATAAATTTGAACGGTTATTCACAATCATGTGTACTAGGTTTTAACCCTTTTAGGTTGAAGCTATTGTGTTTTTGTAACATTGAATTTACACCATAATTTTCGAAAAAAATTATTTGAAAATATTTAACTACAATTATACAGCTTTTCTTGACCAAAGTTATTAAAGTAAATTTTTTTTCAAAAGGTCTGGTACAAATCTTGATTTCGACATATTAAGTAGTATAACAATATCCAATAGGCTACAGACACCTTCCAAGCTTTTTATTTATTACATTATAAAAGATCTTCGCGATTGATTCTATTATATGCATATTACAATATAGTGTATTTCTTGTCAATATTAAGATTGCAAAATACCATTAAAACATATTAAAAAAGGAAAAGAATCATGAATATAAAAGTGCTGCATGTTGATTTAATTTTAAAATGTGGATATTTTTCTTGATTATAAAACCGAAAATAAAAATGGCTTGCGAATTGAATAAAAGATTATTTAAATATGGATGTTATTATCATTTTTTTAAATGCATTAATTTTGTGATTAAATTGTATTTAATTTAATAACAAAAGTAATGCATTAAAAAAAAATATATAACATACGTATTTACATAATAATACATTTTATTCCATTCGCAAGCTTTGTTTACTTTCTGTTTTATCCCGAAGAAAAATATCCATCTATTTTAATATTAAATCAAGATGCAGCACTTTTACATTAATGATTATTTTCTTTTTTTACCTCTTTTCTTTAATCTATTACACTTACCAACTTTAATCATCCTTAATATGGTTAATTATATTATTTACGAGGGTTTTTCGAAAAGTAAAGATGCAATGTCGCATGCTCTTTCAAAAAACTTTTAATCGATAAAATGTCCATTATAAATTACTTAGTTGTATATGCCTTATTTTTCGACATATTTACCGTCATTGTCCAATCATTTGTTACTTTTGGGTACAAGCTTTTGTATCCCACAATCATAGAAATTTACCGCCTGTTGTCGAAACCACACTTCAACTTCGATTTTGACCTCATCATCGTTGTGAAAGTTTTGCCTCAGAAGATGTTTCTTCAGGTAAATGAATAAGCGGTAGTCGCTGGGGGCATCAGAGATCACAGATGACCTACCTGTTCTGTGTTATTCATGAACATTGATCAGACAACTTGTACATCTTCGCATCTAACCATGGACCATTCCCTCACTACCTGCATAAGCTTGGCAAATATCCATCCTCCCGCTGCACATCACTCCATTTCATCTTGGATTGTTCATTGACACAAACACTGCACGTAAGGAAATGAGCCTCACTCCCTCTGTCGAACTGGTTTGATGTAATTCAAAAGCATCCATGAACCTTGAAAAAAAATATAATACTGCATTTCCCTCATGGAACACAATAAACATCTGTTCCAACTCCCACCAGTGAACTTCTCCACGGACGAGGAAGATTAAACCACAATCTCCCAAACACTCCGAAAAAAAAAAAAACATTTTCCAAAAGTGTAATCAGAACTCCAATTTTCCACCAAACACCCCCACATTCACCGTAAACTCTTCAAAACAATTCTCAACAGTGTAAAAAAATATTACGTCTTCATCTAACATCCCTCATCCATAGTGAACGCTTAATCAGAACAATCAACAGTGTAAATAGAACTTAAAATATTATCTGACTACCACCATTCACCGTGAACTCTTAAATCATAAACTCTGATAAACTCATCATGTTCATGACAATCAAAAGTGTAAATAGGACTTAAAAAATCACTAGATGGAACCCGTCAAAACTTGAAGCAAAAAAAAAATACTATAACAGTATCAGTAAAATAAGCTTCTTTATCATTTATGAAGGGTTGCGTATAAAACAGTCTTTCAAATATTTTTTTTCCCCCAGTCAAATACAGTACTATTTCCGATGCCAACTCCAAACAAAAAATCTGTAAATAACTGTGTAATGCAAATCAGTTTGACATTACCACCATATTCCCCACGGCAAGAAAAAAAATTAATGGACCTATGAAGTATATACAAATAGTATATTCCTACGTTCATATCCTATTCAGTAAATAACAGAACATAGTAAATAAAGCACACATCTCCACCCCCCTTGTGATAATGCAACCGAATGAGCTCCTATGCGCATGTGCATTGCATCTACCCAAAAGCACCGTCAAAATTCGACGTTAAAAATTTTTTAAAATGATTAAATTAAAAAGTTTTAAAATGTCCTCTTTAATCATTGTTCGTTTCAAATCCATGTCTTCTAAAACGCATCTATTGTTTTAAGCTAATCAATTTTTATGCAAAGATTAAGAAGTTTTTTACAGTAATAAATCTATCTGCAGATGGAGATTTTTAATGTTTTCAAGTGTAATTTATTTGTATGGTTTCTTCGGTTTCTTGACATAATCAGGATGATTATCCCTTTTCCATCACAGTCGGGGATATTTTTCCTCTTATACAGTTGGCAAATGTAAAAAAATTAAAAAATACAATTCCTAGCATATCCTGATATCTGATGGAACATATTCATCAACGACTTCAACATATCAATTTTATGTTCAACATAAACTAAAAATAGTCTTTTTTTTCTTTTTGTTTTGCTGACAGAATTTTGTTTAGCGCCAAAATGTTCTATCTTATGGATAATCTGATCTTATGATTTATCACTTCTTTTTTTTTAAAAATTATTATTCACTTTTTATGAGGGTTAGGGAAATCTATTTTCCATTGTGGCAACTTTCCCAGGGGCTATTTTACATTATTGAAGTAAACTGGTGGTCATTGATCAGATAGAATTGAAAAAATATTCATGCTTGAAAAATATTTAAAAAGTCGTTAAATTAAGCGGCAGTTTTCAAATAAATTTCAATCGAAAGCTAATTTTTTTTTTCTAATTGATGATGTAAGAATTAAAATTGTAAAATGTAGTAAAAAATAGAAATTTGTAGTATTTCGAATTGATGTAAGCGCGATGAAAACTAAAGCGATAGCGCCTTTGTTGTCACAACTGTTGTACATTTCTAAAAATTGCCACTGTATTTTGGCTGGCGTCCAAAAGTAGAAAAACATTTTTTGACATCGAAAGAGAAATTCACAGTGAAAGAAATAGGACTTTGCGCTAATAAGGAACTGTTAAATGAACTTATAACAAACCTACCAAAATAATCATATATATATTATTTCTCCTGTCAATATCCCTTTTTCGCAGAAAATACGAAACGCAGAACGACGAATGAGATAGCATATGAAAGGATTTTGAACAGGCTTCTGACATAGCACACTTAACGTTTCGTTAAAACATGTTTTTGATTAAAATTTGCTGAAAATTAAAAATTAAATCGACATTGTTTTCTTAAAAGAAATGAAAGGTTTTCCTCAAATTATTGTTGCCAAAAAAAATAAAATACCACATTATATGATGCTCAGCAATTATTATAAAAAACACCGCACGGGTTTATTTTATATTTATGATTAAAAAGCGACATTGAAATTGAAATGTTTAGATTTATATTTCTATGTCCCATGTTTTTCCCGAAGCGGATGACGTCATCCTCTAATGCAGTCAAAATGTGATTGTTAATTTTTTTTCCCCTCTAGCGTGCCTTTTGCAATCTTGGATCAGTTTTTACTCTAACTTTGATGGAATAAATTAGATAATATTTTGGATTGACTAAAAACTAAATGTTGTTTGCAGATATTTTTATCCTTACTTTTTCTTTAGAAGTTTAAACCTGCATCTAATAAATATTACATATTGATAAAAAATGGTACTTCTCTATTATCCCGTCGACCACTTTTCATAACAAAAAACTATCGCCAAATAAACGGGAGAACGTTGCCATTGGAATATCAAAATAAATATATAAATAAAATATAGAATTTAAGGACACAATTCTTATTTTAATTAATAAAGTAACTAATAAATCAGTAAAACATAATGAAAAATACACGCAAATGTCGAATTAAAATTAAAATTTTTGGCGTTTAATCTTACAGTTTGACGATAGTTTTTTGTTATGAAAAGTGGTCGACGACGGGATAATAGAGAAGTACCTAAAAATATTAGATTTCAGTGCGAAATACTCGCACGGGCCCTCTGGTTCCTATGAAATATTAGTCTTACATTGTTTATTCTAGCTAAAAATACAATCATTATTTCAAGATTTTTTTCTACCATAACACTATTTTTAATAATTTTAAATTTCCCGAAATCCTTTACTTTTGTGATTTTTTTATTAAAAAAGGAAATCTTCTATCCTATAATTAAAAAAAAAAAAGCAATTTGTAACATGTAATGAAGGTATGCAATCAAGATGAAGAAATCAATGACGGCTCCAATTCTAATCTTTATAATTATGAATGCAAAAATCAGTAAAATTACATTTTTCATAAAATTACATATACATTTTTCTCTTTAGTTTTATCAGTGTTAAAATGCACTTCAAGCTAAGCATAACGTCATTTTCACCGGCGCAAACTTTTCACATGTACTTCATATACCTTACATTAATGCTTAAACACCATGCACACAAATAAATATATTTTGTATTTAATTTTAATGAAAAAATGGCATCAACAAAGTTATAATGCATAATGATAAAATAAACCCAATGGACAATATTCCCGTGACGTCACAATAAATATGAATTTTTACTCGCTTATAAAACACGCGGATAAGTAGTTTTACCGAAATTTAATTTGCAAATTAACAAATTCGGCTTTAAAACCGCGTGCTTTTAATATTTATTATTTCTCTTTTATTCAACCACAGAGTTTAGAGAATAAACTCTGTGCTTCGCAACAGTAGGCGTTATCCGATTATGACGTCATTGGCAGAAGTAAAATTTTAATTTAAGATTACGGCTAATTAATTAAATTCTCGAATAAACGAATGTACGATAACAAATCTGTGACCAAATATCTTTCATTTAAAAAAAGAATGATGTAATTTGATGCAGTAGTTTGTGCTCACGGATTGTCGAAACAAAACGCTTAGCGTTTTAAATATATAGATGTAGCTACCACCATCCAATGTGAGCTCTAAATCATAAACTCTTATGAACTCACAAAAACTCAACCTAATGTGAACATATTGTAATGTAATTACGCAAAAGCCTAATGGCCTCATTTGTAAATACTTTTTTTTATTAAACCTGCCGAACAGGACTTGTAGAGCTTAAGTAATATGTTAGTCCTCTCTGCTTGGTTGAATTGAACATTGGTCCTACCTCCAGAAAAAGCACAACACCATTTCGTTACATTTTGTCGATTCATAATTTCCCATAGACGGGAACATTTTCTTTGAAATATCCGCTGGACGCTCACCTTTTGCATAAAGAAAACATATGATGGAACGTACTTCACGTTTGACAATAATCTGAATTGACGCAGCCATTATAAATACGCGTTACATGAAACAGACTCACCGTATAAATAATGAATGACTGCGATTGAAAGGTCAAAGTTTCAAGGTTACAAAATGTGTTGCCAACGTGCTCATTAAAACTTTTTATTTCCTGCTGCCTGAGGAGTATCTCTACTTTTCGAAGACCCCTCGTACAATTATAAAAACACAACCCTACAACATTAGTCTACTAAATTGATTAATTTTGCTGAAATCTCATTATTGTTTGGACTTCTTCGATATTAGTGCGTTAAAATAATTTACTAGTGCCAGCTTGCTTAGCCCAATGCCATCCTTGGCTCACCCCACCTCCTGTCTCGAAGCGCCGTCCCCTTTATTGATTTTACAATCATAATTCACAATCATTCAAACTTATAATTCCAACTCTTAAAATTTTAATATTTCTATCAGCAAAGTTCCATTTCTTTCGCTGCGAAATTATCGGTCGCAGTCAAAAAACTGTTGTTCTCTTTTGGACGACTGCCAAGAACAAGTAGCTACTTTTAGAAACGTATAACGATGGTAACAACAATCGGAGCCGTGACTCATACAATACTTCTAAAAATCCCACAATTTCAAATTTTAATTTATCGAATTGAGAAATAATGTACATTCGAATGAAATAAAAAAAAATTGTTGCTCGATTTAATGATTTTTTAAATTAATTTTCAAGCATGATTTTAAAAATATCTATCTCAACAATGAACACATTTCCTAACTATAATAATGTAACTAGTGATAGAGTTGCCACATTTGGCAATTAATTTCTCCGAGTAAAATAAAAATTATTTTCTTTCATTCATTTTCATTTTACGTTAACAATCCGTATTTCGATCTACTTCCGAATTTTAAAATCATGATGTGCAATGTCTTTTAAAGTGAATGCGAATAGCAATAAAGATTTAAAAAACGCTCTTGCGCCAAATCGTATTTGCTGAAATACTCTATTTTTTGTCATGGACCTGATCAAGTAAGATTAACCTAAGATCAGATTAAATGTATAATATGGGCACTTTGGAGCTAAAACTGAAATATGTTGACGAAAATACAGATTTCCATACTTTCAGACATATTGTTGAACACAAAGCATAGAGTGGTGATACATTGTATAGCCAAATGTCCCCGATATTTAGGACTTTAAAGCATTATTTTAAAAATATTTTTCATTATTTTTTTCACAGCAACTTATAACTGGAAGATCGTGATGTGAACAGCAACTAAGAAAATAAAAATTAAAGCCTTTACACTGTTTATTATGTATAAATTATCTATAAACCTTTTTTGGTATTAAATTCTTTATTTTTATTTTTTACTATACAGTTTTTGCCCACTCTTGAAAATTTCAAGACAACTTTTACTGTCATTTGTGAAGGAAGATAATTAAACAAGATGTATATTAAAATACAAATGATTGATTTAAAAATAATTGCCTGTGAAATTAATTAGATTAATTTTTTCAAGAGTTGAAAAGATTTTGAGCATTTTTTTTATCGCTCAAATTTTTTAATTTTGATAAAAACATTTTTTGTGCATATTTGTTTTACATAAACAATTATGTCCTTTCATAAAAAATGAATTTTTGATATAGTTGTGAATAATAAATTTATAGTTTTACAGAATGATAAAAAACAGAAAAATCTGCACTGATATTTTAGACATAAAAAATGAAAAATATAAGTATGTTTTGTTTTTTGCTTGAAATTCTATCTAAGCAATTAAGGAAATGAACATACCTACTTACAAAATACCTAATGAAAGAAAAACACACTAAAAATTAAGAAATTATTCATTTTTTTAAATTTTTTAATTTCTTATTCTACATTTTTCAAATGCAGTTTTATTTTGCCTATTGAAACAAACGATGTACAGATGCGTATTTTACGTTAACTATTGAAAAACTGATGCACAAATAGAAATTGTTTTAAGAAAAAGAAATTTTTGATTTCGTAACGACCAATAACTGTATTTGCAGAATAATAAAAAACCGAAAAACCTACACTGATATTTTAGACATTAAAAATTAAAAAACAAGTAATATAATTTTTTTTTAAAAGTCAATTCCTACTTTTTAATCATAAATATATAAAATAAACCCGTGCAGTCCCACGTTATCTTTATTGAACATTATTTTATAATCATCATTGCGGTATTTTATTTTTTGTTGGCATCACTAATTTGAGGTAAATCTTTCATTTCATTTATGAAAACAATGGGAGAATTTTTTTTCTCCCATATAAAAATAAAAATTAATTAATTAAATTTAATTAATGAATTAATATTTGAAAAAACTGTATTAACATCAATTGTCATCCAGTACAAGTTTAATAAAATGTATTTGAACTTGAATGGATGAATAGAAAATATTTTATTAACGATTGAAAATTTGAACAAGATATATATATATATAGAGTGTGAGCTAATAGTAGGAATTTAATAAGGATGTTTTCTTTTTTACTTGAAATTCTATCTAAACAAATAAGGGAATGATCATAGCTGTCTTACAAAATAACTAGTAGGGGAAAAAATTAAACCTTAAGTAATGTTTCAATTTTGTAATTTTGTTTTCTTATTTTTTTTTAGTATCCAGTTTTATCTCATATATTGAGCAAATTATGCACAAATGACAATTTTAAGTTAATTTTCTTAAACTGATGGAAACTGTTTCGTCACTTGTGCATGAATTCAGCCATTTAAGATGCATAACTACAGATAATTAAGATGCAGAATAAATTATTAAAAAGGATCAACTAATCGCGATAATTGTGTTTAAAGATTTAAAAGGATTTTCATCATTATTGTAATATTGCGGTATTTTTTCTATCGTCCAAGACCACGCTATAAAAAAAAAGTTGTCAAAATAATGAAAAACTTTTTGTATACTTTTACAAAAATATAACTTTTACAGCCTTATAAAATCAAAAAATGTTTGCCAATTTATCAAACGAAGATTACAGTTAAACATTAGTGGTATTCAGAAGCTTTTAGTAACGAAGGAAGCGAACTCTTCTTGCCCGAGCTGCGTTTGGGCAAAAGAATTAATGGGTTAAATGTCCTTTAACAAATATTTAAAAAATTAAGTTTAATGTTTATTTATAGTTTTATTTGCATTTAAAAAAGTAATTTTAAAACTATATTATTTTTATTATAAAAGCTAAACGATATAGAGTATTTCTAATATTACAATTGCAATAATGTATAACGTGTTTTTATAGCTAAATTTATTATTATTATTTTCTTTTAAGAAAAAGGGCTAAATCAGAAAATAAAAAACCAAAGCAGTCAGATGCTCAAATTCAGAAGAGAAGGGAGCTGAAGAAAATTCATATGAGACGTGTTAGGCTTAAATTTAACAAAAAAACTTTATTGTTAACAAAAACACAGAAATAAGAAAGAGAATGAAACTACAAAAGAAAGATCGCTGGAAAAATTAGAAGTGTTAAATGAAAGTAACTATAGTTTTGAAAGTAAAACAGATATTGCAAACAAAAGAAATTTTTGGTAGAAATTGAGACATAATATTCCTCCAAATTCACATTCTGAATTGAGTAATGATAGAAGTGTTCAAGAAAATAACAATTGTTGAATTATGAGAGGAAAGAAGATGCTACGAAGAAATTGGTATAAACATAGAAAAAGAAAACAGAAGAATTAGAAGAGTAAAAACAAAAGATTGAATGCTGGACAACAAAATATTAATTAAAGCAGATGAAGTAAATGATGAAGCAGATGCAATAAATTATGAAGCAGATGAAATAAATGATGAAGTAAATGAAGTACATCATAAAAAAGATTAAAGAAACGTGGAGAAAGTAAATATGAATTCCCAAGAAAGAAAAAAAGAAGAGAAATGGTCAATAAATAGAGAAATAGTAAATCTAAAATATTAAAATATTGCGTTTGGAGCTTTTAATTGACAAATACATAATAAATTTGTAAAAGGCAAAAATCATGGCAATCAATCATCAAAAGACATTTTTATGCAAAGTACTGCATGAAAACATTTTACTTTTAGAAGCAAGTTGCATAACTGTGATATAATTAGGGAAAAATACATTAGAAGTTCAATCAATGTGCTGTGATACCGAAAAAAAAAAAAACTTTACTAAAATCAGAAATGCAATGAATGCAAATTAAATGAAATTAAAGTAAACGATTTTCAAGAGGAATCTGTGCTGTTTCAGAAATGAATTATTAAAAATGTTCCTATGCTGATAAAAAGTGAAATAAAATTTGCCCAAACAATGAAAGCGGTACTAAAAAAGAAAAAAAAAGTTTACTTATATTGTTTAGTTTTTCAATTATTTATCAAACATTGTGTGCAGTATAAGAAGGTTTCAAACACAAAGAGAGATTTGAAAAGTAATCAAACCCTGGTGCTTATTTTTTTTTTTCAGAAAATTACATTGATAAATTCAACAGAGAAATTCAATTACGTTGGGGAGTTAAAGGCATACTTGTGTTGTATATTGTCATAAAGATATTAAAAAAAAAACTTATTTTATATGCAAAAGTCTGTGGATATAAAAGACATGATGCATCATCAATTACTGCATTTTTTTTCACTTAAAGAGCATAATATATGCATTTTATTTTTTTTATTAATTAAAAAAAAAAATTATTTTTTAATCTAGTAAGTAAATGATTACTTTCCTAAAAAAAAAATTCATTTATTTCAAACTGTCTGTGAATTTCAAATAACTAGCGCACAGTGTCGTTATTTAAAAAGACGTGTTCTATTCCTGTGCTGCACGGTTATTTATGTGCTATTTGTTTATTTATTTTTTCTTAAACTAATTTCTAATCGGTACTCTTGTGATTTAACTATTAAAGACAAACCTATCATCTATGTCAAATAATTACTCAATTATATCTCCATATCTCCATTAAAACGTAAAAGTTCCTTCCGTGGGCTATCGTGCCTCCTCTGTGGGCAGGTGCGAATTTTAAAAAGTAAAAATCTTATGAAAACTAAATTAGAATACTTGACTTCTAATACAAGGACATTCATTAAGCATATATGAAAACACCCTTGCAATTTTTAAGATATTTTTGTATACTTTCCTAAAATCATTTTTAGCTAATTGTGCCCTTTCTGTGAGAATGACCTGCTATATAATACAGAGGAACTTCGTGTATTATGGAATACTGTTTACATTTGGAGCAATACAACATCCCGATATTGTTTAAATTCCGAAAATCGAATAGAATTACAAACTTCAGTTATCTACTATTGAGTAATGTTCAGTAATGTTCGGATTCAGAAAATGCAAATTTTGTGAAAATCGGACGGTAATTTTTTAAAATTTTGACCAAAAACTTACCCGCTTTAAACCAAATGATCCATATATTTGAAGGGGTGGTATTCCATTTATTTCCGCTTCGGAGTCCGTCTTGTCTATTTGATTTCCGGAAGACGAAATGGTTACCAGAGGAACGGTTTCGTGCAGCGATTTTTAGAGTGATTTCGCGTTTCGTATTATTTTTTTACGGGACCGGACAATGCCGGGAGGATCAACTAGTATATAATATAGAGGAACTTCGGATATTATGAAATACTGTTTACATTTGGGGCAATACAATATCCTGGTATTGTTTAAATTCCGAAAGCCGAATACAATTACAAACTCCAATTGTCTACGGATAGTTTTTATAGACAAACAGTATTTTACGAAATTTCATTTCTTTGCAAACAAATAATAATAATAATAAACGTATTTTGAGGGTATTGTGAGATAATCGGGAAATGTGGAACAGGGAATTAAAAATGATGAAAACCAACAAAATTCGACCAAATACAGATGTAATTATATCAAGAGATCTTGATCAAAATGTAGTGTCTAGGTAGTTAGCCAAAATACTCCAGTTCATACTCTAGATTTGCACCATTCATAAATATAATTATCTGTCCCATAATCATGGAGTATTAAGATATATTGGTATTCCGTACTTCCCGACACTGCCGGTTTGGGAAAAAAATTACTCTATGTTTATTGGTGTGAATCGCGAGCTAGAAAACGAGTATTACATCCTAAACCGTTAGTATTTCGGTGTGTATTACGCTTAATTTTAATGTAAAAATATTACTTGAATGAAAAAAAAATATTGAATAAAAAGTAATGAATAAAAAATATAGAAAAAATTTCACCTAAAACTTTCCAAAGACAAAAAACAAATATTTATTCACACAATGTGCCCTGACTCCGACCTAAAACTGCGCGCTGTGGGGCATTCTGGAAACGTTGTTAAGTAGTTTATGATATTGCCGCTTGGTGTTAGTACTTTACCAAACAGAAACCTTGGTATTCCATATTACTCGACTGTTCCATAATACCTGAAGTTCCTCTACCTCTGAAATCCAAAACTAACAGACAAGTTCGCATAAAACGAATGACCAACAATAGTAATTGAAGATTAAAAGTAATAATATTTTACATTAATTGATATATTGCCGCTTGGTGTCAGTACTTTACCAAACAGAAACTTTGGTGTTCCATATTACCCGACTAATCCATAATACCGAAAGTTCCTCTACCTTTGAAATCAAAAAATAACAGACAATTCGCATAAAACGAATGACCAAATATCGTAATTGAAGATTGCATGTAACAATATTTTACATTAACTGTTATATATATATACATATTAGTCTTGTTTCGAAATTCTATTTAAACAAATAGAGGATTGGACATAACAGAAACGAATACCAAACAGAAACCTTGGTATTCCATATTACCTGACTATTCCATAATACCCGAAGTTCTTCTACCTTTGAAACCCAAAAATAACAGACAAGTTCGCATAAAACGAATGACCAAATATCATAATTAAAGATTGCATGTAATAATATTTTACATTAATTGTTATATATATATATATATATATATATATATATATATATATATATATATATATATATATATTAGTCTTTTGTTTCGAAATTCCATTTAAATGAATCAGGGAATGGACATAACACTGACTGATAAAAAAAAAATGTAAGAAAAAACTAACCATTAAACTTTATAATTTTTTTTTAATTTTACCTTCTAATTTTTCACGCTAACTATTAGAAAGTTAATGCACAAATGACAGTATTACGTTGATTATTGAAATAATGATACTAAGATAATTTTGGTGTCATTTATGTAGAAGTTTGGCAAGTTAAGATGAAAAATTTGATTAATTATGGTGCAAAATAATTATACCTGCCTCTAAAATTAATTATGATATTCTTTTTAAAACAGTTAAAACATTCATCTGCACTTGTCGTCTTAGCCCATAATTAACGACTTTTCAAAATAATAAATGATGAATAAGATGTGTACAGAGTAATCGAAAAAACCCACACAAATATTTTTTATATTAAAATAGTAAAAATGGGAAGGAATACTTATTACAGTTTTATTTTTTTGAAAGTCTATAAAAAACAAATAAGGAATGAATATCATAGCTCACTTGAAAAACAAGCTGTGAAAAAATTCCACATGTGTAAAACATATATTTTTCCATTATTATGACAATTTCAAAAAGTTATGGCAAAACATTTTTTTTTCAGTACACAAGTATTTAATTAATTCAAAGGAATTTACCAACATTAAAAATCTTTCTAGTTACGAAGTTGGAATTTAAAGAATCTCAAAAGAGAAAAACATACATTTCATTCGAAATAATCATTTCTTTTAAAGGAAAATACCTATTTTTTGGCTAGTGGATAAATATCTATGCAAAGAATTTTTTAATGACAATGTGATACCAGACCACATAGTTGAAGAAACAGCAACAATTTTATAATAAACAAAACAACTTCTAAGTTAGGTCTTTATAAAAAAAATCGAGAAAGAGAAAAATATTTACAAAGGATTACAATGGCATTCGGTTTTTAAAAAATATAAAGTAAGAGAAAGTATATAATGTAATTAAATAAACAAACAATTTAAAACTGCAGTTAAGTAGAATGACATTTAAACAAATTTCTTAAATACAACAGAAAAAGTGAAGGAAATGCAATAAGTTTTGAAAGAATTTATCTTTCTTTGAGTTCGAAAACACTTGCTACGTACGAGCAGAAGTTTAACTTACTTCTACTCTCATTTTGACAAAACGGTCTGAAGAAAAAAGATAAATTCTATCGAAACATGTTGTTTTTCCTTCATTTTTTATGATGCATTTAAGATATTTGTTTCTATAGAATTTCATTAAATGTCAAGCATTTTAAATAAAAGCATTTTTTTCCTATAAAATGGTTCAAAAGAAAAGACAAACAAAATCATAGAAAAAAATAAACTCTTTCTATTTTTGTTTTTGCTTATAAAGTACGTTCCATACATTTGCATGTCATAACAGATCAAATGAGGACACTGATAGCCATCATACTCAAGTTTATTAACTCTTTGGAGTGGTTGTGGACACACGTAAAGAAGGGAGTCTTCTTTAAATTAAATATTATCCACCCCATCAAAGACAAATATAGAACTTATTTTCTAAGCATTCATACTTCTAAACTCAAAGGCTGAAAGCTACTACCACTAGAACAAATTTACTTATTCCATCATCTAACAAAACGCTCTGAAGAAAAAGAGATAAATTCTATCGAAACATGTTGTTTTCCTTCACTTTATATGTTGCATTTATGATCTTTGTTTTAATAGAATTTCATTAAATGTCTAGCTTTTTAAATTACAGCAATGTTTTTCAATAAAATGGTTCAAAAGAAAAGATAAACAAAAACATTGAAAAAAAAAAACTCTTCCTATTTTTGTTTTTGCTTATAAAGTACGTCCCATTTAGTTGTTCATCGATGTCATAACTGATCAAATAAGGACACTGATAGACAGCATGATCAAGTTTATTTTCTAAAAAAATTGCTTTTATTTAAAATGCTAGCCATTTAATGAAATTCTATAGAAACAAAGATCTTAAATGCATCATAAAAAGTGAAGGAAAAACAACATGTTTCAATAGAATTGATCTTTTTTAACTTCTTGGATTAGATGTAGACAAACGTAGAGAAGAGAGTCTTCTTTAAATTAAATATTATCTACAATATCAAAGACCAATATAGAATTTATTTTCTAAGTATTCACACTTCTAAACTCAAAGGTTGAAATCTACTACCACTAGAACAAATTTACTTCTACCATCATCTAACAAAGCGCTCTGAAGAAAAAGAGATAAATTCTATTGAAACATGTTGTTTTCCTTCACTTTATATGTTGCATTTATGATCTTTGTTTCAATAGAATTTCATTAAAAGTCTAGCTTTTTAAATAACAGCAATTTGTTTCAATAAAATGGTTCAAAAGAAAAGATAAACAAAAACATTGAAAAAAAAACTCCTCCTATTTTTGTTTTTGCTTATAAAGTACGTCCCATCTATTTGTTTATCCATGTCCTAACTGATCAAATAAGGACACTGATAGCCAGCATGCTCAAGTTTATTAAATCCTTGGAGTGGTTGTGGACACACGTAAAGAAGGGAGTCTTCTTTAAATTAAGCATTAGCCACACAATAAAAGCCAAATATAGAACTTATTTTCTACGCATTTACACTTCTAAATTCAAAGGTTGAAAGCTACTAACTCTAGAACAAATTTACTTCTACTATCATTCTAACAAAACGCTCTGAAGAAAAAGAGATAAATTCTATTGAAACACGTTGTTACCCTTCACTTTATATGATGCATTTATGACCTTTGTTTTAGTAGGATTTTATTAAATGTCTAGCATTTTAAATAAAAGCAATTTTTTTTCAATAAAATGGGTCAAAAGAAAAGATAAACAAAAAAATTGAAAAAAAAAACTCTTCCTATTTTTGTTTTTGTTTATAAAGTACGTCCCATCTATTTGCTCATTCATGTCATAACGGATCAAATAAGGACATTGATAGCCAGCATGCTGAAGTTTATTGGCTAAAAAAATTGCTTTTATTTAAAATGCTAGACATTTAATGAAATTCTATAGAAACAAAGATCTTAAATGCATCATAAAAAGTGAAGGAAAAACAATATGTTTCAATAGAATTTATCTTATTTAACTCCTTGGATTGGTTGTGGACACACGTAGAGAAGGGAGTCTTTTTTAAATTAAATATTATTCACACCATCAAAGACAAATATAGAACTTATTTTCTAAGCATTCACACTTCTAAACTCAAAGATTGAAAGCTACTACCACTTGAACAAATTTACTTCTACTATCATTCTAACAAAACGCTCTGAAGAAAAATAGATAAATTATATTGAAACATGTTGTTTTCCTTCACTTTATATGATGCATTTATGGTCTTTGTTTCAATAGAATTTCATTAAATGTCTAGTATTTTAAATAAAAGCAATATTTTTTAATAAAATGGTTCAAAAGAAAAGACAAACCAAAACATTGAATAAAATAAACTCTTCCTATTTTTGTTTTTGCTTATAAAGTACGTCTCATCTATTTGCTCAGCCATGTCATAACTGATCAAATGAGGACACTGATAGTCAGCATGCTCAAGTTTATTAACACCTTGGAGTGGTCGTTGACACACGCAGAGAAGGGAGTCTTCTGTAATTTAACGCGTTCACTAACGAGTTAAAATTACTAGAATTTTATTTTATTTAGTAAATTCAAATTCATACCAGAAAATACTAATAGCAATATTTACTTCATTTAATTACAGACATTTCGTGATTACGTAAAACAAAAATGTTTCCTTGGAAATTTCCGGTACGGTTTAGAAATTTTAGAGTGAAAAATCCCGAATATACTCGTGATTGGCAGCAAATAGGTTAAATCTTATTCACACTATCACAAACAAATATAGAACATATTTTCTAGGTATTCACACTTCTAAACTCAAATGTTGGTCTAAAATGTCTTTTCTAAAGATACACGATACAAAAGCTCTATCGCAGTGACCGCGTAACAATTGCACTACGGAAACTCTGAATAAATTTCAGCAATTCTTCATCAGTAAACTCCGAAACTTTATGTACATCAGATGTCACATTTGCATATATTTAAAACTGAACAAACTAAATGATATCAATTATACGGCTCCAATGATATTTGAAAGTTAAAAGATTCACAGAAAAAAATAACTTTACTATATGTTAAAGTAATTTAAAACAAAAATTGTTTCATTAAGAACATTCCGCATTTAGTTACAGCCAAAGTATTAGAAACTAATTTTAATGATTTTGTTTTATCTTGAGGCTTATGATTGATTGTTCTGTACATTTCATACTTTGGATATTAACTAACTTTTAAGATAAAGAGATTTTTTTTCTCTTAATGATTTAATAATTTAACCATGTGTAAAGAATTTCACATTCGTACAACTGATATTAAGTATGAACATGTTCAGAAATTCGTGAATAAATCATACGAAACAGAATCTTACTGAAAAATAAAAATGATTCACACCATCGTATAATTTCATTAATTGTTTAATATGATAAAGAAAAGCTAAATCTCAATGTTTCTGAAAAATTTGTAGTTGTCAATGTCTCATTATCAACTTATATAATTTATCAAACAGTCTTTCCTGTAGTCTATTATTCTTTTAACAGATAGGGTGAAACCTCCAGTAACTGACACTTTAAAGATTCTTTCTTGTTCATATTACGGTTACAAAAATTTAAATCTGTTTTATACTTACCTTTGTTTTTAACAAATTATTGTTGGCAAAATTTTGAAAAAT
Organism: Maratus michaelseni; assembly: GCA_963931845.1. Taxonomy (NCBI): domain Eukaryota; kingdom Metazoa; phylum Arthropoda; class Arachnida; order Araneae; family Salticidae; genus Maratus; species Maratus michaelseni. Next base: position 44,994,001 of record OZ007592.1, on the reverse strand, counting down.
TATATATTTTATTATTAAAAATTAAATTTTTTCATAAATATGGTCAAAATATCCAGTAACTGACACCATCTCTATTTTGAAACACCAGTAACTGACACAAAGTGAACCAGTGACTAACACTTTCTTTCAAAAGATTAAAATGATTTTCAAAACTTTATTCTTTACTATAAAAATAAAATACTGTTCTTATGTTCTTCCTTGTTCTTTTTTTTCTGTTTATACTATTTTATGCATGATATGCTACAGATGCATTTGTCTTTTTTCAGGTTTTAAAGTATTAATGCAGATATCCAATAACTGAAATTTATGAACCAGTAACTGACATGTGGTGTCAGACACTGGTAAAACAACTTAAATTTTAATGGTGTTTGCTACAAGATAAATTTAATTTATTATTATGTATTTTTAAACAGTTCAAATAATAGACTTCAACTTGTTTTAATATAACCAACAACTGAAACCTCTGTCAGAGACTGGTGAAATGAAATTTCAGGAACCAATAACTGGCACCACCCATTAAGCTAAATTAAAGAACTATAAACATGGCCTTAATGTATTATATGCATATTTAAACTAATTTCTACAAGTATAACTTTAAGAAAAAAGTTTAGGATGGTTGAATTACAAATAGATATAAAAACGCTTCCTTAATTTTAGAAATAAGATGGTTGCTTCAAAATGGCACTTTTGGCATTATCAAAAGTTTCTTCCTCATTGAATATGTTCTTGGCTCTCTAGTGATGAATAAATTGACTCCAAAATAAAAATAAATGTCTAATTTATCACTAGATGACATTACTTTGCAGAATTTTACAACACAATGCTTATGTGAGTTAGATTTTTACTCAAGTGTCAGTTACTGGTTAGGTGTCAATAACTGGGGGTTTCACCCCATATTTCATACGCAGTTATGTAAATTTAACTTTAACAAGAAAGGAAAATCATGCACTAAGCATAGATTATGAAAAACTTTCCAACACATTCAGGTTACTGTAACAAAACTTAACCGTTTAATATGGTGAAAGGTGATGTTGTAAACATATTGGAAAACGCATAACACATTTGAACACAATTTCAGAAATTGTCATCTATAGTCAGGAAAATATCCGAATTATTTTGTGATGCTCTGTATATGATCTATCGGTTTATATACTACATAGTATGCCAAAAGTTAGTTCAGTTAGAATATGCATAACGCAGTTGAAATTTCCCCATACGTTGGGCTGCCATGTCGACTATTTTTGAATTCTATCTCGCACTACTTACTCAGAACGATTTTTTTAAATACACTTTAACAACATGTGCAAGAGAAATATACTATAAAATACTTTTTTTTAAATAGTGGTGCGAATAGAATATAAAAATAGTGCTTACACACTTCCGTTAATAAACGAAAGTGCACTCAAATTATTTTGGGTATCCCTGTACGTGATTTATAGAATTTATACACACCAAGTAATATACAAAAAATTAGTTGAAATATTTTAAAACGCATACCATAATCCAAAACTCACTTCCAGCAGTTTTTCTTCATATACAGTACTGTAAGAGAGTTCTTTTATGTGACCCTGTAAATGAACGATAAACGCTATGCACACTATATTCTATAGCGCGCATCTTATAGTGCACCTCAGTGATATATATTAATTTCAATATGTGTGGAATAGTGTAACACCATTATAATATGCTGCAAGCGATTTTTTCCCTATAGACCATAATGTAACGGAATTCATCTGAGTGCCTTGTAAACGAACTATAAATGCTACACACTTTATTTTTCAATACTGAACAGCAGAATCATGTATGAATTACATTGCATTTCGCGAGTTAGAGCATGGACAGTCAAACAGCCATACAGAAGGCCAGACAAACTTAATTCATAAATACTTTTCAACCTCCGGGTGTCCTAAAAATGGACTGACTGATTTTAAAATTCAATAACTTCCAAACGGTGACAGATATTTATAAATATTCTTGCTGGAGAGTAATGTATGATGTCAGGAATGTTTTTACTGCGATTCCCGATTTTAGTTCAAATTGCCAGCAATAGATGGTGCTGCGATCACTATACCTCCAATCAAAGCAGAAACATGAATCACCCAGCATTGATGCAAAGGAAGGAGGCTAAATACATGGAGTGGGTCTCATTCACCAATAAAACCTTATTCAGAATCGGGCCCTGAGAACAAGATTGTATTAGCGAATGAGACCCACTCCATGTTTTTAACCGCCTTCCTTCCATCAATGCTGGGTGATTTTAGTTTTTGCCTCGATTGCACGCCTATTACTCGCAGCGCCATCTATTGCTGGTAATTCGAACTAAAATCAGGAATCGCAGTAAAAAAAAACTCCTGATATCATACCTTACTCTCCTGCAAGAATTTTTTAAATATCTGTCATCGTTTGGAAGTTAATGAATTTTAAAATCAGTCCTTCCATTTTTAGGACATCTAGTATGTTGGAAAGTGTTAACAACTAAGTTGGAAAATGATAAAAAATTAAGTTGTTCATTAATTATTTCCAAACGTAAATTATGACTAACATACAATGATAATATCTGAAAATATTTTGACTTTTTTTTATTTTTTAAGTTGCAAAATTGAATTAAAATACATACATGACCTACATGACCAAATGACAACAACATAGATGATTTATTTTCTTCGATCTGAGCCAAGAAGAATTCCAGAAATTTAAAACGTATTTGTTAAACCGTATTAAAAACAAATGCCAGAAGTTAAAATACGTATACACTGGTTTTACATTTAGCTATAAATCAAGATAATTAAATCGCACATTTCAAATCTCATTTCTTTACTGAAAAATGATAAAAATCTCAGGAATGTGCAAATCTGTCACGCAGTCGGTTTTAAATAAATAGAAGGGAAAGATCAACCTCGAAAAACGTAAAAAAAAAAACTTCTTTCTAAAAAAGTCTAAGTTCTGTATAACTTTAGAAAGATCTAATCGTATCAACATGTGCTATGTTGTGCATTTATATATATATATATATATATATATATATATATATATATATATATATATATATATATATATATATATATATATATATATTTATTTAATTTGTCTTAAATTTGAATATTTTTTCACGGTGTTAAAAATTATTAGCTGTTCTTTATATAGGATTATCATGTGTATATTTTTAGAGTCATTTTCAGATTAAAAAAAAATAAACAAATTAACAATTTAACGAACAATTATCATCTGATGCCGCAAATTTAAGATGTTCATCTATCATTTGAAACGAACATAATTTTTGTTCAGTTGTTAATAAGTCAGTGATGTGTTAGATAATCCATTTGCTACAAACTACTCTAGATACTATTCTTTGTTCCAATCAACCCCAAAATTCGATCGATTTTTGTGCCATACTGATCCAATTTCCAAATTACTTCTGAAGGCACTACTATATACTATAGTTATAAACCATGCCAGTATCGCAAAAAATATGCACAATCTTTTGAAGTTAATGTCATTCTTATTTTGGATTCTTTTAACTCTTTCCGGCACAGTGGTCCCAATCGGGCACACATAATTTTAATTCCTAACTTGCAGACGGCACCAATAATATTTTAATAAAATTTTGTTTCTATAATGAAAGCTTACAATAAGGTGTTCTTATTTTCTAAAAAAGTTGTTTGTAAATTCCGGTGTCAGTCAGTAATTTCTCATTTTACGAACAGAATTTGTCTGTGCCGGAAAGGGTTAAACATTACTTTTAACCAATCTATGGTATTCTTCGGCATGTCTTCTTAGTGTTCGTTAGTCAATGGTGCGAAAACATATGTGAAAAATCGGTCCGTTTGTATTCGTGGTCATGTTGTTATAATACAGAGGGTATTTACACATATTGGAAACGATTTCGACAACAAAAATTAAATACATAGATTAAAAGAATTATTTTTTAATATGTTCTGTCTGGTAGCCCTTGTTGTATACTATCATATTACAGCGGGATTTCCAACATAGTAGGTCTATGTGTAAAACTGGAAGTGGAATTTCTTTCCGTTCCTCCACCACCCATTTCCAGAGTCCACTCGACGTAGTTCGCGGTCGGCGTTTCGCGAGAGCTTATTTTAACAGTTCAAAGGCACAGTAATCTATTGGTAAAATATCTGGGGACTTGGTTGGAATATGATTAAACGTTATACACTTGATTCCAGTTTCTCTTGTCAATTTTTCGAGAAATGCGTCTGTACTTTTGGATGTATGGCTGTTCACTTTACTCTGGTGGAACGCAACACTTTTAACGTCCGTAGGATAAAGTTTTGGAATTTCTTCCTTGAAAATAGAAATTAGAACATTGTTTTGATAATAAGTACAGTTAGTTTTGACATTTTTCTCAACTTTTCTAATCTTTCATTTTTGATTGTAAGAGATTCCAGCAGTCACCGTAAATCCTCCAGAAAAACTTTCTTTGCAGTATTTGAACCAAAGTTTTTTAACACATTGACGGACAGTAGGAACAAGTGAAGTTCGAAAATTGACACTATATGTTTTTGTAATTTTTAGAATATTAGAAGTATAGTTTTACTCTTATATAGTCAGACTTTATATAGTCATTTATATAAATCCATGCTGCATCAACTGTGACCATTTTTTTCCACTTATCACCTGCTAAAAGATTTTCATATAACGGTATATGAATAATTCTCTCCGGAAAGAGCAAATATATAACCTTCAAGCCACTCGCTTCTTTCGCGTGCCATTTCAGTAGCAGACGATATTTTTTCATAGCAGCCAATATTTCAGTTATCACGTTATTACATGTTGCCAGATTTTTTCTCCCTGTTGTTTCTCTTTGAATTTTAGTTTAAGATCAAACTCGTTCCCAATCTGTGTAAACACCCTCTGTATACATAACTGTAAAAAAACAGAATTTACAGAAATAACAGTCTGAGAGGTGATTTTTCGATTCACGCCATATCATGGGCACAGAAAAAGACATCGCTTTTCTTTTACCTCTTAACCATTGTGTTAACCCTGTATTGCACACAGTACAGCATATATGTGGCGCCCACCATTTATCCTGGTCTCCAACTTCCACATCAAAGTAAAGATGGTAAGCAGTTTTCACTTTTGAAACAGCAGGATGGCAACAGAGTTGCCAAGTCTCCGGCTTTTTGCACACCAGTATTTTATTAGAGAAAATGTTGTTCTTTTAAATCGCAGAGTGCTCCGATTAAAGAAGTCAACTTTTTCTGTACTAAAATACTGGTATCCAAAAAGCCGGAGACTTGGCGGTTCTGCTTTACATCCTGATGTGTTAGAGAAATTTGGAGTTCAGATTTGAAATCAGCACACTCAAATTAGTGTAGAACACCCACATTTGTCAAAGTAGCTGACAAAAAGTAATTTTCTGTTGATCAGTGAATACATATACATATATATTGATATACATATATATGAATACACACAGACACACACACACACACACACACACATATATATATATATATATATATATATATATATATATATACAGGGTGTAACTGAAATGCTTCAACAAACTTTGAGGGATGATAGTACTCATGAAGACGAACAAAAAATGCAATGGAACATGGGGTCGCAAATGACGTTTAACCCCTTCAGGGGCAGTGGTATGTTTATGAAAGCGCTTAATTTTAATTCCAAAAGGCCATAATGGCACCAGAATTTTGCTAAAATCTTTTCCATTTAATATGTATGTGAAATATAGCTTTTTTCTTATTTACAAACAAATTTTTTTATAAATTCCGGTGCCAGTCATTTATTTCAACATTTTAGTACTAAAAGTAGTTTGCCCCTAAAAGGCTTAAAAGATAAAAATAGAGAAAATGCGTCTGAAAATGGACTGGCACCGGAATTTACAAAAAAATTGTTTGTAAATAAGAAAAAGGCTATATTTCACATAAATATTAAATGGAAAAGATTTTAGCAAAATTCTGGTGCCATTGTGGTGTTTTGGAATTAAAATTAAGTGGTTTTTTAGACATACCACTGTCCCTGAAAGGGTTAAATGTCATTTGCGACCCCGTGTTCTGTTGCATTTTTTGTTCATCTTCATGAGTACTATCATCCCTCAAAGTTTGTTGAAGCATTTCAGTTACACCCTGTATATATATATATATATATATATATATATATATATATATCAAGGTGACTGCTATCACTATTTAAAAAAAACTTCATTTGTTTGCTTTTACTTACTTAAAGATATCTGCTAAAGTTATTCAAATGATAGTGAATATTGAATTTTTATGGCAACTATTTTTTTTAAAGAGAATGAAATGGCAATTGTATTAAATTGCATAATATGAACGTTTTAAAATGTATTTTCTGTGGATAGCGCAACGGTATTAAATTGCATTAGATGAATACAGTTTTTTTAAAATTTACGTATTTTAGTGAATTTATATTTAATTCTTAAAATATTATACTATCTTGATTTTTCTGATTTTTTTGAAACAGCGATTTGAATAACTAAGAACTTTTGAATAACTAAAAAATATTAGAGAGAAAAGCTTATATTTATATATATATATATATATATATATATATTTAACTGACCGTAACGGTATTAAATTGTATTAGATGCATACAGTTTTTTTATTTACGCATTTTAATGAATTTATATTTAATTCTTAAAATATTATACTATCTTGATTTTTCTGATTTTTTTTTTTTTAAACAGCGATTTGAATAACTAAAAACTTACATAACATATTAAACTTTCATGACTTATAAAACAAAATTAAGAAAGCAAACCACTATGAACAAAATTAAGTAAAAGAAAAAGTAGATTAAATAAATAATAAGATAAATAAATAGATAAATTATTTTATCTTAACGAGTATTATCATATTTCCCAAACGGAAAAAAGAACAAATAAAAGATTACATAGGCACGAACAAAATCCAAGGAGGGTTAAGATGTTTTAAAATATGTGCCTGAATTCCGCAGTGTTAGGCTTGATAATTTTTTTCGATATGCTAAGCTGTGTGTTCAGGGAAAGCCAAGTTGTTAAAATAAGGATTGCTTTCAAAAGTTTTCTTAAATCTGCATTTTTATAAATGGATTGGATTTAAAAAAAATGAAAAATTATGAATATCTTGTAAATCCCCCCCCCCCCCCCGCCGTATAAGATATTTTTTAAAGATGTCAATATAAAAACTAATATAGAAAAAAAAACAATTAAGATGCATTAAACCTTTGAAACCAGGACTGGTATTTTTAAATTGAATTACACCACTATTTACAATTTTTTTCCCTTGTACTAGATTTCTGTTGAAAATATCCTGGTATGGCACGGATTATTTATCAAAAAGTGGCACAAATGAAATAAAAAAAATATTCCCGTATATGTCCCGACCCGTATTCTAAGGGGTAGTATGTTCCCTTTCGATACAAAAGGATCCGTTTTGGAATATTGGTTATTAAGGTCCTTAAATTTGCAATAAAATTTATTCACATATGAATTTTTAATGAAAATTCAGTTTCGTGTCAATTTTGTTTCTGTTTAACATTTTCGAACATAGTTCGAACAGTTTATGAATTCTGTTTGTCTGACCGTCTGTCTGGTCGTTTGTTTGTCCATGCTCTAATCCGCCTAAATATATTCGGACTGACATGTAATTTATATATGTTATTGATGTTTACCATGGCATATTTTACTTCCGGAAGCGTTGATAAAGCAAATATGTGTCTGGGAAGCCTAGGATACGGCCTAGGGGACGGTGCCTTTCTGGGTTTCCAGTTACTCGAAGCTGTGGGAACTCTCGGATGCATCCCCAAGTGCAGTGCGGCAGTTTCCTTAAGTACAGGGTTCTTGTAGTGACCACATCGTCACTGACGCCTTGGGTGCAGGAAGAGTGATGCGCAGGCGGCGGTGCTCTCTCTTGGCTGGTAGCCTGTGTCATGATGGCATCACACTGATTCAGGCCAGTTCCGTTTGACACGTGGTGCATTTGGATTACAATGCTCGCTATAACTTACAGTGTGCGCAGCATTTATCGTTCATTTATACAGACACACAAAACAATTCGGTTACAGTACTGTCTATGAGTAATAATTGCTGGAGGTGCGTTTTCAATTCTGGTATGCGTTTTTAAATATATGTAATTTTTTGCATATTATTTGGTGTGTATAAATTCAATAGATCATATACAGGGCTGCGCAAAAGAAATCGATTATTTTTCCGTATATTAGTAGAAATTGCTGAAGGTGAATCTTCAACCTCTTATGTTTTTTTACATTCTATAGATCATATACAAAGCTGCACAAAAGAATTTGAGTACATTTCCGCTTAATTGACGGAAATGGCTGAAGGGGAATTTTAAAATGTGTTATGCTTTAACTCAGGGCTACACAAAATAATACGGATATATTTCCCATGATAGATGGTTGTTGTTGAAATTGGATATTCATACGTGTTTTACAAATTGTTTTCTTAAACATCACCTTTCATCCTAGTATGCAGTCAAGTTTTGTTACAGTATTCTAAATGTGTTGGAAAGTGTTTCATAATCTATGTTTGATGCATGACATACTTTCTTTTTTAAATAACTATATGTCTGATCAAAAAGGGAAGCACAATATTCTGGCAGTATGTTTCAAGATTGTTCCGTAGCGATATCGAGAATTTTGAACAAAAATTAAAACTCATATACGAGGGTCGATCCAGAAATAAGGTTCCGAAAGAGCTCCAGCCGCACGGGAAGGTGCAAGCTGAAATACGACAAAAGCGTTGTGCGCGGCTATTCCCGCACTCGCGATTCCCCCGGTTGCGCTTCGTTGCACCGCTTATTCTTGGCTCAGCAGCCGTCCAAAATGGAGGTTCCCTTTGTTGATCCCGCCAAGTGCGAGTTATTGTGTAACACTAAGAAAATTCAGGCGAGCTATCCAGAACCGCCGGCGAGGACGACTGACAGCCGGTGTAACGCTGCTTCACGACAACGCCCGAACTCTCGTTTCCCGTCAAACCCAGGAAATTTTGACACAATTTGGGAGGATTGTCATGTTCCACCCACCTTACAGTCCGGACCTCGCACCTAGTGATTATCACTTGTTCCACATGATAAAGGAACACTTGGGTGTCCAATGCTTCCGGAACGACGATGACATCAAAGACGAGGTGAAACGCTTCCTCAACGGGTTGGAGCCGGAGTTGTACGACACAGGGATACAGAAATTGGAGCACCGTCTGCAAAAATGCGTAGAAAAAAAGATGGCGATTATGTAGAGAAATGGAGCAAACTTTCTTCTTTCCAAAGATGTAAATATCTATGAGAATAAACAATGTTGTCTATTTGTAAATTTGATGGGATCCTTATTTCTGGATCGACCCTCATAGAACATTTTAAATATGTATAGACTGCAGAAAATTTGTTTTGAGATAAATAAATTTGAAATACATTATTTTCCTTTTTTACCTTTATAAGGAGTGTGAAAATACACTTTCCGCAGAGTATATGGCAATATGTTGAAAATTTTTAAAATAATGATAGGTAATTTTTAATAACAACAAATTTTAACACAAAAACAAAATTTGATATTTCTGCTCTTTTTAAAATCCACCGTCTCTTTAAATATGAATTTACGGGATCATTTGATTTAAATATTGATTTTAAGAGTTTTTAGCTTCCAGAAAAATGCATACAAATATTCGTAAAGAAAATTTTGTCTTTTGGTATTTATTTTAATACAGCGCATCTTCCAGAACTGTCTCCAATACTTCAGTAATGTAAGGATTTTAGAATTTTTAACTCTATTTGTAAAACTGTATAACGGAAAGTAAAAAAGCTTAAAGTTAAAAAGTGAATAACTTTGCGGTTGATTCGGGATCAAGAAGATTACTTTTTCAGTCACTTATTTATTTAGACTTACCATGTGGATGGAAAATCCCCTGGTACATATTGCATTTCTTAAAGGATAAAAATAATATGAATGCAGACTTGCCAAGTCTCCGGCTTTTTGCACACCAGCATTATTTTAGAAAAAATGTTGTTCTTTTAAATCGCAGAATGTTCCGATTACATTAAACAACATTTTCTGTACTAAAATACTGGTGTCCAAAAAGCCGGAGACTTGGCAACTCTGTGAATGGTTTTACTCTTTTTACGTACCCATCATACGTAGTATAGGGTAAGTCTTGTAATCGTTTTGAAAATCGAAAAACAAATTTGACGGATTTACACTTTTCAGACACTGGAGATTCCGAAAAACATATTTTTAGAAAAAAAAAATTTTTGCCGTCCGTCTGTGTGTCTGTATGTCTGTGTGTCTGTGTGTCTGTAAACGCTCTATCTCCCGAAAAAATTGAGATAGAGACTTGAAATTTGGTATGTACTTAGTACGTAATAATGAGAAGAAGCTTATTGAATTTCAGTAACCTCGATTATCCGGAACTATTTTTTTCGGACTCTCGAAATATTTGTTCTGATAAAAAGTATATAAAAATTTTCGAAATTGTTTATTTTAAGGAGTGAATATAAAAGACAATAAAAAAACATAAATTTTGCATAAAGCATGAAGTCTATCAGATAATGAGTTGTCTTGTAATATTTGTAATCCTATATTCCACACTCTTCGATTTTTCGCGACCCTGTATTTCATCCAAATTTCAATTCAAAGATATATTTTAATTGGAAATGAGACGCTTAATCAGATGCAATAAACCGCTAGTTAATAGGATAATTGTTTTTGGAGTTATAAGGATGTTTCTTTTAAGCAATTCAGTAATCGAGCCTTTAAAGTTGATGACGTCATCAAGCCACGATTTTATTCGAATTGCAATGCATTTTATAAGTAGTTTACACATTTTTTATTTTAATATTTTACATTATGCATATCCATGATGTGTAAGTATTACGGTGGCTCCCAAAGACTAGTTTTAAATGCATCATTTTATTTTCCATTTTTAACACTTTCCAACCTAGTTGAAAAGTGCTTATGACTTCGGTTTGTCAGTCCGTGCTCGAACTCGCGTAAATATGCTTGGCTTGTCCTGAAATTTTTGTATGTTATTTTGTATGTTGTCGTCTACTACAGCATGTTCCCTGTTTCAAATGAAGGGTTTAGCACTTATAGCCTTATTACAGGGACAGTCAAAAGTATTCCGTTACATTACAGTTAATGGGAAATAATCGTTTCAAGTGCATTTTGATGATGCTACACAATTTGAAACATAATGAAATTGATATATATTTATGAAGCACTTTAAAACATGATTTTATTAGAATATGGGGTGCAAAGCATTTATTATTCATTTACAAGGTCAAACAAAAGAATTCTGTTACACATTGTTTGAAGGGGAAAATTGTTTGCAGTGTAATTTAATGATGTTTCACTATTTCAAACATAATGAAAATTATAAAAAAGGTGCACTATAAATTGCTCCCTTAAGGCGGTATTCAAAAAAAATATTTTTCTACGCTCAACAACTCAAAATTTTGAGACACATTCTCAGACTCATTTTTAAAAGTAACAACAGGAAACTTGGTGGCGTGATTTATAAAGACATTTATAAGGGCCCCATGTTTTTATTTTTCGTTCAATTAATTAGAAATTGATTTACAGACAATTATTTTCACAGTACGATCATTTTTTTTTGTTTCCAGCGCTATCGCTTTTGGAAATTCGGTTCAAAATGTTCACTTTGACAGCATTTTTTGAAATATATTCTGCCTTTATCAAAAAATCGAGACAGTGGGGACATTATAAAGTTTCTGAATAAGAGAACCTGCCAATTGGATGCATTTTAGAGCAAAAATGAATTTACGAATGTGTCTCAAAATAAGCAGTTTGAATTTGAATACACCCTTAAAAGTATGGTGTGCGTTGCGTTTATCGTTTATTTACAGGGTCAAATAAAGGAATTCTGTTACACATTGTTCTACGGTGAAAAATCGTCTGCAGTGTAATTTAATGATGTTTCAATATTTCAAATATAATGAAAATTATACGCATTACTGAGGTGCACTGTAAATTGTTCGAATAAAAGGATGGTGTGCATTGCGTTTATCGTTCATTTACAGGGACACACAAAAGTATTGGGGGAACAGATGTGTTACATACTCACGCACCGATGTTTGGTGACTTTTTGATTGGCTCGATTTCCAAGCCCGCGCCAAACCAATAACTTATAGTCATAATAAGTCATTTTCAAAAACAAATTCGTTTTGTTCGATTTGTTTTTGAAAATGACTTGGAGTGAGTCGAAACATGTCAAACAACTTAATAAAAGTTATTTTAATTTGTATTATATTGTTAATTTACACCTTTTAGCATTTAAAAGAATTAAATATATCGTTTCATAATAGAAAAAGGTGAAATTTCTGAACAATATTTTAATAGTGTTGGAAAGTGTTTCATAATGTATGCTTGAAGCATGATTTTCATTCTTGTTGATCGTTAAATATAAAGTCATTGTTTTAAATTTAATAATACGAACATTGAAATAATCTGTAACAGGTGTTTCGGAAAGAAAAGAGAAATTTAAAATTTAAATAAAACTGCATCTAGATTTCATTTTCAAATAATGTTATTTTTCTCATGACTTGCAAAATGCATAACATATATATTTGTCAAGCTGGATGCTATCATTATTTTAAAAAACTGCATTTCTTTACGTTTTTTTATAAGAAATCGGCTAAAATTATTCAAATGATACTGATTACTGAATTTTTATGACAACTGCTTTTTAAAAAAGAATTAAATGGTAATTATATTAAAATAGATTCCATTATATAAATGTTTCTGATTTTATTTTCGGTGAATCAACAAAATATAATCAGCTGTCGTTTTGTATTAAGAATTTAAGGATCCAAAAATATCATTTTCTAGAGAGAAAAAATAATTCTTTAAAACTTAGCCTAATGGTATTAAACTGTCTTAGACGTATATATTATTTGTTTGAAATTTAGCGTCATTTAATACGAAACAGGATGATTTTAATGAAAAAGCGAATTTATATTTAATTCTTAAAATACTACTTTCTTTTCTCTAGTTTTTTTTTAACAGCGAATCAAATCAAAAACTTACAATACATGTTAAACTTGAAGGATATCAAGGAAGCATAACTCTATGAACAATATTAAAAAAAATAGAAATAATTATATTATCTTAAAGAGTATATTATATTTCCCAAATGTAAAAAAGAACAAATAAAATATTACATAGGCGCGAACGAAATCCAAGGAAGGGGAAGATGTTTTAAAATACGTGCCTGAAGATCGCAGTGCATGCTTGGCAATTTTTTGGATGCTGTGCAAAACGCCATTTTTGAAATTGATTGCTAAATAGATAGTTCAGGGAAACTCCAATTGTTAAAATAAGGATAGCTTTCAAAAATTTCTTAAACCAGCAGTTTAATAAACGGATTTAAAAATAATGGAAAACTAAGAATTTTTTGTATGTATTCGGAATGCAAGATATTTTTTTAAATATATTAGCATAAAAAGCAATACAGACATTTAATACTTAAGATGTATTAACTCTTTGATTACGAGTCAAGACTGGCTGCGATTTTTTTATATTGAATCGGGCCACGATTTAGAAAAAATGTTTCTTTGTATGCTAGAGTTCTCTTGAAAATGTCCTAGTATGGCAGAAATTATTTTTCGAAACGTGGTACAAATAGAATAAAAAAATATTCCACTGGGACGTGTATGTCCCAACCAGTAGTAAAAGGATTAAATGTGTTATAATTTTCCTTTCGTCAGAGAAGGATCCGCTTTTGCATGTTGGTGATTAGGGTCTTAACCCTTCTTTGCATGAGTTTCTTTTACAACTGCGTTTTTTTATACATATATTAAATATTAGACACCAGAAATTTTAAGATAGATTTTTAACTTTGTTCAGCAACATAGTTCACGGGAAATTTACTGCATTAATATTTCTATATAAATATAGTGGTGGCGAAGAAGTTGATTTATTTATTAAAAGTTAAATAAACAGTGATGGAAATTTACATCACTATGCAATTAAGGGTTAAATTTACATTGAAATCTATTAACATATGAATTTTTAATAAAAATTCAGTTTCATACCAATTTTTTTTCGCTTTAAATTTTCTCATTTTTTGTATATTACTTCGTGCGTATGGACAAGATTGTCTTCCATCGAAGAAAATGCGCATTCTTTAACACTCTCCAACATAGTTGAAAAGTGTTTATGAATTCGGTTTGTCTTTTCGTGCTCACCCACGTAATTATATTCAGATTGACGTGTAATTGATGTTATTGTGTTTTACTAGGGCGTGTTCGGTATTGAGAATGAAGTGTGTATCACTTATGGTTAGTTTACTCAAAAGAATTATTTTACATTATGGTCTATACGGAAAATAGTTTGCAGCGTATTTTAATGATGTTAGGCTATTTCAGACAGATTGAAATGGATAAATATAATTGACGTGCATTACAAGATGCTCACAATGGTGGCTCGGGATTGTCATCTTTTGGGCACTAAATGCAAGCCTGAAACACATTATTTTCATACCATTATTTTTTACATAAAAATATTTTTCTTGTTTAATGTCCAAACTCTCTGCCATTAAATAAAATAAAGTATTCTTTTTTAATAATAGTGGTAAGAAAAGAATAAATTTAGCAACCACGCATTTAGTGCTCCAAATAAAACCAGTCACGAACCGCGACTGAATGCTCACTATAGAATATGGCATACCTGTTAACTTTCAACTAAACTTCCGTACAATGTGAATTAATTTGATCCAAGTTAATGAAGTTTATCACCAGAAAATATATCTGAAAAAATAATATATATTCAGTTTCATGATCGTATTTTCCTTCCACATTCTAATCTCTGCATGCTAGTCCCACCCCTCATTTCATTCTCAAATCAAATGTTTCTAGCTATTTCCCGTCTGTGGACTCATTGCGCCATTTATCGCATATTAAACGCATTTTTCTTTTTTTCTCTTCAGTAAATTGTAATAGATCTATTTTTTATCGCATTTTTATGCATTCTTTTACATTCTCTTATTACTTTAAATTTATTTTATACTTTTCTTCATACATTAGACTGTTATTTAACATTTCTCTTTTACATTATCATTACTTTTAAGTACTTAAAGCTTTTTTCTTATGGCTCTCTCAAGATATGATATACAGTAACTCATCTCCAGGGGGTTGTTTTCTCAAACAAGGAACCCCATTGAACTATAAACTGTTCAACTGGTCAACATGGAACATATTTGAATAAATTTCTTTAAAAAAAATTCTGGTTTGAACGTGATTATCCTTGGTTAAATTAACTTACGTTGTACGGAAGTTAGGTTGGCAGGTATGATATTGTATGCATAGTATTTATTAGTCATTTATAGCAATACACAAAATAATTCGGTTACAGTACTGTTTAGGAACAATAATTACTGAAAGTATGTTGTTCATTGTGATATGTGTTTTTAAATTTAACTCATTTTTTGCATATTACTTCGCGCGTATCAATTCTATAGATATATACAGGGCTGCACAAAAGAATTTGAGTACGTATCCGCGTATTTACGAAAATTGGTGAAGGGGAATTTTCAACTGTGTGATGCGTTTCCCAAGTGAACTAAATTTCAGCATACTTTGTAGTATATATATAGATCTATAGATCATATACAATATACAGGTCTGTACAATAGAATTCGGATATTTATCAGACTATGGATTGTAATTGCTCATATTGAGTTTTCAAATTTGTTACGTGTTTTCCAAAACATCTTTTTTCACCTTATAACACAGTTTTAAAACATTATTCTGAATATGTTTTAAAGTGTTTCATAATCTATGCTTAACGTATGATTTTTCTTGTCTTTTTTTAAAAATAACTATTCTTCGGATCAAAAAATGGAAGAATAAAATTATTTTAGCACGTTTCATGATTCTCCCTTAGCGACATTGAGAATTGAAACAAAATTTAAAACATATGGAGCATTTTAAATGTTTATAGACTGCGGAAAATTTGTTTTGAGAAAAATAAATTTTAATTATATGTTATTTTCATTTTTTAACTTTATAAGGAGTGTGAAAATACACTTTCTGCCGCGTATACGGCCATATATTGACATTATTTTTAAAAATAATAATTCTAATTTTTAATTTAAAAAAATCAACAATAAATTGTAACACAAAAACAAAATTCGTATTTCTGCTCTTTTTAAAATACACTGTATTTTTAGTTAAAAATCTAAATTCACGGAATCATTTGATTTAAATATGGACAAGATCGTCTTACTTCTATGAAAATGTATTCAAATCTTCTTAAAGAAAATTTTCTCATTTTGTTTTTATTTTAGTACAGCGCAAATTTGAGAACTATCTCCAATGTTTCAGTAAAGTAGGACTTCGGAATTTTTAAATCTATTTGAAGAATAACGAAAAGTAACGGCATACGTTAAAAAGGGAATAATTTTGTGCTTTGAATCATGAGAAAGATATTACATTTTATGTCTCTAAACTGTTTTCTTTGGACTTAGCATATGGATGAAAAATCCTCTGGTATGTGTAAGAGTATTGCATTTCTTCAAGGATAAAAATAATACGAATGCTTTTACCGTCTTTTCAAATGCATCATTTTATTTTCCATTTTTTAAACTCATTTTATATGTCTATATGTATTTTGTTTTAAAACACATTTCGAAGAATGTTGCTTAAAATCATTTTTATCAAGTTTCAAATTATATTTTCAAATATTATTTCTTTTTCAATAAATTAACGTATTACTTTTTTATTTTGCACGTGTAAAACAGTAGATATGAAATGTTAAGTGCTATCGCGAATTTTACTATAATTTTATGGCTTCCAGAATGATGTTTAAATAAAAAGCAAATTAAAAAACTTGTTTGGTACAGAAACCCTACAAAGTAAATAAACTTCTGTCCCGTGTAAAATGCATAAGAGTGGAACTGTGAACTTTGCCTCTGACCTTCTCATGTATTAAAAGACAATATTCTGATCTCTAGGACTGTTGTCCCTTTCCCCTTTATATACAGGGTTGTTATAATTAAAGTTCGCCTATTCAGAAGGCTCTAAAGCCGGTTCTATGGCTCCAAACGAAACAAAATTTCACTAGTACGTAGTTGAAGAGATGCGCTCTGCAAAAAAAAAAAAAAAAAAAGTTAAAATTTTTGTCAATAGGTGGCGTTGCGCCAATATTAAGCCGATATTTGCAGATTCCTTTATTTTGTAAAAAAAAAAAACAAAATACAGGAAAGTTTATTTCACAGTTGGTAAAAGTAAACTTTTTCAGATTCGTTATATCAATTTCGGTCAATCCAGATGAAACACACAAAATAACAAAATTTCACCCAAATGCTTGAAAAAGATCACATTTTATTCAAATTTTCGACGAACGACGTCAAAGTGACGTCGCAACTTTGAAAACTTGAAATACTCTTCTAACCACCTGACGATTTAAAACTTGCTGATAAAGTGTGTCTGTGATTTCTTTGACACTGGAACAGTTGGTTGTTTCTGAAATCTACGCTTTGTGCAGAATGGTAACTTTGAAAGAAAAGACACTTCTTGTAAAGTTATTTTATCAAAATAACAGCAATGCAGCTGCAGATCTTCGAGAATTCCGGAAACTAAAAGATGTTAGACGTGGACCAATGTCGGATCGTGGAGTTCACAAAATGATTAAAAATTCGAGGAAACAGGAAAACTCGACATTCTTCCTGGCAGAGGACAAAAAAAGGTAGACATTTCCAGCATTGAAGATATTGCGACTGCTGCCGTGGATTTAGCAAGCCAGTCATCATTTGGTAATGCAAGCGTACCAGCTATTGCGAATGAAGTCGATATGCCAATTTCCACTGTGAGAAAAGTGATGCGTCAAATTTTGCGCTACTATCCATACAAGATTCAGAGGGAGCAACAACTAATACAGGGTTATACCGAAAGTCAGCTATCATTTTCACTACAGTTTCTTGCACGAATGAATGTGGACAATTCTTGGCCCTGGAATATTCTATGGAGTGATGAAGCGCATTTTTTTTAAATGGACAAGTGAACACACACAACTGTCGAATTTGGGTGAAAGAGAATACTAATGTTGTCCAAGAAGTTACATTGCATGCAGCTAAAATGACGGTGTGGTGCGGTTTCACAGCTACGTTTATGATAGGGCCATATTTTTTTGAGGAACTAACATTCACAGGACCCATTACATGTTCCGTAAATGGGAGAAGGTATCTCAATATGTTGTCAAATTTTCTGATTCCCGAGCCGAACAGCGAGCCTTCAAAATATCGTGTTTATTCAAGACGGTGCACCACCGCACATTAATAGAGCAGTTCGGACTTTCTTAACAAGCCATTTTACAGAAGACCGCATCATAAGTCGTTATTTTCAAACAGTCTGGCCACCACGATCGCCTGATCTAACACCCTGCGATTTTTGGTTGTGAGGATTTTTGAAAGATTCTGTATCTAAAGACAGATGTCAGACAATCTCTGATCTGAAAGACAGTATTAGACTTCATATTCGCTCAATCTCACAGGGCAGTTTACGCAATGCTGTAGAAAGCACAATTCTGAGAATGGAATGCGTTATTGAAAATGGTGGAGGATATATTGAGCATGCGTAATGTTATTCTTCGTTATTTCCTCGCTGCCGAGTGACATGTTTTATTTCTGTTGATGCAGATCACATCACATAAAATTATATTCATTTTTTGTATTGTTTGGAGTCATACTTTGGTCAGGCTCTAGAGCTGTCTGATTAGGTGAACTTTAATTATAACAATTCGCAGTTCGTCGAAGTTTGTTGAAACTTTTAAATTTGTGCGCTTCGTCTGAATTGACTGAAATTGATATAATGAATCTGCAAAAATCGCCTTAAATATTGGCGCAGCGCCACCTACTGACGAAAAATGTAACTAATTTTTTTTTCGATTTTCGTAGAGCGCATCTCTTCAACTACGTACTAGTGAAATTTTGTTTCGTTATATATATATATATATATATATATATACCATCAACAAACATTTTCAATCCACTACTGGATGTATGTTTCTGCTTGATTTAGGTTACCCGCTTTAGCCATCCTATTAACTTCAGAAAATTTTCTGATTTCATCGCTCCATCTTATCTGAGATCGTCTTCTGTCTCTTCTAGTTATGCTTAGCATACAACTTTCTATACTCCGTTGCGTTGCTTGTAAAGTTTGCACCATCTGTTTTGTTAGCATCCATGTTTCCGCTCCATAAGTTTCCGCAGGTAAAACACATTGGTTAAACATTTTTTGTTTCAAGTAACAAATCATGTTACTTTTCAGAAAAATCTTCCCAAAAGCACTTCACCCATTTCTTATTCTTCTGTTGATATCCTTCATGATGCTGTTGCCCGATGATATTACATGTCCAAGTTACACATAACTCTGCACCATATTAATTTTAATGTTGTAGTAGACGATCTTTTTTCTTTTCTTTTTTTGTGCAAATGAATTGAACATCATCTTAATAGTTTTTGCATCTGTTCTAAGTCTTCGGAGCATTTACTGAAAATTAAACTGTCGTCAGCAAATCAGAGATGACTTAGGTGTTATTCTAATCATATTTATTTCAATCCCTTTGTTTTCCCAATCCAGTTTTTCGAAAACATTTTCTATCTCACATCTGCTCAAATTCTTCGGAGCAGTTATTGAAAATTAAACTGTCATCATCAAACCGGTTATGACATAGTTGTTATGGAAATCTCATTTATTTCAATCCCTTTGTTTTCTCAATACAATTTCTTGAAAACTGTAAAAAATAGAAAACATTTTCTATGTCACATCTGTTCCAATTCTTCGAAGCAATACTGAAAATTAAACTGTCATCAGCAAACCGGAGAAGACTTAGGTGTTATTCTAATCCCTTTGTTTTCCCAATCCATTTTCTTGAAAACATTTTGTATGGGAGCAGTAAAAAGTTTAGGTGAAATGGTGTTACCTTGTCTAACTCCTTTCCAAGGTTGATCTTTGCTTTTGCAAATGGTTGATCTTTGCTTTTTTTTTTTTTTGAAAATGGATTGAACATCATCTTAATTGTTTTTGCATCTGTTCTAAGTCTTCGGAGCATTTACCGAAAATTAAACTATCGTCACCAAATCAGAGATGACTTAGATGTTATTCTAATCACATTTATTTCAATCCCTTTGTTTTCCCAATCCAGTTTTTCGAAAACATTTTCTATCTCACATCTGCTCAAATTCTTCGGAGCAGTTATTGAAAATTAAACTGTCATCACCAAACGGTAGATGACATAGTTTTTATGAAAATCCATTTATTTTAATCCCTTTGTTTTCCCAATACAGTTTCTTGAAAACATTTTCCATGTAACATCTGTTCCAATTCTTCGGAGCAATTACTGAAAATTAAACTGACATCAGCAAAACAGAGAAGACTTAGGTGTTATTCTAATCCCTTTGTTTTCCCAATCCATTTTCTTGAAAATATTTTCCATGTAACATCTGTTCCAATTCCATGTAACATCTGTTCCTATTCTTCGGAGCAATTACTGAAAATTAAACTGGCATCAGCAAACCAGAGAAGACTTATGTGTTATTCTAACCCCTTTGTTTTCCCAATCCATTTTCTTGAAAACATTTTGTATGAGAGCAGTAAGAAGTTTAGGCGAAATGGTGTTTCCTTGATTCCAATTCTTCGGAGCAATTACTGAAAATTAAACTGACATTAGCAAAACAGAGAAGACTTGGGTGTTATTCTAATCCCTTTGTTTTCCCAATACAGTTTCTTGAAAACATTTTCCATGTAGCATCTGTTCCAATTCTTCGGAGCAATTACTGAAAATTAAACTGACATCAGCAAACCAGAGAAGACTTAGGTGTTATTCTAATCCCTTTGTTTTCCCAATCCATTTTCTTGAAAACATTTTGTATGAGAGCAGTAAGAAGTTTAGGCGAAATGGTGTTTCCTTGTCTAACTCCTCTCCAAGATTGATCTTTGCTTTTGCTCTGTCCAAATGGATGGTTGCTGTTGCTTTTTTCTAAGTCTTCTTTATAATATTGGTGTAAGTTTTACATATATCAATCTCTTCTAGAGATTTTGCTGCTGCTGATGCGCAGACAGAATCAAAAGCTTTTGCTCATAATCAATAACGGACAGGCAGAGAAGAAAAATTATATTCTTTATGTTTACCAGTACACTTTTACTGTTTAAATATGGTCCACTGTGCTAAATCCACTTCGGAATATTGCTTGTTTATTAGGTTGAGCCGAGTCTGGAATTTGTTCAAGTATTGTCGCTAAAACTTTCGTATATATTTTATATATCACTGATAGTAAGCTGATCGGAGGTAGTTTTTAACCTTTTTCTTCTGTCTTTCTTATAATTTAGCACTATTACTACGTTTTTCCAGTCTACTGGTACATCCGACATTTAGACATTTCAAACAACTGTATGGCTACCTTTTGTTTTGTAAATTTGTCGCTTGCTTCTTTGATAAGGCTAATTATGATTCCATCTTCGAAAGGTATATATACCTTTTTTCATACATCTATTAAATTATAAAATTTCATTTGCCATAACTGGGATTATCTCTTCAGTTTCTGTTATGTTTATTCTCTGATCAGTTAGTTTGCTTTATTTTTGATCTTCACATCTATATATAGATCTTTATAGATTTTTGTTACAACACACAGTTTGCGCTCAGCTGATTTTAATCCATTATTTTCTTCCAGAACTTCCTCGACAAGTTCACAGTTAAATTTTCTTATATCTTCTATAACGCAATTCCTCAGTGTTTTGCATAATTCTGCGAATTAAACTATTGAATTGGGATCGGTTTATTCCTTTTTTCTTCTGCGTTTTTTCACAAACCTTCTTGTTTCTTCTGTTATATTTTTTGTCTGATTTACTTGCACTTCATCGACTATCTCCTTTGTAATTTCTTGTAGAGTATTAGTTAGCTTCTTGCTCATTACTGTAACATATTCTTCCTCTTCTAAAATGACTGCAGTATTTGGAAACAATTTTTAAGTTCTAAATGAAAATCTTTATGTTTCTAAAGACTTATGATATCCACTGTTTTCTTGCAGCGTTGGAAAAACATTATTCTTTCTACTTTAGTATTTAACAGCATTTTGCTTCTAACCAATATGTGATCGCTTACTATATTGAAGTGATTGAGAATTCGGCATTCCTGAATTTGATGTTTTCTGTTTTTCTCGATGTAGTCGATTTCGGTTGTTGCTCCACTTTCAGTTCTCCAAGTCCATTTGTTTTTTGAACTTATCTCTTTCATTTCACATTCCATAACCATAAATTCCTACTAAGAATTCTCCTTTATATTTTCTTCAATTCTTGCATTCTAGTCTCCTCTCATTAATTTGATGTACCATTTTCCCTTCTGATTTATTTGAGCTACTTCTCCATAGAAATCCGCAACTTCTTCATCAGTGTAACTTATTTCGTTGCATAAACTTGGATAATTCTCCTTTTGTATCTTCTTGATACTTGTATAACTAATCTTGCAACACTGTCTGTTGTCCGATGCAATATCGTATTCCACGATGTGATTCTTCCGCTTCTCATGAATCAGAATTCCTACACCGCTTATTTTTCTGCCTTCTGTGTCTCTGTAGTACATGTCCGCTGACATCTTCGCTTCAATTTTCCTTCTTCCTTCACATAATTCGAGAAGGTCCCAGTTGATAGTTTGTAATTCATTTTAAAGTTCCTGTAAACGATTTTCAGAAGATAGGGACCGCCCGGTTACGCAGACAAGGTCATCCACTTATGGCAGCCATGTCGAATCCGTTGATTCTTAAGGTCCAAACTGACAACGGTCTAACTTGGCGCTTTCTCTGAAGTGGTAAAGTGGTCCCTTTCATCTTCTATGACTTTCTTAACATGTCTAAGGGTCAGAGTTCAAGGGCGGAAACCGTTGACAGTTGGGGAATCTTCCCTTTCTTTTGTCGAGAACCACAAAATATTTCGAGAAGAATGGGAAGACGCAAGATTTATACCATCTCAGGTCGACTTGCTCAGGTTTTCTTCTAAACCCAGCCTTAACAACGTCTGTCTTCATGTGTTTCTGTTCGTTGCCGTAATCAAGGACACTCAGGCCGCCGGGGTTCGAAGGCTATGATTTAATTTTTTAAATATGGGGGAGGGGGAGGGGGAGGCGGCCAAGTGGTTTGGAAAAAGCCCATTCGCGTTTGTTATCCATGCACTAAAGTACGGGTACTGACAGTTTCACCGGTGAAAAGTGCGGATTGGATATTATATCTCTGCTCCCTGTCGATTCCTTTAAGTCCTCCTCGAAGGAAAGTAAAGGTTCTTCTCCTAGTTAACAAACAGAGGCTATAAAGCAGCTCCTTTATATATAAATATACCTGAAAAAATTCCCTTTTACATGAAATCATCTATTTAGAATCTAATTAGAGGATTTCTTTTATATAAGCATCTGTTTGATTCTTAAAAAAATTTGCAAAGTGTATTTTATCTAACCAACCAGTAAGTTAAAAATTCCATTATGATAGGTTTGTATGTTTTTAGAGCATGATAATGTACGTTATTGGTATCATATGCATTCTCGTAATATTGCCGCAGCTGATTTTTCGCATTTAAAAATTGGTGCAATAAATGCCAGTAAACACAGTAATTTATTTCTTTGATTTGTTACCAATGTTTTCACTATTATTTATTATTATGGGAATTTCCCTCCCCCTCCCCTTTAAAATTTTAATTGTAATGTTGCATTTTCACGGAGGCAATTAACGTTTATTTCAAATACATAGAGTGATTATTAAAATTTATATATGCTGTGTATTATACCATATGTGATATAACGCGCACTTTTGATGCAAGAAAATTGGTCGAAAACTGCAGGTGCGCATTATACGCCAGTTATAAAAATGAAAGATTAAAAATTAAGAAAAAAGGATGATTATAAGAACTAAGTTTTTAAATTCACTGAACATGCTATTTATTTACAAAGAATAAATTTTCGCTATCAGATTACATGAAAATAAATAGTTATTATATTTTATAATAATCTTTATTTTATTTTTTACTATTTATCTGATGAAAATTTCTTTGTAAGAAGGGGGTGTGCGTAATACGATGAATATACTTAAAAATACAAAATAGAAGTCTGAAAGTTTAAGGGCGCATTATACACTAGAATATACCTAAAAATAGAAAACAGAAGTCTAAAAGTTTAGGGGCGCGTTATACACTGGAATATACGGTAGCTACATATTTAAAAACTGTATAATATATCTGTGGTATCTTTACAGTCATTCGCGTATCGAAGGAAATAACAGGCGAACAATATAATCGAAGTAAAATAATAATAATAACTTACATTTAAAACAAAGTCATATTTTAAAGTTAATAAATTTCATTTCCCATTCTAAAAAGTAAAAATATAGATTTTGCTTTGAAAAATTTTACTTAACTGAAAATTTTTATTTAAATGAAGCTTCTAAACCAAAAGAAACCTTTATAAGTTTAGCAATAAAAGAATTTTAAATTAGTTTAATTAACATCACTAGGAAGAAAATCAATTTACGCATGGGAATAACAAACATGTTATATGCATATTTTATTAACAAGTAATAAATCAGCATAAAACACAATTATTTGTTTTCATTAACATACATATAAGATGTTACTAAATCATATAATTAGGTTAAAGATAACGAAATAAAATAACTAATTTAGTTATTATATTTCAAGATTGAAGAACTATTCAATTATCTCATAAATATACAATTTTAATTTCTGCGACAGTGCATTTATTTTGTAAGGATCTCATTTAACTTCAATGCATCAATAGGAAGTACGGTGACACTGGAATATACCGAAAAATAGAAAATAGAGTTCAGCTCCGGCTGTAATATGTATTTTTTAAGACCTTAATAAAGGGACCGGGAGGGACATCTGTGCTCTACAGATCTTGTTCTCAGTCTGAGCAGTCCCTCTTAGGCATTCAAAAGTCCAAAGCTTTAGGTGCGCGTTATACACTGGAATATATGTTGACTACATATTAAAAAAAAATCTACAGTATACTTGTGGTATCTTTACAGTCATCCTCGTATCGAAGGAAATAACAGGCCAACAACAATCGAAGTAAAAAAAAATAACAACTTGCATTTAAAACAAAGTCATATTTTAAAGTTAAAACATTTCAGTTTTCCTTCTAAAAAGTAAAAACATAGATTTTACTTCGAAAAATTTTACTTAACTGAAAATTTTTATTTAAATGAAACTTCTAAACCAAAAGAAACCTTTATAAGTTTAGCAATAAAAGAATTCTAAATTAATTTAATTAACATCACTAGGAAGAAAATTAATTTACGCATGGAAATAACAAACATGTTATATGCATATTTTATTAACACGTAATAATTCATCATAAGACACAATTATTTGTTTTTATTAACATACATATAAGATGCTCCTAAAAAGGTAATTAGGTTAAAGACAACGAAATAAAATAACTAATTCAGTTATTATATTTCAAGATTAAAAAACTATTCAATTATCTCATAAATATACAATTTTAATTTCTGCGACAGTGCATTTATTTTGTAAGGATCTCATTTAACTTCAATGCATCAATAGGAAGTACGGTGACACTGGAATATACCGAAAAATAGAAAATAGAGTTCAGCTCCGGCTGTAATATGTATTTTTTAAGACCTTAATAAAGGGACCGGGAGGGACATCTGTGCTCTACAGATCTTGTTCTCAGTCTGAGCAGTCCCTCTTAGGCATTCAAAAGTCCAAAGGTTTAGGTGCGCGTTATACACTGGAATATATGTTGACTACATATTAAAAAAAAAATCTACAGTATACTTGTGGTATCTTTACAGTCATCCTCGTATCGAAGGAAATAACAGGCCAACAACAATCGAAGTAAAAAAAAATAACAACTTGCATTTAAAACAAAGTCATATTTTAAAGTTAAAACATTTCAGTTTTCCTTCTAAAAAGTAAAAACATAGATTTTACTTCGAAAAATTTTACTTAACTGAAAATTTTTATTTAAATGAAACTTCTAAACCAAAAGAAACCTTTATAAGTTTAGCAATAAAAGAATTCTAAATTAATTTAATTAACATCACTAGGAAGAAAATTAATTTACGCATGGAAATAACAAACATGTTATATGCATATTTTATTAACACGTAATAATTCATCATAAGACACAATTATTTGTTTTTATTAACATACATATAAGATGCTCCTAAAAAGGTAATTAGGTTAAAGACAACGAAATAAAATAACTAATTCAGTTATTATATTTCAAGATTAAAAAACTATTCAATTATCTCATAAATATACAATTTTAATTTCTGCGACAGTGAATTTATTTTGTAAGGATCTCATTGAACTTAAGTACAACAATAGGAAATACAGTGGCAATTTTATATAAAAATATGCATATTAGCCTTAAAATTAAGCAATTACTTGATATCTCCCTTGTAATAATGAACAATATTTTACGAATATTCGTATGAATTTTCCATAGAAAATTTCCGAATATTCCTTAAATCAGAAGCATTTTTTAGTGTTATTGAATGCAAATGATTTTTCTAATTTAGTTTTCAATAAATTGCATTTGGTAAAAATTTATTGTAGCATAAATAAAAATTGATTATCATCAAGGGCATCGCAATAATTGTTTCTGCTTGTTTATGTTATTTATATAATTTATGCGTTGTATAAAATATGTGTAGTATTATGAGAAATGTGATTGCCCGTGTTATTTATGTTACAGGCAGCAATTATGCAATTAATAATGCATATATCAGTAATATAATGCATATAATATATGCATTGCCTATGGAATATACATATTTTTTAACTCAATTTTATTTTTCAAATGCAAAGAATATAAAAATAAATAAACAAGAATTAAAATACTGCAATATTTGGAGAGTTTATGTACGCGTCAGATTACCTTAATACAAACTTTTTAATTTTCAAAATATCTTCAAACTGAACACTCCATATTTGTTAACAATACTTCATTAATATAGTTATATTACGTATATTTTCATTACATATATGTATACACACATCCGCTTTAAAACACACATACTATATAATATTTACAGTGCTAAAAATAAGATGTTTGATAATCTAGGAAAATACAATATAACCGGGATCGATAACCTCTTTCGAGTTAACTACGATTCCGAGAAGCGTTCGTTATCTTTAGAAACCTCAGATTATATTTTCGAGATTTACAGAAGCATTAAAAAAACGCAGTTTCTTTTGCTGCTACGGATTTTAGGAGACATATCGAAGTAATTTTTATAGTGCATTAATAAATTTTCTCAATCCGTATTGCAGGTCTTTCATATGCTTTCAATTCTCAAGTAAATATGTTCATGTTCAACAAACATATTTTGCAGACAAACATGATAAATTAACAGTATTAATATTAACATTAAAAATAATATTATTTTGTTACTATTGTATGCATAAATTCAATTACGCAGCTAGAAATGTTTAATTGAGAATTAATAGTATCTTAAAAACCGATATATTTGTTTGAGAAAACGAATTCATACACTATAAAATGTACTCGGAAAAGTTTCCGAAAATCAGTGGCATCAAAAGAAACTCAGATTACGTAAATGATTTTTAAATCTCGAAAATATATTGTTTCTGAAGTTTCTAATGCTAAAAAACACCTTTCGGAATCATGTGTAACTGGGAAGAGTTCATTGTATATTTTTTTCGTGGTTATATTATACTTTCACGATTAAGAAACATTTTTTTTTACAGTGTACATGAAACAACCTTCAACACATGCAATCGACATACAAGGGGCAGTCAAAAAGTTCCCGGAATTTCGTTGTAACTCTTTACTACCACAATATCATTAATTTATTTGTTTACACACCACGTCTTCTCCTCGACCAAAGAAATCCCGTCATGTCCAACCAAAACATAAGTGATGCTCATTGCGTTTTTCGTCAACGAAGGTGTGGTGCACCATTAATTTGTACCAGCTGGATAAACTGTTAATGGCCCTTTGTACGTGCAAGTGTAGGAAAGATTGAGGGAGGCAATCCGAAGAAAACGTCCCGCCAAATGACAAGGAGGATGATCATTGCATCACGACAATGCTCCCTCACACACATCGATTGTTGTGCAGACCTGGTTCGCAGATAAGAACATTCCACTCCTCCACCAGTCTTACTACTCACCGAATTTAGCACCATCGGATTTCTGACTCTTCCCCAAGATGAAAATGGTCTTCAAAGGTAAACGTTTTGACAAAGTAGAAGACATCAAAACCAACGAGACGGCTGAACTTGGGAAGATACACAAACAGGACTTTCATCGTTGTTTCCAGCAATGGAAGAAGCGGTGGAGCAAGTGTGTGTGTTCTGACGGAGCCTACTTTGAAGGCGATTAAGTAAATGTGTACTTATATTGTGGTAATAAAGAGTTACAACGAAATTCCCGGAATTCTTCGACTACTCCACGTAATAACCCCCTTTTCAACAAAGTAACAGCGATTAATCAGGGATATTTCTTGATTCTCATTCAATAAAAGTCAATAAATTTTTTAATGTTTATGCAAAAGTTGGTAACACTTAATATTTATTTGAGTTCAATAGCATACAAAAATGAAAATTCTCCTCTTCAACACAGTAAATAGCACTGTATGATTTTTAAGTAACTATTCTTAACGATAGATGGCAGCACTATGAAATGGCAGCTATTTAAAAGGACTTTACAAACTGAGATTATTACATCATAAAATGACTAAAAAACATTCTAAAAACTTTATTAAATTTCCACAACCTTATTATTATTGTGCTTTAAATATTCTGTTATTATTTGTTAGATATGTTATTAATTCTCTTTCATTCTTTTTTTATTAGATTTTTGTATTTAGTGCGAGCTGCGATTCTGCAGGACAGTCATGTAAACATTCTATTTTTTTTTCGATGTTGTTGAATTCTGAACGTAAAGGTTCTATTCTGTTTTAGATTCTTAATTCAAAGTCTGTAGTAATTTAATTCAATTCAAAGTCGTATTCTGTGATTAAAATGAGAAAAAATATCAACTTCTCAAGTATTAATTTATCGTGAAATTATTCTTCAATAATTACGATTTAATTTACAGCATTATTCATAGAAAATTCTACTGGGCCTTTTTTAAGGAAAATCTTCTGGTCTTCAAATCGAGCTTAGAAACTAGAATTTAAGTTTCGATCAATGAAATATAATTTCATAGAATTTCATCTAAGTGAATCTTAATAAATTCAACGTGTATTTAGCCTTCAACACCAACCTATGTGTTAATTCATGATTATACTATTCAATGGAGGGAGAAAGAAATTCAGGAATGGAATCTGAGCATGACAAATATCAAGGTACGTAGATATACTTTTATTTATTTATTGATTTAAATCTCAACTGTAATAATTCTGGAATCTAAATATTCTACAAGCACAACAATGGTTTCTTTCCATGATCGCTGTGCTTTTATCAGTAATGACACGACTTCTTTCCGACGAATGAAAGCATTAAGAAACTCCGTCGTTCCATAAAAATAAGTAAAAAATTCTGTAAAATTGGACTTCTTAATTCAAACTTTTCTTCTACTTTTAGAGCTAACACGTGCATACTAAAAACTATTTAACATTTTCGAAAGAAACCTCTAACAGATAGGACAGGAAAGGTTTCTTTATGAAAAAATTTCAAACACAGTGAAAGTGTCATTATATTCATTAAAGCAAACTTTGAAATAGTGTTTAAATAATTTCACTGTTATTGTACCTAAATCGCTTTCCTGTTGAATTATTGTATCGCAAATTCGTTTTCTGTGAGAATGTTGTGCTGTGGTTTAAATTCGTTTTCAAAAAATTTCAATTATTTTACTTAATTGCATATAAAATTATAAGTTTCTTCAAAATTTTAAATATAAAGGAAAAATACATATGGACATTTAACTCGGGAGAAGTCGCGCACACCCAGGTTATGAATGGGTTTTAATTTTTGTCAGCAACAAATACAAGTAATAATCGTTACCTTATTTAGTTGGAGACAATTGATAAATATGCCACAATAAAATAATATGAAGATTACTTTTCGATAAATAGTGGTGGCCATTGTAAAAACTGTACGCAATCTGGGTATGTAATAATCGGCGAGACTGCTTCCGGGTTAATACAATAAATTTCAAATCCAGATCATTTTTATCTCCCCCACCACGGGGTAATAAAAGAGGATCGTTGTACAACTCGACTTCGGGTAGTATTCGATGCATCCGCAATTGGTTCAGAAGGTCGCTCGTTAAATGATTATTTGGAGATAGGGCCGAAATTACAACCAGATATTTTTCAGTTATTATTAAAATTCAGAATGCATCCAATAGGCTTTAGTGCGGACATCGAAAAAATGTTCAGGCAAATTCTTATCAATCCAAAACATGTAGATTATCAACGTATTTTATGGCGATTTGATCCTAAAGAAAACATTCAAACCTATCGGTTGTTAACAGTAACCTATGGCACTGCTTGTGCGCCATTTTTGGCAATTATAACTTTAAATCAGTTAGCAATAGATAACGAACAAACTTTTGAAAAGGCTTCTAAAATTATTCGCGATAATATCTACGTCGATGATTTGTTGTCGGGTTCAGATTCCAAAGAAAATGCTCAATCGTTAATTACGGAACTCATTAATGTCATGAAAGGCGGAGGTTTTAATTTACGAAAGTGGACTTCAAATGAGCCTGAAGTACTCGCTCATTTACCAGATGAACTTAAAGCTTCTTCACAGACTGTAATCAAAGAAGATGAAGCTGTTAAAATTCTGGGCTTATTCTGGGATTCATCTAATGATACGCTAAAAATAAAGTTTAGCGAGTTCAAAGCCGTGCAAAATAAAAGAGATCTTCTCTCCGTAATATCCACGATATTCGATCCTCTAGGTTTTCTCTCCCCCATAACGATAACTTAAAAAATAATTCTACAAAACCTCTGGAAGGAAAAAATCTCATGGGATGAGGAAATTCCAAATTCAATCTTAGTGAGTTGGAATCAATTTTTGGCAGAAATTCATTATTTAGAAACTATTGAAATTCCTCGGTATAGTAATTCCTACCATAAAAAGGATTGTGAAATTCAGTTTAATCATAAGATGTGGTGGCATGGGCCTCCATGGCTGTCGTCAAAAGAGCCAATTCCAATCCCCTTATACATTCCTGTCGCTGAATTAGATCAAGAAGCTAACTCTGTCAGTAACATAACAAAAATAAATGTCTTACCCGACTTTATTAAAAAATTCTCAAGCTTTAATAGATTAGTACGCGTAATAGGATGGTGTTTGCGATTTATTCATAATGCAAGACAGAATTCTACAAGAAAGATCGGAAATCTAAGTGCACAAGAAATATCTAGTTCTATCATTTCTATAGTGAGATTAATTCAAAATTATGAATTTCATGCAGAAATTAAATTCTTAAAAGAAAATAAATCCTTGCCAAGCAATAGCAAATTGCTATCGTTAAATGTCTTCTTAGATTCAGCTGACATATTAAGAGTGGGTGGTCGTTTATCGCAACATGAAACATTCAATTTTGACAGAAAGTATCCTATTCTTCTTCCTAAAAACAGTCTTATAACTAAATTGTTAATAAAGGATGTCCACGAAAGAAATTTACATGCAGGTACACAGTTAGTGCTTTCTACAATTCGCCAGAACTACTGGTTTGTAGATGGTCGTTCAACAGTCCGACAAGAGCTCCATAAATGTGTACTTTGTAAACGCCTTAAGGCACAAGCCTGCCAACAAATGATGGGAAACCTTCCCGTTGAAAGAATAACTCCAATTCGTTCATTCCTCAAGGTGGGCTTAGACTTTGCTGGTCCTTTTTTGACCAAACCAAATATGCCAAGAACCAAAATAAAACTAAAATCTTATATCGCAGTTTTCGTTTGCATGTGCACGAAAGCAGTTCACCTTGAGGTGGTATCCAACTTATCTGTACAAGCCTTGCTAGCAGCATTCAAACGCTTCATTGCACGCAGAGGTTTGCCCTCTGATATATTCCCTGATAATGCAAAAAAATTTATTGGTCTGTCCAATCAATTAAAACAGCTTTTTAAATACTTGAGGGAAAAAGACTTTCAAGAATTTCTCTCCACCCAAAAAATTAATTGGAATTTCATACCTCCATATGCACCACACTTTGGTGGTCTATGGGAAGCAGCTGTGAAACTAACTAAAACTCATCTTGTGAGAGCTTGTAAATCAAGCGTACTCAATTTTGAAGAGCTCACTACTTTACTTTGCCAGATAGAAAGCTGCATAAATTCCAGACCATTAACCCCGATGTCTTCAGATCCTTCTGATCCTCGTGCTTTAACGCCGGGTCATTTTCTAATTGGAGCACCTCTTCTTGACATTCCAGAATCATCGAATCATCCTAAAATTTCGTTAAATGCTCGCTGGAGTTTAATAGAAAAAGTAAAAATCAATTTTGGGGCAAGTGGTCCAGCGAATATTTGCAACATCTTCAACAACGTCCAAAATGGACTACTCCACGTGCAAATCTTCGAGAAGGTGATTTGGTAATAGTTCACGAACGTTTACAGCCCATGAAATGGAAATTGGGTCGAATTCTAAAGACTTATCCTGGAACAGATAATCTTGTGCGGGTTGTCCTGATTAAGACAGTTGACGGTGACATCAAGCGTCCTATATCAAAGGTGTGCCCTCTCCTGCCGGGGGCGAAGGATGTATGATTTTTAAGTAACTATTCTTAACGATAGATGGCAGCACTATGAAATGGCAGCTATTTAAAAGGACTTTACAAACTGAGATTATTACATCATAAAATGACTAAAAAACATTCTAAAAACTTTATTAAATTTCCACAACCTTATTATTATTGTGCTTTAAATATTCTGTTATTATTTGTTAGATATGTTATTAATTCTCTTTCATTCTTTTTTTTATTAGATTTTTGTATTTAGTGCGAGCTGCGATTCTGCTGGACAGTCATGTAAACATTCTATTTTTTTTTTCGATATTGTTGAATTCTGAACGTAAAGGTTCTATTCTGTTTTAGATTCTTAATTCAAAGTGTGTAGTAATTTAATTCAATTCAAAGTCGTATTCTGTGATTAAAATGTGAAAAAATATCAACTTCTCAAGTATTAATTTATCGTGAAATTATTCTTCAATAATTACGATTTAATTTACAGCATTATTCATAGAAAATTCTACTGGGCCTTTTTTAAGGAAAATCTTCTGGTCTTCAAATCGAGCTTAGAAACTAGAATTTAAGTTTCGATCAATGAAATATAATTTCATAGAATTTCATCTAAGTGAATCTTAATAAATTCAACGTGTATTTAGCCTTCAACACCAACCTATGTGTTAATTCATGATTATACTATTCAATGGAGGGAGAAAGAAATTCAGGAATGGAATCTGAGCATGACAAATATCAAGGTATGTAGATATACTTTTATTTATTTATTGATTTAAATCTCAACTGTAATAATTCTGGAATCTAAATATTCTACAAGCACAACAATGGTTTCTTTCCATGATCGCTGTGCTTTTATCAGTAATGACACGACTTCTTTCCGACGAATAAAAGCATTAAGAAACTCCGTCGTTCCATAAAAATAAGTAAAAAATTCTGTAAAATTGGACTTCTTAATTCAAACTTTTCTTCTACTTTTAGAGCTAACACGTGCATACTAAAAACTATTTAACATTTTCGAAAGAAACCTCTAACAGATAGGACAGGAAAGGTTTCTTTATGAAAAAATTTCAAACACAGTGAAAGTGTCATTATATTCATTAAAGCAAACTTTGAAATAGTGTTTAAATAATTTCACTGTTATTGTACCTAAATCGCTTTCCTGTTGAATTATTGTATCGCAAATTCGTTTTCTGTGAGAATGTTGTGCTGTGGTTTAAATTCGTTTTCAAAAAATTTCAATTATTTTACTTAATTGCATATAAAATTATAAGTTTCTTCAAAATTTTAAATATAAAGGAAAAATACATATGGACATTTAACTCGGGAGAAGTCGCGCACACCCAGGTTATGAATGGGTTTTAATTTTTGTCAGCAACAAATACAAGTAATAATCGTTACCTTATTTAGTTGGAGACAATTGATAAATATGCCACAATAAAATAATATGAAGATTACTTTTCGATAAATAGTGGTGGCCATTGTAAAAACTGTACGCAATCTGGGTATGTGATAATCGGCGAGACTGCTTCCGGGTTAATACAATAAATTAATTTCTGTATGGTAAGCATTATTGTTTGCCTACAAATTTGAGAATTTAGTAATTTTTAAATCATCTCTGTTCTAAATTTACTTTCGGATAGATATGTTGTCCTTATTTCTCTCCATAAATAAATGGAACCAATCTTGCCCTATCATCTTTTCGAAATGGATGTGAAATTTTATTATAAATTGCTAGCTGATATGCTAATGCATAAACATCTCTTCTGCTTAGCCAATAAAACATGGCCTCCATTTCCATCAGCTACTTAACTAACTGCTACTCTAATTCCTTAGAAAATTCTGGCTGAAGCCCCAGGTATGTAGACTGTGTATGATACTGTAAGATCATCATACTTCTTGTTAATGCTCCTAAAATTCGGTCTGACTCACGCCGCCATTTAATTTCCCGTAAAAGAAGAGCGATTGGCCATAGACCGGGAGGCGGCAGCACAGACAATCACCTCATCGAGTTCACGGCTGAAATTCCATAATTAGTTAAAACTTGATTCGTATATTAAAACGCAATCGGTCTGCCAAGTCATATCTTGGTGGAAAACACCCGAAAACCCGATTTTAGCGGTTGGCTCGTAGGTTTACCATTGTGTGTTCCTGCTCCCAGTCCTCCATGATTTCATACCTTTGGGTGCAGGAAAACACAATGGTAAACCTATGAGTCAACATCTAAAATCGGGCTTTAACTCTTTAACGGGCGGTGTCCACAAAAAAGGACACCTAATTTTAATTCCAAAACTGACAAACGACACCAAGAATATTTAATTAAAATTTTCATCTTATTAAGTACCGGAAAATAAGCAAGTTTTCATTATCTAATGAATTCGTTTGTAATTTCTGGTGTCAGTCCATTATTTCATCATTTTACAAACAAATTTACTCCGCGCCGGAAAGGGTTAAGGTGTTTTCCACCAAGATATGACTTGGCAGACCGATTGCGTTTTAATATGCGATCGAGTTTTAACTAATTCTGGAATTTCAGCCGTGAACTCGATGAGGTGATTGTCTGTGCTGCCGCTTCCCGGTCTACCACGACATTTCTAGCCGCTTGGGCGACAATAGCTGATTAGTCTAAGTGGGAAACAAAATGCTTGACGAGTCATCCTGTATTATAGTAGCCCTACGTTTTGTTAGAGAGGCGGAAGAGTGAGGCTCTGGGAACGTCAAATTCCCTACTAGCATTTAGGAAGCTCATTCTTTTCTCTCGGACAGCTGAAATCGCTTGAGCCATTCTTGCAGGGTCCTATTAGTTTCCTCTTTCTCCTACCATTTTCTTTCTTCTTTCGCATTGTCTGAAATAAACAAAACAAATTCTTTTAGATATAGATAGATAAACATTTTATTACGATTCGGTATAGTTCTGCATTTTATGTTTAAAAACTAGATAAATACAAGCAGAAATGTACTGTGCTTAATAAAATAAATAGATTTCAGGTCTTGTAAAAATGTCGGGTAATATGGAATATATCATATTTTCTTTTCGTGTAATATGAGATATTAATTATTCCATATTTCGCAACACGCCATCTTGAACAAAATAACCCCTTCACTCGTCAACAAGTTAGCGTAGAGCAGCACTAATTTAGCAATAAATATAATTGTTCAACTCATGGTGGCTAATAGTTATCAGTCAATGATTTAATTCTGTGAACAAAGAAGAGCATCGATGAATATAATTAATAAAAATGATTAGATTACGCTTCAGTAACAAGAAGAAAACAACATTATATTTCACATAAAAATACAAGTGACGTGCACTCCATTCCACACGCTTAGCAGCAGCGATCTGACTGCTCAAAAAGGGTACGGTTACAGATGTGATTGAAAAACATAGAATTGAGTTGTTGTGACAATCAAAATTTTGGAAGGTTACAGTTAAAATTGCAGTTTATAAGTTCTGAGTAAATGACACAGCCAAAATAGGGTTACAGTTAAAGTTAAACCGCCACAAACTTAATACTGAACTTGACTAACATCATTGACGAAGAGGCCTTTTAATTCTTACGAATTTTACAAAACTTAACTGCAGAAAACTGCAACAATTGAGACTAAAATTTGATTTATCCGCGTAAACCCCAATAACAGGTACCCAAAGTGGATTCATCGCAGTGCCTCATGGGAGTACTAGGAAGTTGTTTGGCTGTTTTACGCTTGGGTGCAGCACCGTGCGGACCAGATATTGAATTCGTATTGTCCGACAATCCCACAATACCCGAACTTCCTCTAACTATTATACTCGGTGAGTTTTTAAAAATGCAACCCGCTAAAAGAAAATACAAGTCATGATAAATTTTTATTTACATAATTCGAATAATCACAAAATATGTTGAAAATGTCTCCCAGCACAAATATAACTCTTCTTGGAGAGAATTTCTTCTTAATAGAAACCTTCAAATAAAAATTTTAAATTTCTATCCCCGATGGCTTATAAATAATCATTGTTATAGATTGTTTTCAAAATATTTCATCCTTTTAAATCTCGAATATTTTAACACACGTTAGCGAGCCTTTACGCGCTAAAAGTAACCACCATATCAAATGTCATGTTTTTAGCCTCAACAGATTAAAATTAAGAATTTTAGAAAGTTTTTCGCTTTTGCACCTTTTAAGAGAAATTTATACACCGATAAACTATAGTCTATTTTTATAGAGAGACTGTCATTGTCATCATTATTATTTTATTATTTTAGCCTTCTGATTATGGGGCATGATTAGTGACTATTTTTATATTCACTCGTATCACAATTTACAAAAAGAAATTCTTTTTGCTAGATATCGCTTGAAATTATACTAGTATAAATGTAATATAAATAAAAAAAACTAAGAGAAGTTGTGAAATCGGTTACATAATTCCAAAGTAAGTTCGATTTTAAAACGTTTTTCACTTTATCTTTCTTTTTACATTTCAAAATTTTAGAAAGCGTTCTGAGCAAGAATGTGCACTTTAAAAGTAACTACTGAATCGACTTTCAGGTTTCTGGGCAAAACAATTCCAAAGTATTTGAAATTTAGAAAACTTTTAGCGCCTTTTCGGCTCATTTCACACTTTTTAATTTAAAAAAAAGTAAAAAAAAAAGTTTTTAAATATTGCTGATTACAAGAATTTTAGAATTTAAAGATTATCATCATGTCAAATTTCATGTTTCTAGCTTCAACATATTCAAAGAACAATTTTAGACTGCCTGTCTATCTGGCATCCCTTTAAAGATAGTTGCACAAAATTAATTGTAGTTCTGATTTTCCCCAGCAATTTAATAAATTTTTAAAAATCGGTTCAGTTGTTCCAAAACAATCGTGATTTTAGAACATTTTTTGCATATCTCAACTTTTAAATTTTGAATTTTTTAAAAAGTGTTCTCTGCGAGAAATTACGTCATAAACGTTAACAGTCATGTCAAATTTCATGATTTTAGCCCTAACAATTCCAAATTAATCGTAATTCACAATATTTTTAAAACGTTTTCAGCTAATTTTACCCTTTTAAATTTCGAATTTTTTAAAAACCGTCTTGAGCGAGCACATCTTAAAATATATACCATTCCAAATTTCAACTTTCTAGCCCCAGCAGTATAACAGAAATTGCAAAATTAGAATGATTTTGACACCTGCACCGTATTGGATGTAGTTGTACCTACATAAAACATAGCCCATGTTAGAGCAGAGATTGTCACAATGATTTGCCACCATTACTTTTGAAATCGTTTTGGTAGTTCTCGAGATTATCCCTTAGTAACAAACAACATTTTATTTTTTATAATATTAGTATATATTACAAGGTTCAATGCCTGTAACGTATGAGTACGAAGAATGTTGCAAATTATGAAAAGTACATGTGTTTTTCAATGACAGAAATAGGTTTGAAGTACTTATGATCTTAGATGTATGCATCCACTATGTTAAATTAAACAACTGCACTAAAATATATGTAGCTACTAGGTGTCTATTTATTTATGATTGTGTGTTCGCTCTCTTCTATCTTATTCTTTCTTATATATATATATATATATACAGGGTGTAACTGAAATGCTTCAACAAACTTTGAGGGATGATAGTACTCATGAAGACGAACAAAAAATGCAATGGAACATGGGGTCACAAATGACGTTTAACCCCTTCAGGGGTAGTGGTATGTTTATGAAAGCGTTTAATTTTAATTCCAAAACGCCATAATAGCACCAGAATTTTGCTAAAATCTTTTCCATTTAATATGTATGTGAAATATAGCCTTTTTCTTATTTACAAACAAATTTTTTTATAAATTCCGGTGCCAGTCATTTATTTCAACATTTTAGTACTAAAAGTAGTTTGCCCCTAAAAGGCTTAAAGGATAAAAATAGAGAAAATGCGTCTGAAAATGGACTGGCACCGGAATTTACAAAAAAAATTGTTTGCAAATAAGAAAAAGGCTATATTTCACATAAATATTAAATGGAAAAGATTTTAGCAAAATTCTGGTGCCATTGTGGCGTTTTGGAATTAAAATTAAGTGGTTTTTTAGACATACCACTGTCCCTGAAAGGGTTAAATGTCATTTGCGACCCCGTGTTCTATTGCATTTTTTGTTCATCTTCATGAGTACTATCATCCCTCAAAGTTTGTTGAAGCATTTTAGTTACACCCTGTATATACTATATATATATATATATATATATATTATTGCCTTAGTGTTCAACGATATAAGTTTCAATTCGCTTCTTGTCATTTATTCACCGTATACACATTGGATTTTATTCTTCATATAACTTTATTTTTTGTATTTATTTCATTTTGAGAATCTTACGTTTTTGGATGTATTTCTTTGTATTTTATTAAAATTATCGGTTATTATATTGTCGATTATTTATGTGATTTGATAGTTATTATTCACAAAAGTTTTATTATATACAAATGCGTGTGTGTTCAATTTGCCCGCTTCCCCATTGGTGAGACCATGCTCGCCTGCAAGAAAAAATTCTGCCCGTGCCGCCCTACATGTATTTTTACAGAAATCAAACTATACGCGAACTCACGAGGGATAAACTGACTGGGACATCCTTCTAAATTGTAATCCGATCCACTGCAATATTTCACGAAGAAATCAGAATTCAACAGCGGTATCGCTTAAAAAATTAAGGAGCGGCCTAATCACTTGACAAGCAAGTGGATAGGCAAGATTGTGTCTCATTTTCTAACAAACGTGATGAGATGGTTTGCTTACGGTGTTTTTGCTGTAGTCTACTCAAATAGCATTATCTCAAATTCCATTCTAATTTTATCAATGACTTCTCATGTATTGTAGCAACATGTATACTGAAGAAATAATTTGACGAATGTAGTCTAGTTAATGCAATTATAAATTTTTATAAATTAGAATTATTCAATTCATTAAAAGTTGTTTTGCTTCATATTATTAGTTCTTATAAATCCAGCGTAAAATTTAGAGACGGCCCAGAGGCTTTTTGGCTGCGCTTAAATAACTGTCTTTATGTCTTCGCAAATTTGTAACAGAGCCCTAATGGTTAATTAATGGTTTAATGGTTAATAAATTAAATGGTAATGCACATTTTCAATGGCATCACAACCTATAAAAAAGTTAATCTCAGAGACGGTCATTACCATTTAAGTAAAATAAATTATAAAATAATAGCAAAACCCGCGACTTTGCTCGCGTAATTCTTGAAAAATGCCAAATGGTATGCGTTGGGCTATCTTCATTAGAGGAAATTTTACTGCCACAGATAATTCAGAAATTACTAATTAAGCAAATTTCTGTAATGACTATGTCACAGAAATGCGCAATTTTAAAACTTTTCTGTTCCTGCTCACATTAAAATTTCAAAAATTTTTAAAACTGTTCAATGGAAGCATTTGTGTCTCTAACGTAACAGCTATGTAAAATTTCAAGTTTCTATCTCTAATAATTTCAGAAAAATCATTGTTTAGAAGATTTTTAGAACTTTTTCAGCTTATTTCATTTTTTTAAATTTCGATTTTTTTTTATGGGAACTGTTTTTAGCGAGCACTGAAATCTCAAAAATAGCAACCATGACAAATTTCAATTTCCTATACCAGCAGCATCACAAAAATCGCAATTTTGGAATGTTCTTGCTGCACCTGTTTTAAATTTCGAATTTTGTAAAAATTGTTCTGTGGAAGTATTTACGTATAAAAAATAATAGGAAGATTATATTCTAAGTTTCTATCGCTAATAATTTAGAAAAAAACATGAATTATAAGGTTTTTCGCTCAGTTTACACCTTTGAACTTCGAATTTTTAATAGACTGTTTATACCGAGGGTCTTCATCTTAAAAGTTACAACTATACTGAATTTCTAGTTTCTAACCAGAATAAATCCAATAAAATCATAATGTAGAGCGTTTTTAGACCGTTTTCCGCTCATTACAGCCTGTTAAATTTCGATTTTTTTAGAAACTGGTCTAAAGCGAGCATTTGCATTTTAAGAGTAACCACCATACCAAATACGAAGCTTCTGTACCAGCTGTATCACATGCATATCTTATAAGTTACTATTTTGTCCAATTTCAAGTTTCTAGCTCCTTCAGTATAAAAAAATTGAAATTTTAGAACGTTTATCGCTTTTGCACCCCCTGTGGTAGTGGCACCGACATAAAATATAGCCTATGTTACAGCAGGGACTGTTACCATCAATTTGCCACCATCACTTTTGAAAATGGTTCTGTAGTTCCAGAGAAAACATAGAAATTATAATTTAGAATGTTTTTGGAACACTTTTTGCTCATCTCACCCTTTTAAGTTTCGATTTTTTTAGAATTTGTTTTTAGAGAGCATTTACATCTTAAAAGTAACTACCATGCCAAATTTCATGTTTCTAACACCTTGAGTATAAAAAAATAAAAATTTTAGATCGTTTTTCGCTCCTGCACCTCCCTGGGAGTAGTGGCACCGACATAAAATATAGCCTATGTTCAGCAGGGACTGTCACCATCAATTTGCCACTATCACTTTAGAAAACGGTTTTGTAGATCCAGAGATTCCATAGAAATAGTAATTTAGAATGTTTTAGAACGCTTTTCGCTCAACTACCCTTTTAAATTTCGATTTTTTTTAGAATTTGTTCTTAGAGAGCATTTACATCTTATAAGTAACTACCATGCCAAATTTCATATTTCTAACACCTTCAGTATAAAAAAATCGAAATTTTAGAACGTTTTTCGCTCCTGCATCCCCCTGGGAGTAGTGGCACCGACATAAAATATAGCCTATGTTGGAGAAGGGACTGTCACCATCAATTTGCCACTATCACTTTTGAAAACCGATCTGTAGTTCCAGAGATTCCATGGAAATAGTAATTTAGAATGTTTTAGAAAGCTTTTCGCTCAACTACCCTTTTAAATTTCGATTTTTTTTAGAATTTGTTCTTAGAGAGCATTTACATCTTATAAATAACTACCATGCCAAATTTCATGTTTCTAACACCTTCAGTATAAAAAAATAGAAATTTTAGAACGTTTTTCGCTCCTGCACCCCCCCACCCCCTGGGAGTAGTAGCACCGACATAAAATATAGCCTATGTTGGAGCAGGGACTGTCCCCATAAATTTGTCACCATCACTTTTGAAAACGGTTCTGTAGTTCCAGAGATTCCATAGAAATTGTAATTTAGATTGTTTTTAGAACGCTTTTCGCTCATCTCACCCTTTTAAATTTCGAATTTTTTTAAAAATTGTTCTTAGAGAGCATTTACATCCTATAAGTAACTACCATGCCAAATTTCATGTTTCTAACACCTTCAGTATACAGGGCTCCCAAATGGTCCGCATTTTGAATACCAGTATTTTCTTAGAAAAATTTTATTTTTAGATTTTTCTTGCAAATTTTGTAGAAACCACCTTCGGAGGTAAATATTTACGAAAATGTTGTAGAAACCTACCATGAAATTTTCTGTTAAACAATATTGGTATTCAGTTGGCGGACCATTTGGGAGCCCTGAGTATACAAAAAATCGAAATTTTAGAACGTTTTTTTAGCTCCTGCGCTCCCTTGGGTGTAGTGACACCAACATAAAATATAGCCTATGTTGGAGCAGGGACTGTCACCATCAATTTGCCACCATCATTTTTGAAAACGGTTGTGTAGTTCCTGAGATTCCATAGAAACTGTAATTTAGAATGTTTTTAGAACACTTTTCACTCATCTCAGCCTTTTAAATTTCGATTTTTTTTTAAGAATTTGTTCTTAGAGAGCATTTACATCTCATAAGTAACTACCATGACAAATTTCACGATTTTAGCTCCTTCAGCATAAAAAAAAATCGAAATTTTAGAACGTTTTTCGCTCCTGCACCCGCTGGGGGTAGTGGCACCGACATAAAATATAGCCTATGTTGGAGCAGTGATTGTCACCATCAATTTGCCACCATCACTTTTGAAATCGATTCAGTCGTTTCAGAGATTACCCCCCTACAAACAAACAAACAATCTTTTTTTCCTTTATAATATTAGTATATAGACTATAAATTATAAAATATAAATTAAAAATTTCCAATCTGAATTTAATTTTAAAAGAAGCCTATGCGAAGAAATCATCACTTTGTTTTACATATTCGGTTTTTCTAACCTATCTTAAAGATACGGTTAGATGTCTCGATTGTTAATGAATAGAATCCAATACACTGTAAATATTTTTACATTTTAATTTAACATTTTTCTGCTTTATTTTTTCCGGTATGTGTCATTACAAAAACACTTACAATGTATGCCTTTTTTTGTGGTTGTCTGCTCTTCAGTTTCTTTTGGAAGGTTCCGGATAGGACAACAATGTTTTTCTTTCTCATTTTCCTTAAAAATTATTGTTCGTGGAAGTATAGCTGCTCCGATAGCTTTTCCAGAACCTTGTACATAACTGTCAGTGAAGACTGGCGTCTAAAATGCGTAATCTGGGATTTGTATTAAACATTTTTTCTGAAAGTGCTCCAACTGTACTTATGGTGGATTGCTGGAAAATAATCTTTGTCTATGAAACTTCCACCCCCCCCCCCGCCATATACATAGCCTACTCAAATTATGTATCTACTAAAAGAAGTTTAAATAACATGCAGACAGGCAGCTAGACTGCTTTTGAAACGATTTTTAAACATCATTTAAATGTTCATTATGTTAGATAATCTATAATAATAAAGATAGAAGTTTCTGTGCGCGTGTGCTCTGTTCTGAAGAGCCCGCATCGCGTAGAGCTACTTGATTTGGCTGTTAGGTACCCCTATGAAGTTATGCACCTCGAAGCCACGTTTTTTTCCTTTTACTTTTTAAAGCGCGAACTGATTGATACCAATATAGACCTTACATTCTTTAAAATTGCAAATCGATGAAATTTAGTTTATAAGAGCATTTTACTTGGGAAACACTTAAAAGAGCGATATGTTAGAATGAGTGATATAGCAAAGAATTCTCCGGAAGAACTCTCCGATAAATTTTGTTACTGCCATGATTAAACTAAATTGGAAGGATACCAAATCAGCTACAACATGAAAGACGATGCTGAAATTTTTCATTTTACTCTGGGTCAAAATAAAAAAATACAATAATTCAAGGTGACTTGATTTGAGGTCGTACCGGACGTATCCTGCATCAAAATTAGCCTACGGGCGTAGCCGGTATCGCCCGTCAACGTAGGTATACGTTGACGAAAGCAGTGGAACCTCGAACCCCAAGTTTGTTTGTCTGAAAACCTACCAGGGAATCGGGCTGCGAGTTTAAGGGACCAGGGAAGATCTGCTAGTTCAAGTCATACAGACGCCATTTTAACTCAACTGTCTTGCAAATATATTACTTTTTGAAATATTTCTTTGGCTATTTATTTTTCTCTTTGATTTTCAGCAATCTAAAATGTAAAGTGTTTTCCCAATTTTAAAAAGCTTTATTTTAGAATAACAAAAAAATCAAACAATCCTGTTTTACAATAATTCATTTTAAGGCCCAATTTTTC
Source organism: Maratus michaelseni (assembly GCA_963931845.1). Taxonomy (NCBI): domain Eukaryota; kingdom Metazoa; phylum Arthropoda; class Arachnida; order Araneae; family Salticidae; genus Maratus; species Maratus michaelseni. The sequence goes on along the minus strand of OZ007592.1, from coordinate 44,949,800 downwards.
AAATGTTACTTTGGGCTTATGTCAAAACATATTTCGTCACATATTTGTATTACAACACATTTTCTTCTTAGTCACAAAAGAGACATCTTAAATCTCGTAAAAGTGTCTGAAGAATTTTAGAATACATTATTTCAGATAAAAATTAATTTTGATGAGAAACTCTGAAGTCAATGTAAGTTTATGTAAATAGTATAAAATTGTCTTTATCTATTTACCCGCAAAACATTAGATTACTCAATGCGGTTTGACATGACTGTGCTATTTTATAAATGAAATGTCATGTTTCCTCACACGGTGGAAATAATAATAATTTTCTGCATAAGCAGACGTTATTACTGAGTTTTCGTTTTTAAAGGTAAGTTTTAATTAACAGATATCTAATAAGTAGTAATTTAATATACACATACAGTGAAACTGCAGTTATCCGAATTATTATGTTCTATACATATTCCGGATATATACAGAAATTGGAATAATTAAGGCAAACATAACACGAGCAAAAAATAATGTATGAGTCATATATTATGAAACACTTTCCAACACTAACAAAATATTATTAAGAAATTTCATTTTTATATACAATAAAATTGATCATAGTCCGTCCAGTAATCGAATTATTTTTGCGTCTCTGTAAATGACAATAAATGCTACACATTGCATAAAATACAGAAAAAAACGTTGTAGTGCAACTCAGTGATCCTATTTTAAGTTTAATATGTTTGAAGTATCGTCATCATCATTAAAAATCCTAGCAAACGATTTTATGCCATAGATCATAACGTAATGGAATTCGTTTGTGCATAATTAAACGAACTAAATACTACTTATTCTATACTCCTTAAAGAACATGTTTTACTCCACATCAGTGTGCATATCATTTTCATTATGTTTGAAATCTTGCAACATCATTAAAAATGCATCGAAAACCATCCCCCCCTCCCGTAGACCATAATGTAACGGAATTCGGTTTTGCGCTCCTGTAAACGAATTCTAAATGCTACATACTTAATTTTTCAGTAATGAACAATCTATAGTAAACGTCAATAATATGTCAAAATTACATGGCAATCCAAATATCTTTACGAGAGTTAGAGTGCGGACAGACGAAAGACGGCAGACGGCATGCATATTTACAATACCTACTCGGTTCAGATCTAACGCCGTTCTGGTTAGCTCGCCAGATTCCAGACCATATTGACTTTCAAGGTCTTGGAAGCGGTGATAGACTGCATAGCGTAGCCCGCACTTTTGATGCACACAAATTAATTATAACACAATCGAACGATGATTCGGAATAATTAAAAAAATACTTACATAAATAATTTACGTATATTTATCAAATTTTTGTTCAATTTCTACAAACGCAATAAAGCAAATTACGCGCTTTTAGAAATGTCAGTATTGTAAATTAGTACATTTTAATCAAAGTAACCTCACTAAAATAACGCACTAATCAATGAACCCCACTAAAGCATGTATGAACACTTCGCGCACATGAAAAGAACAACAACAAAAATTACTGGTTGCATCAACCTCGACGTGTAGAAATCTAAAAAATGCATCAAATTTGTTAAATCCGCGATTTCAAACGCATGTATGAACGCTTCGCGCCCATGGAAACAAAACAAAAACATCACTGGATTCAGAAACCTATCTGTAGCAATCTCAAAAGTGCTAGCAATTCGTTAAAGCCGCGATCACTTTGCGCTCATAAAAACAACAAAAACAAAAATGTCCGGATGCAGGAACCTCGACGTGTAGCAACCTCAAAAATGCAAGAAATTCGTTAAAGCTTATACCACTATAAAGCGTGTATTGGCGATTAGTTCCCATAAAACTAAATAAATAAAAATAGTGAATTTGGTTAAATCGATGAATTGGAATATCTAAACTACACTCATGTCCAAAATTAAGGTCACAAACAGAAAATCTGTGAAAACTGATGAACTATTTACTGTGTTGCCACGAAATTTGGCACAGAGGTATATTACAATGAGAGAAAGAATGTAGCAACATAACAATACGGAAAGCATTTTAATTGTGAATTAAGATACAGGGTATATTAAAAAGTGTTAAATCATGAATCGGAGATAAAGCATTTATCTCGGGAAAAGTATGTCTGATATGGAGTGTGACCACTGTGCACTGCTATACGAGCCTCACAACGAACTCTCATACTGTTTATGAGGGTGTCAATAAATGTTTGTGGCAACAAAACTATTTCTTCCAAAAGCGCAGCTTTTAACTCCTGGACGGTCCTAGGAGTGGGGTTAAGCTGTGCAATGGCTCTTCCTAGACCATCCCAAACATTTTCAATAGGATTGAGGTCCAGAGATCTCGAGGGGCAATTCATACGGCGAATATCCTCCTCTTCAGGAAAATCATCAACAATGTGAGCACTGTGTGACCTCGCATTATCGTCCATAAAAATGAAGTCTGGGCCTACAGCACCCCGGAACAACCTCATATAGGCTTCAAGGACCTCATCCCTATAGCGAAGTGCATTGACAGCACCTGCATCGAAGACGTGCAGTGGGGTACGGCAGCCCAACATTAAGCTGTCTCAGACAAGGATTCCTTTGCCACCAAATCTGTCGATTTATTTTACGTAGGAGGGATGATAGCGAGCTCCACGTTCTCTCCAGATGAAGATTCGACGAGAATCACTTTTCGTGGTGAAGCCGGACTCATCACTGAAAAGAACATGCTCCTACTGTTGTTGTGTCCAAGACTGATGTCTTCGGCTCTACAACAATTGGGCTCTCCTGTTCGATGCAGTGAAAGGGACACACACGACTGGATGCCGGACGTAAAGTGCCCTCTCTGCTAGTCGTCTATATACTGTTTGCCTGGAAATTCTTATTCCAGACGCAGCAGTAAGGTCACCAGCAAGCTGAGGAGTCGTTGCCAGCCTATGTCGTCATGCGCTTAACTCCGAATAGCTATTCTGTGCAGGTGTCGTTGCTCTGTGGCGGTCTTGGCTGGCCTTCCTGGTGACATTGGGATGGTCCAGGAAGAACCATTGCACAGCGTAACCACCCTGCCATCACCCGCCAGGATTTAAAAACCGCGCTTTTGCAAGAAATATCTTTGTTGTCACAAATATTTATTGACACCCTCATAAACAGTATGAGAGCTCTTTGTGAGGCTTGTATAGCAGTGCACAGTGGTCACACTCCATATCAGACATACTTTTCCTGAGATAAATGCTTTATCTTTGATTCATGATTTAACACTTTCTAATATACCCTGTATTTTAATTCACAATTAAAATCTTTTCCATATTGTTATGTTGCTATATGCTTTCTCCCATTCTAATATACCTCTGTGCCAAATGTCGTGGCAACACAGTAAATAGTCCATCAGTTTTCACAGATTTTATGTTTGTGACCTTAATTTTGGATATGAGTGTACATTAAAGACGTGAGTATAAAATATCATAATAATCTGGAATATCTAAATATAGGAAATTAGTTAAAACCGCAATCCATATAAAAAATATTAATAAAAAATGCACACTATAAAAAAAGTTAATATTGTTTTAAATTATTTATTTACTTAATTAATTATACAAACTTTCCATTTTTCTTAAATCAATACTGAAAAACAAAAACCTTCCACTTTTTAACCTTCTCCCTAGCTTAGTGTAGTTAGCGATCACTTGATAGATCCAAATTTGTTCCAATAGATCTGGCAATCTAGGTGGACAAGGAATTAGCCTCGTACTACCAATTCAATGGAGATATTGCTCAGTCAGGAAGTCCATAATGACATTTGAAGTTTGTACAAGGCCCTTGTTTGAAGTGCAGGAATGACACCAAATTATCCTAGCAGATAATATTCCAGAAATTCCAAATTTGTATTTCTTGTCTGGAACACATGTGGACCTATCAAGCGATCGTCAATCATTCCAAACCAAATTTTTAAGATGAATCGCATCTGGAACAATGAGTTTCCGGCTACAAATGGATTTTGCTGAGCATAATGATGCAGATTATATACATTTAACATATGATACAATGGATGGAAAAAATATTAGTTATTGTAGGATAAATATTTTTCGACTACACTGCTCAAAACAATTAAAGGATATTTGAAGTTTTATATAAAATAAAGATATAAACGAAATTTGTTTTGCCGAAAATAGAAGAAGAGAATCACAAATGCAAATTTTTCTGGTTTTCAAACTGTGGAGTATGCAAATTTTGAGTTCGACGTCAAAAACGTCGCTTCAGCGGCAGCGAATGAAATTTGACTTTCAACTGGATAAAAGAGAATGAAGACAAGGATGATCGGCATTCAGTGATTGCTTTGTTTCGATGAGTACGATGTCTCAGCGAAGTCATTTGACAGATTCAGAAGCTTGGAGAATTGTTGGTAGGTTAGAAGTGGGACAGAATACCACAACTCGTCATTAATAGCCTCATTGAGTCCATGCCTCAAAGGTGTTCAACGTTGCTGGCCGCCCGTGGAAACCATACCCCCTACTGAAAATGATTTTCTTTGAAGAAAACACATTTTCTTATTCTTTTTTTCTCATATGCACAAATTGTGTTTTTTTCCTTTTGTACACAAATGCGCAATAAAATGCATTTTTTTCTGCCAAACATGTGTAATTTATTCTCATATAACCTACTATGTCTGGCGACCATGTATCAATCAGCTAAAAAGTTTCCCAGATACAAAATCCACCTAAAACTGCAATATCCTTTAATTGTTTTGAGCAGTGTATTTTCTTTTGAAAAGAACAATTGATATATATAAAACGATTATATAAGATAAAGAAAGAAACTTGAATTTAAAGAACAATGTTTTGCGTAATATACGCTTTATGAAAGATTTATGAACTAAATTTCAATAAAGTGACGTTTATTCTTGTAATTTTATTTGAAAATATTACAAACTAATGAATATATGTTAACTGTTTTTTTTTATGAATGAACATCGTAATAATGATATTTAATATAAAATGAATAAATGCACCAAACTGCACAATATAAAATAATTCAGATGTTTATTAAGATGTGAGATTTTACGATAGATGAATTATAGAGGTTTATCTAAGGGAAATATAAGTAGAGATATTGTTTCATCGTATTTTCACTTGATGAAAATGTTAGATAAAGCGATTACGCAGAATAAAGGCCAAAATTTGAACTAAGTGAAAAATATTTTGGCGTAATACGAGTGCAATCCAGTTAGTAAGTTCCGTTTTCAATTTTTGCCGCGGAAGCGCTGCGTTCATGATTTCACGCATGCGCGTCCACTTTGCTGACTCATTGGCAAATAATTGAAGTTATTTGTAGATTTCTGAGTGTTGTGTCGGCTGCATGTTGAAAGTTTAAAATGTTTTAAAAAATTTGAACATCCTGTCGCATGCGAGCTACGTTTTGTCATCCGCTTTCAGAATGCTAGAAACACTAAACCAATTGAAATTCACAGACAAATTTGTGAATTTTACGGGAAAAACGCGATGAGTGGTTCGATGGTTAGGAGGTGGGTGCGAAGTTTCAATGAAGGACGTTAAAACGTTCGCAATAAAGAACGAAGTGGGCGGCCGTCTCTGATTGATGATAATTTGTTTAGAGAAGTTGTAGAGAAGATTACGGAGCAAGCAGTTCACGGTAGACAACGAGGTGAAAAACGCTGTTACCACATCGTTGGCATCACAAGCCATCTTTCTACGACGAGGGCTTACAAAAGCTCGTACCTCGCTATGATAAATGTTTTAATAATGGTGGCAACTATGCTGAAAAATAATTTAAGCATTGTTCTTTATTATACAATAACAGTGTTTTTCTAACAATCTTTTCCTTTTGTTGAATTGCTTAACGGAACTTACTTTCTGGATTGCCCTCGTATATACATAACATAAGACTTATGAAATAAATTTATCGAAATCAGAATTAAACAATATAATGATTTCAGAAAAAAAATTATGAATAAAATACTAGAACAAATATTAATAATACATCAAAATGCATAATAGGAATTGATTATGATGTTGATTGAGGACAGGTAGATTTTATTGGACAGACAGTTTTTAAAAAATAATTAAACAATGCAACCGGGTTTTAATAAAATAAAGATGCGCGAATTGCATTTAATCTATTAATAAATTTAAAGTTAATGTGTGCAGTTTAAAATAAAAGTGACCGTTAATTTTGGCAGACAATAGCAAAGATATCTACGAATAAATTTTCTGCTAAAAAAGAAAAATATACAATTGTACATAAAATTAATATATTTCCTATTTTGTTAAGAATTTTATATTTATTTATTTCTATTTTTTTTTCTAATACTGAACGTTGATTCCAATTGAATTAAGCGTTAGATAAAAACATGTTTATTTTGAGATTTAAAAAAAATAAATTTATGACTTGCGATTTTTTTTCCCTCTCTATAGATATCTAGTGTCAACATGTAATTTTTATCGTCCATTCATTATAGAAAAGTATTCGAAATGTAAAGAGAGCAATTCTTTTGAAATGCAATTTACTATACAAATGTCTATGTTTTTTTTTAATTGATAAAGTGATTCTAATTTATTAAGTTATGATAATGGGTGGTTTGTGTGAGAAGAGATTAGAAGAATTCTTCTTCTGTAGTTTTTCAACTTGATAAAATTTTGAGATAAAATGACTATCTATCTTCTATATTATAAAGGACAAACGTGTCCGTGCGTAACGCTGACGTCATTTTGCGAATGGCATCACTTGACGATGAAATTTCGGTTTTGTGATTTTTGCTACTGTAATTTTTTTAATTTCTAAAAATCGCACATTTTTAATTTTTGCACCGTTATATAGGGAAAAAAATCTACTTTCAAATTAAATTTGTTTGAAAACTGTATCTTAATTGACTGATTTATTACAGCATTTAAATGAAATTTAAAGCACGATTTTTTTAATTTATTTATCTTTATCGCTTGCAGACGATTACAAAATATTAAATCCGTTTGCAGTTTAAAAACTATAAAAAGTTCAGCATTTGTTTCCAGCTAATATTCCATAACTAAATTAAAACTTCTTTAAGCAATCAATAAAATAGTATAAATAAAGCACACATTTAACAGACATGTAATTGAAATAAACGCTTAAAACTGCTGAAATTATCTGAATAAAAAAAAAAAACTGCTGTAGATAACAAAATTTTGAGCGATTTCTTCGACTATTAACTTATGGCTGGAGGCCAATACAAAATTACCAGTTTTAATAAATTTCAAAATTTTATTTGAATATATAATTGACATATTTCATATAAAAATGCTCTTGGATGTGCTGGCAATCTAAAAAATTATAAAATGTAAACAATCTAATGAAGTTTTCAATAACAAAAAAAAAAATGGTTTTCACCCATATTCTCTATCCCGGGAAGCCCGGGTTGGATGCCCTAGTGTAAAATAAAAGTAGATCTTCGAAAAAAAAAAAATATTATTTTGGCGTATAACATGTATTACAAAAGACAGGAATTTTTTTTTTCTAAAAAATCTCAGTAAATTAACTCTTTCTATCCGCAGTACTTTCTAATAATATTTTAAAAAGTAATCATATCGAATTAGCTATTATTTATGAATGAAATATTTAATCATAATATCTAGGACAAAAGCTAAAAATAGCATCAAACTGCATAGTAGAAATTAATTAAGATGTTGCAGTTTTACGGGAGAAAATCAATAGATAATTAATATTAGAAAATGAAAGTATTGTTATTTATCAAGACTGTTTCCACTTGATAAAAGTTTGAGATAAAATGATTATGGAAGATAAAGGAAGAACTATGAATTAAAAATATGTATACATATTTTGGCGTAACACACGCGATATGGAAAAGTTCTGAAGTGAATTTTATTGAAGCAATTGCTTTTTACGTGTATTAATTCCCGAAACTATTAAAAACTAAGTACTTCATATTAGCTATCTTTAATAAATGAAATTCTTAATAATATTTAGCGCAAAAGTTATAAATGAAGAAAATTAAATGAAATAAATTAATAATTAAGGTATTAAGGTTTGTTAAAGCTAATTAAAGTTACTCTTTCATAAAATTTCCATTATGTAAGAATGTTTGATAAAATGATTATGCAAGATAAAGATAGAATTTCAAACTAAAATTTTACTATTTTTGTGGGTTGTATACACTATGAAAGACTTCATAAATAAATTTATTTAAAACGCAATTAAGCAACGCTTTTGTAGTCGTAATATTTCCTAAAATAATAAATACTGAATATTCCATGTTAGTAATCTTTCGTGCATAAAATATATTTAATAATAATGTTTAGCACAGAAGCTAATAATGCAGCAAACGAACTAGTAGAAATTAATTAAAAGTGTTAATTGAGGTCTTGTGATTTTACGGATGATGATTAGTAAAGTTCAAAAAAAGGTAATTACGGCTATTTTTCAATGTTACTTACTTTCCAAATAAAATGATTATACAAGATAAAAGCAGAATTTTGAAACAAAATAATACTATTATGGCATAGAATACGCAATAAGAACAGTTATGAAATAAAAAAAAAATCTTAAAATCTTAAACTCTAAAGATTCGTGTTCGTTATTATTTATGAACTAGAGGGAATCGAACCCGGACTTCCCGGGTTACAGAACATCGCTGAAAACTGTTTTTTTAAATTTAAAATTCAAACAGATTTTTTACATTTAATATATATATATATATACTAAAAAGGAAGAGCGCATCTGGTATTTGTCCAGAATTAAATAAAAATCATGCACTCGTGACATCATAATTCACTTTTATATTTTAACAGAATAATAAGGCTACTATAATTTGTGACTCGTGCTATAGCCATACACGTCAGGACACATTGCTGTTATCATTATCTTTTAACGCGTGAAGGTTTCGCTATGGTACTCCATAGTGAAATTTGGTAATTTTTGAAATTCAGTATTTGAAAAACAACATAATCATTTGAAATTTATATCAAGAAAAATACAATTTTTTATCTTTCTAACGCAGTTTGTCTGACAATTTTATGACTTTTCGAGCTGTTAATTTTTTCAGTAACTTCAAATGTTTCATTTTCCGAGATTAATCTGTCGCAATGATTAGCGAAAAAGCCAGTCGTCAGCAACGCGTGGCTTTTTATTAAAGATGATGAAGTACTTAATAATAATATTTACACAGGAGCATTTATAAAATTATATAAATGGAATTAAAATGTTGAGTGAGGCGTTGCGTTTTTACAGTGAGACAGGTTTTGTAAATAAATAATGCAATCATGTTTTAATTATGTATAATTTTTTTTAAACCTTATCTACTATAAGTAATTATATATATATATATATATTCTATGTGTTTTTCAGTGCTTCTGTACAAGTAGACTCTAGTCAATAAGTTTGTTACAATAGATGGTTTGCTAGAGAAAATATAAGAAAAGTATTTTTATTTTCATACTATTTCTATTTGATTAGGATTTCAGATAAAATAATTATGCTAGATACACACAAGAATTTGGATTAAAAAATAATATTTTACTTTGACATAAACGTTATTAAATACTTGAGAAATAAATTTGAATATAGTAACTCTTCTATTCTTGTAAAACCTTTCGAAAGTATTGAAAACTAAGCATTCCAATTGAATTTATTAAAACATTAATAGAGATATTGCGGTTTTACGGTGAGACAGGTTTTCCAACTAGACAAGAAGAAATTATTTAGAATAAAAAAAAAAAAAACGTATATTACTGTAAAAGCTTATGTATTTTCTATGTCTTTTTCAGTGCTTTTATACAAGCAGACTTTAAATCTATATTAATGAATGTATTGTAATAAATACGTTGTTCAGGAAAATATCAGGAAAGTAAATCATATAAGTGAAAATTATTAAGACATTAATTGAGTTGTTTCGGTTTTATGGTGAGACAGGTTTTCCAACTAGACAAGTTTTAATTACTTAGAATTAAATATAATAGAATAATAGATAGAATAATAGATAGGTTTTTAGAGAAAAGATCAGGAAAGTTATTTTTGTATAGTATTTCTATATGATAAGAATTTGCAATAAAATAATTGTGATCTATAGTAAAAACAAAACTTCAAATTAAAAGAATAAATTTGGCTTGCTATACACATTATTAAATACTTTTGGAATACATTTAAATAAATTGAGTGTTTTTTCACTATTTTTTTTCGAAATAATTTTTTAAAATATTAAAACTAATTATTCCGTGGAAGGTATCTTTTAAGAATGAAATATTTTGGAGCTTACTTCAGTCACACGATGATACTCGTAAGCTATTGTTAAACCTATGGGAGCGTTCTTTTAAAATATCTCGCTTTCATTTGGATATTTTTAATTTTTTTTTTCATTGGATAATTGAGGTCATTCTCTAAACAGGCAAATTTTACTTTTTCAATTTTGGTTGCGGAATTTTTATTTATTTATTTATTTATTTATTTGTCTTTTCTTTTTTTATGTCACTTTATATTTTAGAACCGGTTCCAAAAGTGAAAATATAATAATAATAATAATAATAATAATAATAATAATAACTGCAACAAAAACAAAAAAAATGGCCCATTTATATAGATCGACCTCAGCTGTACAATGGGAAAAAATATTTAAAAATATCTAAATGCAAGCGAGATATTTTAATGAAAAACACTCCCATAGTTTTAACATTAGCTTGCGAGCGTCTTCGCGTTGTTGAAGCATACCTTAGTCATGTGAAAAAACTCGCACGCGAATATTAAATCTATGCCAGCGTTTTTTTTTAAATTTGTTGCTTGCATTTTAATACTTTGAAATGATTTTTTTGCATAGATAGCTGGGAACGATATCTAACATTGTTAGTTTATGCATTTTTGATTGTGGTTGCAGTTTCCTTTTTTCTTTTCTTTTCTTTTCTTTCTTTCTTTTTTCTTTCTTTCTTTTTTTTTTAATGAGGTTACTTTTACTTTGTGATATTTTGTGTTATCTGTTATATTTGTGTATTGCGAAATTATTTAGGGCCCCATAATTTTTTTTGGACACGGGCGCATTTAAACAGAAGCCCATCCCTTCTTTCAAATAAGCAAAATGCGTTCAAATTTGAAATTACATTCGTAGCAATCGTAGAGTTAATAAAAGGGGTGAGGAGGCATACCGCCTTCTAGTTTTGACATTTTAACTTTTTTAATTGTTGATGGCTTTAAAAAAAGGAATTATAAAAAAAGTATTTTTGCCAAGATATTTAAAAGCAATTAAACAGTAAGAATAAAATATATAGTTAAGTGTGGATAAAAAAAGATATTTATCCTGACATCAGTTTGTTACAAAACTCAACCCCACCTTCTAACCGAACTTGAATTTCGGTTTGTCGGCGTCGATTAGTTTTGTGGTCATATTTGTGAACTGAAGTACGTGACTTGCAGGTGACATCACTGTGACGTCACAAAAAGTACGCATTTGTCAGAAAAAAACATTTCTTAGAATGCATATTCTGTTTTGAAGTGTTCTTGCCATTTAAAAGAAGTTTTTGAATGATTTCACGTTTTAGTCACCACTGTGACATCAATGTGACGCCACGAAAATTAAACATTTGTCAGAAAAAGCATTTTTTAGAATGTATATTCCGTTTTGAAGTGTTCTTGTCCCTTTTTAAAAGTTTTTGATTAATGTCCATTTTAGTCACAATGTAATGTCACAGAGTGGTGGCATTTTCGTCACATATGGCAGTTGCAGTGACGTCACTGAAACCATGCTTCCTATACAGAACTGTTATCAAATTTCGTTGACCAAGTTATCACGGTTCACGAATGTATAATAATCCCTTTTCTATTTCTAACATTTACTGAAAATTTTAAAAAGTAAGTATTCAATACAATTATCTACAACAAATGACATATTAATAAGAATACGTAGTGCAAAAGCTTATCAAACTACGTAAAACAAATTAATTAAGATATTGATTAGAGCATTGCGGTGTTTTATAAAGAGCGTTTTTAATAAGTAATTAGTCAAACTAATCAATTTTTAATAATATATACAAAAACACCCAGAAATTTAATGATTGTTTACGATTTATTAAAAATATTAAATTGGAGTTTACATTTTAAAATATATTAATTTGAATACTTGTTAATAATGTCAGTTTTTAGATAAGTACAAACTAAAATTTTACACCAAAAAAAAAAAATTATCCTCATAGTTCATAAAACTTTAAGTTTCCGTTTTATTAGAGATTTTATATCTATTAGAAAACATTATTCATTATTCCTTTTTAATCTTTAATTTTACCCATCTATAATAGAAGAGAGTATTGTAATCGAAATTTTTTTCGTTAGATTTACACGTTTTAGGTGTCAGAAATTCCGAAAAACATGTTTTTACAAAATGTCTGTCTGTCCGTGTGTCTGTGCGTCCATATGTGTGTCCTTTTTGTATTTTAGAAAAGTATATGAAGTTATGCATATAATTAAACCAAAACTTATGTATATGTTTTTGACTATGGCGTGCAGGTCCCAGTTGCATTTGGGGGTATTCCGACGGAAGGGGACGCTGTGATAGCCACTTAAAGATTTCAAATTCAGAAAGATGTACAAAAAAATAAAAAATCCTAAAAGTTTTTCCCGTTAAATGCTTGGCCTTGGTCTAAGGATTCCGGAGCAATTTTTGTTTTGCCTCTATCTTAAATATGGCTGAGATATAGCAATTTGAAATTTTAGAGGTTGCCATAAATGAAACCAACTTGGCTATAGCTGACTACTTTGGCGAAATTCTGATTCAAATTGAGTATTGAAGAAAAATTGGGAATGAATCTTTTGTAATCGGGTTTCACACATTTTAGCTTAGTGTTTTCCAGTAAAATGAGCTAAAATGTTAAAAGTAGGGAATAAGGAGGCTATCTTTTCCCACCGGTACAGGCCCGAAGGACTTTTCGTAGTCGTGTTGTACGTCGGCTACTCGTGCAACGAAGGATCCTTCACATCCAGATAACCCGACAATTTGCAAGCAGCTGATGACGAAAAATATTGATTTTATTGGCGATGTGATAGTGAATTTTGAAATATATTAACATGTATGAGATATAAGAATTAAGATTGAAGAAGAATAGGTATTGGCACATCCGACTAGTTCATTTTTCATTATTCATTATTCATTATTGCAGAAATGCAGAAAATCACAAACAAGAAATTTGGATGCAAGTAATTTTATTTTGCTACTTTAAAAAATAGAATTTATAGCACGAATGTTTCGAATTGTACTTTTAAAGTTAAAATGGAATTTTATTCTTCCATTTATGCAAAATAAAATAAAATAATAATAACAGAAATCTAAAAATAAAAAAGAATCTTTTCAAATATAATCTAATCTAAATATTTTAATATTTTAAATTATTAAAGCCACTCTTATTACTAAGTTTGTGATAATAGAGGTTTGTTTGAACAAGATTATCGGAGTTATTCTTCTGTACACATTCCACTTGATAAAAGTTTGAGGCGAAATAATTAAGCATGATAAAGGCAAAACTCCGAAGTTAAAGAACAGTATTTGGCATAGAATAGGAAATAGTGAAATAAGTTATTGAAATATAAAAAAAATAGGTCTTTTCAACTTACGAAAATATTAAAAACAGTTTTAGCTATATATTTTGTGAAAGAAATGATTAATCTTGCATAGAACAGGAGTTGATTGTGCATCAAAGTGCATAGTAGATATTAATTAAGATCTTGATTAAGACATTGTAGTTTTATGGGAGATGACGAGAAAAGTAAAGCTATTCATCCGTACTATTTACACGTGATAAAAATTTAGATAGGATAATTATGTAAGATAAAGATAGAATTGTGAAACAAAGGAATAATATTTTGGTACGTTATAGATTTCGAAAGACTCGGATGCATTTTAATGCATAAAACAGCATAATAGAAATTAGTTAAGCTGCTGATTGTGCCTCTGCAGTTTTACAAGACATTTTTTAATAAGTAATTTGAAGCATGCAATATATTTTTTTTAAATACAGAAATGTAGGAATAGTCTTTAATTTATTTTAAAATATTAAGCTGTTGTTTACATTTGAAAACATATTTTTCTAAATACGCAATAATACATACAGACATAGGAAAAACAATCTTTCATGTGCAAATATGCCAAAAAAATGTTATCATAAAATGTAAAGTTTATATTTTATAAAGATACGTTATATATTTATTATTTTCATTTTATTATTTGTAGCACTGAAATTAAATGTTGGCACATGTAAAACCATAATTGAATATTCACTTCTGTACACCTACGTCCTGCTGTGGATCTAAACTACAATTTCTCAGTCGGGCGAAATCAATTTTATTTTATTTTTTCATATTTTTAAATGTACATTTTTGCCAATACTCCACCAACTAAGTTATCTCGGACAACTATGTCCGACACCATTCACCTAGACTACCGAACAACCTTGTTTAAGTGAATTATGTCTGCCACAGTAGTCCAATGTAGCTTAATCGGTAGAGAGTTGGCGCGATAAGCTAAATATCCTGTATTTGGCTCCTAGCGTAGACACTTTTTGCACTCAGTTAGATAATTTCAACTGAATGAGTAAAAGATAATCTTTCGTATATGACTTAAATGCCAATTTTATGTTCTTCGAAAGATTTATGCTGTAATTCACCATAAAATACATTTTAAAACACCACGTATGATAATTATTGATGTTATGTTAATGTTTCACAGTGAATTGAGCATGTAAAAAACTGCATTCGTTTATTTTATCAGAACTTTTAAAACAGCCGAAAATTGCGAAATCTACATCTCAGAACATTACATTATCACTCAATATATGATTGCTCAATAACATTATAATCTTATTTAACTGTTTTAATATCCTTTGAATAGGTATAGTGTGAATTTTTTTTATAGAAAATCTATACAGGATGTCCACTCTCAACGGTATCCAATGGCTAATTCCTAAACCGTTAGTCATAGACATATACACTGCACTCCCGATTATCCGGGTAATCACCGGAAGGGGTCGCACGGACAATATAAAAACACGGATAATCCAAAAACTTCTTTTTACTAAAGAAAAAATCAACATCAGAACAAGAATATAAAAATTAGTTACACTTGCTTGCTGCATAACATCAAACTCGGAATTTTCCTTTTAACGTTTACCGATATAAAAAAAAAAAACAATGGCACTCCGGGAGTGCCGACAGAAGTGAAAACTTGAACAATTACGTGTGTATTTTTTGAATCGTCAGGAAATGTTTTATTGTGCAGGAAATACTTTTAAATGAAGTGTTTTTTTTTATTCATTATTATAAACTACTACTACAAAAATTATATTACAATTTTCATTTAATGCACTATTGTACATGAAAAATAATGCTTATTATTTTACATACAAAAATTGCAATCCATTGCTTAAAACGTAAATTTACAAATACATAAAATATGAAATTTAATTAATTGCTATTCTTTGAAATGAATACCAATGAAACTTATGAATTTTCATCCACAATTTTAACAACTCTCAATACATTCATCATTTCTTCCATGAGATGTAGTTTCATATCTTTTGTAATAACATTTATCTGTAAATTGGGTTCCCGCTTCCTATCACTCCAAAAATTATTACTTCTTTGCTGCCTGTCTTGTTTACGGTATTCGTGAACATTATGCTTTTTTTCTATCTTCATACTGCGCGTATTGTTTGCGGTATCTATAATTTTTATCAACAAACATTTCTTTTCTATAAAATGATTTCACTTCATTTCCGTATCAGTAACCACGTTTCTTAAAACTTTCGTGAAATATTTCCTTATTTTAATTTTTACTTTTTATATTACTTCCGTCTATTTCTTTTCTCGTGCTAGTTAAATTATAATATTTTCCGTGTTTTGTTATTTCATTTTCATCTTTTGATTTGGTCTCGTGAGTTGAGTCACTTTTATCTGTTTTCACCGCGCGCGCTAAATTTATCTTGGAATTATTTTCTGAATTATTTTTATTCATAATACCAATCATTTCGTTTTCTGCACGTGAACTATTTCCTTTTGATACTTTCGCTTCATTGTATGAATTGGCAACATAATTTAATTTGGTGTCTGTAACAGTAACGGTGATGGGTCGCGAATTCAATGTTTTTTTCCCATCTCAAAAATGCCCAACGCGCCTAAAGAAGTTTTCACTTCAAAAAAAATTGTAATGCGTCATTGCTTCTGCTTTTTGTTCATCTCTTGTCGTTTATCGACACATATTTCACGAACCGCAGTACACGCTAAAAACGACATTTTCAAAACTGAGCCAAAAATACTCAAATCTGAGTATGTCGCATAGTCAAAATGGCTCCGAATCCAAATGACTCAAGTTTGAAACATGTGTATACTCATTTCTGAAAACATGCACACACTCAAGAATAAAACATCATGTGCTCATATTTGAGTATTTCCATGTTTCAAAAATGTGTATGAACTGATTTCTATGTGCTCAATTTTGAGTATTTCCATGTTTTAAAAATGAGTTTGAACTGATTCTAATCATTTTTGAGTATGTCCATGTTTCAAAAATGAGTATGAACTGAGCTTTATGAGCTCAGTTTTGAGTATATCCATGTTTCAATATTCTGAGTATTTCTGGTATTTCAGAATTGAAAGCATTGTGTCGTCCTATTTGAAACAAAAAGTTTCATAACAAAATGAAAACATCAATTTACTGAGATTTGAAAGTGTCATTTTTCTCTGTGTAATATCACCATCAAATAATCAAATCCTCTTTTTCCCATATAATCTAGTAAAGATATTTTTTGATTGAACCACTGTAGTATAGCAGAACCTAGATCTTTGTATGTTAACGTTTTTTTTTTTTTTTTTTTTTTTTTTATTTAACATCAAGTACAGTTTGTACTCCAATTTGATAATTCTTTGCAAACTTGCTAGCAGATTCTCCATTATCAAGTTTTTGAAGGATTTCAAATTTTCTTTTAACATTTAAAAAATTTCGTTTTCGTTTTACACCAATCGTTTTTACCAGTAAATCAATTCACGCTACTAACTGACGATAAACAAGACGAAAAAACTAAAGGAACACGTGCGAGAGAACACAGCTGAAAGACTATTTACAAACAACATTCCGATCCCTCCCATCCCTTTCATCCAGAGAAATTGAAAAATGTTATTATAATAAAGCAAAAGCAGATTGGCAAAAAATTTTGTATTGAAAAATATACTGAAAATTCGCACCGGAAAAAAATGTTATGTTATAAAGTCTAAAACAAAAAAAAGCATGTGGATATGTAAATGTTACACTAAATCAAGCTACCTGACTGTGCTAATGAGCCTGTCAGAAGTGCCAAAGTTATATAGCAAAACCCTCAAGATGTAGCGTTAGCCAATGTCCAGTGTTTATCCCTTTCAGGCACAGACAAAGTCTAAACGTAAAATGAGAAATTGCTGACTGACATCGGAATTTACAAACGACTTTTTTAGAAAATACGAACTCCTTATTTTAAGCTTTCATTATAGAAACAAAATTTTATTAAAATATTCTTGGTGCCGAATGCAAGTTTGGAATTAAAATTAGGTGTGCCCGGAGTGGGACCATTGTGCCGGAAAGGGTTAATTAACGTCGGGACGTATACGGAACGTGTTTGTCGTATATTTCGAAATTAGAAAGACGTTTCCCACAGTTACAAAATTGTCCTACCCGCTACTGAATTTTGTATTGAGTTAATGGAAAAAATATGTAAAAGTTACCATTTTATAAGCAAATTAATCACAGTTTTTAAAACTTTCTAATTCTGACAATCATGCAAAGGAATATTTTAATCGCCAAAATTAAGGTCATTGCTGTTTCAGAAATGCTACTAGCGACTATTTTTTAATTCTATCTCACACCACTTTCTCAAATTAAAAATCTTTTATATAAACTTCGACAACATATGCAAGAGGAAGGGGGAGGGGGGGTACTACAAAATTATTTTTTTTTCAAAATGGTGGTGGGAATAAAATATATAAATAGTCGCCAGTGGCAGTCCTGCTGTTTGGATATGCATAGACAACGAAGGCAGCTATATAGCTCACCTTGTATATCTTAAAATGAGAATCAAATCTCCCACTCACAACGTTAAAAGCACTGGGATAAGTAGATGTTTGAGAAACTGTAAAATGTATTACAGATTATTTGCCTTACCTTGACCTAAACAATGAAACATTTTCAGGAAATGTACTAAATTTAGTTGTTCATGCTGTTCCATATATGTTTTATTGCCAAAGTTTCACTCTCAGCCACGTTAATTAACATTTGTAGTATTTAGTATAATTTTTTAAATATAATCCAAAAGCATATGGATTGTTACGTAAAACGGCTTCGTGGTATTCCATTTCCTTCCAAATCTTTCGGCTTGTTGAGCGTAGTGTCGGTGGTTGAACGTAACGTCAGGGTAAATCTTTAAACTTGTTTTTCTTGTAATCATGTTTTTTAAATTGGCCAAGAATTTTTCTCGAGAACTGTTGGACCGATTTCCTTTATTTTCTTAAAAAAGGAAGGTAATCGTTTTTGCTGGAGCCGAAAAACAATTTTAATTGATTAACTATTTTTTTAAGCTCGTCAAAAGTTAAAAAAAAGACGAAAAAATCACCCTTTTTGCCAAATAACTGCCATTTTGTTAAAAATTAATTTTTAAAACTAAAAGTTGGTATAAACTCCAACGAATTTAATGCTCTTTGGTAATTTGGTGACAATTTTTTTTTTTGTGACAGGAAAAAATGGTCACCCGATTGGAAGTTCGTGGCGCGTAACTGCAGGTATTCCCTGTCACACAAGACGTATTATTTTTATTATTATTATTATTATTACACACAGAAATCGAAACATATAAATGAAATGTGTATGAATATAAGGAAAATGACTGAAAGTAATATCGCTTTTCTTTGTAACCGATGAAAATCGTAAAAAGAAGTAAAGAAGTAGAACATTCTCTTAAGAGGCCTTCGATTATATATATATATATATATATATATACACTGTTGCATTGAACTAATAAAAAAACGAGTAAAATAAATGTCGTCCCTTTACTGATATTTGAAGTTTATAATTTGCTAACTTTCTGAAATCATAAAACTATATAACGAAAAAAAAAAAAAAAGATTGCTTTTGATGATGATTGCCATTTTGCTAATCCCTATATAATTGCGCTCCTTTAATGTTGCATATCCTTACATACAGCAATAAAAATACAACTACATACTTTTCAGTAGAAAGAATACGTAAGATAACGACATCTTAGTTCATGGCACAAAGTTTATGAGGTATTTAACAGCACATAAAATTTTTATTTGTTTCAGAAAATAATTTCTCTTCCATCAGACAAAAACGGAATAAAAGTAATCTGCAATAAAATCTTTCTTAAAATGAAAATAATAGAACATAGTTATAGGCTGATATTGTGATTTTTTCCATTAATGTCGTATATACTTGTAAAACTAGTCGGATATTCCAATCCCTAAAATTTCTTCTATCTCATACAGGTTTCACGTACACCAAAAGCGACTCAGCATCAATTTATATCAAGGTCTAACTAAATTTAAAGTTTTATTAAATTCCGTGCATTAATTCTTGAGATACGACTATCACTAAAATCGTGTAAATCCGGAAAAATACAGCATAGTAGCTCCACTTGTTGGGATATTTACACTAAAACCTAATCAACAACAACTTACTTCAACGTCTAAACTGAATAAGTTTAATGAAATTCTGTGTATTAGTTCTTGAGATATAGCTATCGTCAAAATCATAATAAAAGTATCACAGCAGCGCCACCTGTTGGGCTATTTATACGAAAACGTAATCAGCGTCTATTTATGTGATGGTATAACACAGTGGTTCCTAACCTGTTTTTAGCCGCGCCCCACCAAAACTTCTCTAAAATGATGATGCCCCCCTCCCCCTATAACACACAATTCTTATAAAATTTTAAAAGAATTTACTCCTGATAGAGTAAAAAGCATTTAACATTGATCCTGAAACGTGCCGAAGGTAATGGATGAATCAAATATTTTTTATAATCATCTGATACTCCTCGTAGTTTACTGGCACACGGTCGCCACGTGTATGCGTGATGAATAGAGTGCTCAGAATCCTTGATTAGAAATATCAATAATTTTGAATAAAACATTTTTGTCTTATTTAATCACAGAATTTCTACGATTAAATTACGCAACAATTTCTAATCAGAATAAAACGTGATAAAGGAAGGTCGTCAAGTAATTGTTAAATATACACTTGAATAGTTTCATGTGTAAAATTGATTTTCATGTGACATATTGCAGTGCAACTCATTCAATAAATAATCGTAAAAGTTGTTTAAAATTCTAAAATACTTATAAATCAGAAAAATTATAAAGAATTTTTAAATATATAAAAGGTATCTAGATATGTTAAAAAGTTTTTTCTATAATTGTTCTGGTAGAATTGTATTTAAAACTTTTGAATGGATATTTTTTTTTAATTGAATAAAAAACTTTTTTTTTTTTTTTTTTTTTTTTTTTTTGAAATTTGAATGTGTAACTTTTATTTACAGTCTACAACATTACTATTAGAAAAACAATTCAGAAGGTATGGGTTCAAGGAAATTCCGAATTGTCCCCTTGAAAAGTTAAATTGCCCCCCTGAAAAGTCAAATTGCCCGCCTGTGGGGCGTACGCCCCCCGTTAGGAACCACTGGTCTAACAGAATCTAAAGTTTTATGAAATTCCGTGCAATAGTGATAGAGCACCCACAAAATTTTTGTCACATACAAACAGACAGACAGATATTTTCTAAAAAGAGTCAAATTGTGTTTTGGACCTTCTAAAACGTATAAATCCGTCGAAAACCGGAAGTCGAAAATTTTCATGAATCTAATACTTTCTTCTTCTGAAGATAGAAGTAAAAATGTTTATTTTAGTAAAACTGTACATTTATTTTAGTTAAAAAAGACTAATGTTTCTAAAATTATTACGAAATTTAAAACGTTTTACTAAAATATAATATTACCTCTCCTGGATTAATATTACCGTCCCAGAAAAATATTCTGGGACGTATTTTCGAAGAAGAAATTCACATGTTATATGGAAAAATACATCAATAAAATAGAACTTTATATAGGGAAGTTCTCTATAGTCACAATTCTAAATCAAGTGCCGTATATTTAGTGGAAAAAGAATCACAAACGTGAATAATAATATAATAATTTTATTTGTTTCACATTCGAAGAAATACTTACACTTAAATTATAATACCCTCATGGACATTTTTGAATTCGGCTTCCTAAAGCGAGTGATAGAAAGTCGGTAATTGTTAGACATTGAAAAGACAGTTCATGAACATTGAAAAGTCTTCAGAAACTTGCTCAAGGGATGTGGGAGAAAATTGACATGACTGTATTTGTCAGGGATATTCAATAGAGTAAAAATGTCGTAAGAAATACAGAATTTATGCAAATTAATTAATTATTTCGCATAAATTATTACCAGCATTACGAGCATTAATGTAATTACTAGCATTAACCCTTTATATCCTGAATTAATTTTCCAGCTACTTTTTAGATGCTCAGAATCCTCGATTATTCTCACCAGTTATTTTTTTTTTTTTGTAAAGTTTTCCTTATCTATTCATAGCAGTTTTGCGATTCAATTAGGTGAAAATTTCTCATTTGAAAAACCGGTAGTAACAGATTAAAAATTCTGTAAAAGACGCTCGTCGCGAAGGGGTTAAAGTGGTACTTATAAGTACCGTCAGGATAAAAAGGGTTAATGTAAGTTTATAAATAACATATGCAGAAGCATCAAAATACTATTCCATGAACCCCAAAATCACAAATATGCAACATTTGTTATGTAAACATTAAAGTACTCAGTGATTCGTCAACTTATTACCACGATATACAAAAAAAAAAAAAAAAAAATAATAATAATAAAATCTCTTTACAGTTACTTCGATTTTTATTTACTATTTGAAATTTCGTATTAATTAGATTTTCATAAATATGTGATAAACTGCAGATATATTCTGATTATTTTCAATACGCTCGATCCTGATTAATTCCTATTGCATTTACACACATAATATATTAACTTTTGGAATAAAGAGATTTATTAGGCTAAAATCGTTTTTAAGAACAAGCGACATTCCATGTGCCAGGAATCATACTTTGAAAATAAAAGCGTGTTCAGCCGTGGAAAAAAATGTACAACCCCTACTCACTGCGCGGAAAATCATCGTATAAAAAATGTGACTAGCACTAATTGATTAGTAATAACATCTACTAAGTAACTGCATACTTAAAATTTGCTTAAATTATCGTCTACATAGAGAAATTCTACAAAAAATTAAAACTTTCAATACTAACACCTGATTTTGACAACATATTTGAATTCTTCAGTAAATTTGACCTTCGGAAAGCAAACGAGAAGTTATTCGGTCAAGTAGTTTCTGATTTTTACAGGTTTAAGTCTCGGAGCTCTTAATGTTAAATTTATTTTTAATCATTGCATAACCGATTACAATGCGGGAAATTTTTTAAGCATAACTCAAAAAGTACTCGGCGGAATGATCTGCAATTTTGTATTCACATATTTGAAGCTTCTAGAAATACTTTTTGTAAACATATGCATAGCTTACAATTAATATTATTTTTGAAAATGATTTTAGCTCATTCTACCAAGATGTTTTTGAACTAGGCTTAAAAAACTACCCGCATTTCAATCTGTTTTGCAACGTATAAAAATGAATTTAATGTTAGGAGTTCCAAAATGGAGACCTACTTTAATCCTAAACTATTTAACAAAATGATTTTCCGTTTAGTATAAGGTAAAATTTATCCAAATATGATGTCAAAATTAAGTGTTAGTATTAAAAATGTTAAAATTTGTTATAATTTCTATATGTAGACTACAAACTAAGCAAAATGTGAGTTCAGAATTAATTGGTAGCCATTATTACTAATAGATTGACACCCGTAACAGTTTTATATGATGATGATGAGTTAGTAGGGGTGGTGAGTTTTTATTCCAGTGTTGTACATAATCTCCTGTTTCTATTTTAGAAGAAAAAAATCATAGTTATTAAATTATTCATGTGGAAAAATTGCTTCACTATCAAACATAACTTTCTGCGGTTTTATCACTTGACGAAAAATAAACTTTTTACTGATTACAGATTTCGAAATAGAAAGTCACATACTAGAAAATCCTTCACTCATTTTGAATAGGTTAATCAAAATCATAAACATTGCTCAGGATATCAACTCATTGCATCTTCTGAAAAATTCTCTCGTATAAAAGAATATATTTTCTAATTTATGCGACCTTTATTTATAAGTTTTATTGCAATGAACATATAAAATTTCGTATAGCTCGTAAAGTTTGTAGCTTAAGGTATGTCAGCTAATTAAGTATGAATAATATTTTCTGCTTACATTATTTATGCACTTAATGTTTATAGATAATATTAATTTATATTTTAACACATTGACGGACAGTAGGAACAAGTGACGTTCGAAAATTGACACTATATGTTTTTGTAATTTTTAGAATATTAGAAGTATAGTTTTACTCTTTCTGCTTAAATAAACTTAATTTTGATTAATTCAGCACCTTTAATTAGGTTGTACTACTCCCTTCACAGCCACGTCAGGGAAAAATACAGTAAAATAAGTAATAAACACCAGTATATTCTTATAGAAAAATTTATGGTGATTATTCGATCAAATAATCAATTTGAATTTTTCTATAAGAATGTACTGGTAACTATCATTTTTTTTACTGTATTTTTCCCTGACCACTAGTCACCCTGCACGTGCATACTGAAGCTGCAACTCGTATAACAGGTGGAAAACGAACTTCAACCTAAAAAATTGTTTCCAAAACATGACACTGGGCTTCTACTTGTACGCCGGTAAATGCACATTTGTGCTGCTATAGCTGTTGTGTCTAAAAACGACAGTTTCGTTTTGGGCGGCTATAGCCGTCATGCCACATTGTGAACTTCGCTTTGGCGGCTATAGCCGCAAGTGTTCGTCAACGTGTTAAGTGTAAAAAAAATTAAACAATATGTGAATGATAACTTATAGTTCATAGCATTTAAAAATTGCAATCAATTTAACTATTTAAAGTAGATAATGTACAAATTGTGAAATTATTATTTGTTCCTTTATAACTGTAAAAGAAAATTATTTTACACTATGGAGTGGAAATGCTTATTTTTACAATTCAAGGACATGGAAAACATTATGATAGTCCACGTTTTATGAGATTTCAGATGACAATGTCATCTGTTAGCTCGAGAGGCGTACTATAGTTTGGTAACCTTGGATTGAGACAAAACTCAAGGTAGTGCTTTGAAAAACACAGATGCGGATAGGTAGAAAGCTGGAAGAATGATCAAAGTTGATTCTTTGTAGGCGGGCGGCATCTTCAGTGTTTCTGAACATATAGTCGGCAAATCCAATTCTTGCGCATGTGATTTAACCTGTCTAATAACCTGCTGCTAAATCACTGCTAGGTCAATGATAAATACGAGGGAGTTTCTTCATTGAAAAATGTCCCGATCCTCTGAGTAATTACTGTCAATATCTGAAAGTTCGAAATCATTACGAGAAAAATCTGATAAGTTATCAGCAATGCTGCAATCTGGCAGATTTTTTATTCAGCAATTCCAAATTTTCACCAGAAAGTTTGAATAGTTATTTTTGATTTATAATATAGACACTCCGTGAATAAAATAATCAAAATTTACTAATCAAAATTTTCTGGTAAATTTTGGAATAATAACCACGCAACTGTGCTCACAGTCTCCCGCATGCAAAGAGTTAAAGAAAGTACGATGAATAACTAGTTTGTAAGTCTTTGTGAGCTTGGAGATGACAGTGCCGTCTGTTAGCTTGAAAGACGTGCTATCGTTTGGTAACCATGAATACATGCAAAAAAGAAAGTACTCATTTGAAAAAAAAAACAATTGATGATACGTGTAAAGAAGGAAAATCGTTGAAAATCCTTGATTAAAAGTGTGCGCAAGTCGAAAAGTATGAACGAATATTTTGGGACTATCATCGCTTTTATTCCTGACTTTCAATTATTATTTTTAGTTTTTTGTAAAAATTTCGGACGGGAGAAAGGTGTGGCTGTATACAATTTCATTTAAGAAATAGAGGATTAATAATATGCATTAAAGCGAACAATAGTATTGTTCATGCACCATAGGATCATAACCTACTGAGTATTAATAGTATCCATTTAAAGCGAACAATAGTACTGTTTATGCACCATTGGATCGTAACCTACTGAGAATTAATAGTATCCATTTAAAGCGAACAATAGTACTGTTCATGCACCATAGGATCGTAACCTACTGAGTATTAATAGTATCCATTTAAAGCGAACAATAGTACTGTTTATGCACCATTGGATCGTAACCTACTGAGAATTAATAGTATCCATTTAAAGCGAACAATAGTACTGTTCATGCACCATAGGATCGTAACCTACTGAGTATTAATAGTATCCATTTAAAGCGAACAATAGTACTGTTCATGCACCATTGGATCGTAACCTACTGAGAATTAATAGTATCCATTTAAAGCGAACAATAGTACTGTTCATGCACCATAGGATCGTAACCTACTGAGTATTAATAGTATCCATTTAAAGCGAACAATAGTACTGTTCATGCACCATAGGATTGTAACCTACTGAGTATTAATAGTATCTATTTAAAGCGAACAATAGTACTGTTCATGCACCATAGGATCGTAACCTACTGAGTATTAATAGTATCCATTTAAAGCGAACAATAGTACTGTTTATGCACCATTGGATCGTAACCTACTGAGAATTAATAGTATCCATTTAAAGCGAACAATAATATTGTTCATACACCATATGATCGTAACCTATAGATGTCAACATTTCAGTATCCTTCCGGAGTATGGATTAGTTTATACGTGTTTTGAACCAGAAATATAATTAAACAGGAAATTTAAAAATAAAATCTAATAAGATCCCCATAAAACAAAATGCATTACGTTAAATAAATTTTCTGGTTCAAAATATGCTTGGCTTGTGTCAGACTCTGGAAGAATGTCGAAATGTTGGCATTTGTACAACCCATTGATTCAGTCAAAAATACAGGGTGTTTCACAGCAATACTGATTGAATATTTTGTTAATTGTTTTCACAGTAACTAAGATATTGGAACGAATTTTTCTACAGGCTTGCCTTTCTGTGGTGGCATCATGACAGATGCTTGAAATAGCCACCATCAGTGTCTAAAAGAGTTTTTGAAATTGTGGTCCGTGGACCCTAAAGAGTCCGCAAAGGCCTCATTTTCAATGCAATTTTTTTTTACTTATCTAGAACATGAGAAAAATCTTGTGAGTAAAATCAAAGAAAAACTATAAATACTGTTTAAAATATGCAGCAAAAGCATGTAAAAATAGAATTGCTAAATAACTGAAAAATATTAATTTTAGACAGGTTTCTTATTAGACATACTTTTATGGTATTTTTCCGTCGCTACTACACATTTTTTTTTTTTTTTTTTTTTTAAGATGGGATTCCGTTAATGGTGGTTTCCATTTTTAAAGGTTATATTGTACATCTATCTTTATTTGTGTAAATACCATATGTATTCAGTTTTCTAAAGGATTTCAATTCAAAATACTGTGGGGCCGCAGAGACAAAAAAAAATGCGAAATGGGAAAAAAAATAATGCGAAATGGGGGGAAAATAATGATTTAATTTTTTATGTATTTTCAAAAAAAAAAAAAACCTTTTTGACGAAATATATGCATATAAGTAATCTCTATACTGCTAAATCACTATACATGTTGAAAAAAAAATTTAAATTAACACCTGCTGTAAAATGCCATTTACTACACAAAAAGGTTGAAATTTTAATTTGTAACATTATTTAAAAAATATTTCAGAAGATCCAATTAATTTCCATAAGTAAAAAAGTTTCCTTAACGATACATACATAATTAAGTAATTCAATTAATTTCTTTTGGGAAAATAATAGGATTATGAAAAGGCATTAGGTGGTTTCTACAGAGAGCAGGGATAAATTTTAATTATACTTGGTGTGAAAGAAATATCATTGTTATGGCATAAAACTCCAATTTCTACATCTTATATTGGAAAAAAAATAAGAAAAACACATTAACAATTATTAATAAAGACAATAACATCTTAATTAAAGTAAGTTTTTCAGGAAAACTGGCCGTGTGTTTATGTTAAAAAAATGGGATTATATTTAAAGATAAACATGTCACGTTTGAATTTAACTAATGGAATCTGGAAAAGGTTTTTTAAGTAAACGACAGTCGTCAATAAAGTTGTGATGCTTGGAAAAATTATTTTATTCTATTAAAATTATCTTTTTGTTTTAAACTCTGAATTAAAATTATGTTATAGGTTTTTTGGCTTTTTCGATGACTCAACAAGTCAGTGTGATATTTTAATGTATGAAAACAAGTGATTAAAAAATATGTATAACAAACTTCAAAAACTAGTTTCCTTGCTGTCAAGCACACAAAAACAATTTACATAACACATTTTACTAGCGATTAATAGAAATATCCAATTTTTTCTACTCCAGCAGTGCTAAAGCTTCTCTATCGAAAACATTTTTTTTTAATGGTACTAAATTAAATGACAAAATGCATATGTTACATATCTGTATAACACGGACATATAAACATTTTTTTTTTTTTGCTTTGCATGTGTCTGTAGGCAAATTAATATCTGCACAAACTCAGTCAAGTATCTGTATATCATTAAAATACAAATAGACAAAGTGATAAAAAGCACAAATTAACTGTAAATGTAGACAACAGACATCTGTTTCCGAGTTTCTAATACTCCATTATCAGTGAATGGTTAAAAAAAACATTAAAACATTTTTTAAAAAAATGCATAATAATGTGTAGGAGAGAGCAAAAATGTATCTTACGCCCAAAGATAAAATGGCGGAGAGGGAGGAAACAGCGAAGATAAGTAACCTCAGTATGCATGACGTAGCCTTAGGATGCTAATAACCAGTATACAATTCAATTTGATGTTCAATATTTTTGCTTTCTTTTTTGCACAGTAAAATCTTTACGTTCGAACGTACATTGTTTCAAATTACGCTTTTACTAAAGTCATTATTATATCAAAGAACTATTTAATAATTTTGAATAATCCAGTGTTCCTATTCTTTTGGCAATTAATCCTAATCTTAGCCTTAGAATGGTACGTCGTTGGTACTTAATTCCTATTCTTAGTCTTAGGATGCTACGTCATAACACAACTGTTGACACAAAGTTCTATCCATTTATTTTAATTATTGGTATATTAGCCGACCAATAGCGTATCGATTAAAGATTGATTACTTTCTCAATAGTACTTTTCTCAAAATAAAGATGTGATAAAATGGTTTGAGCGCAAATATTGAGTTATAAAGGAATTTTTACGCTTTATGTAATACATTTTTAATTAGAAAAATAAAAAATACAGATATATCATTTAATACCATTGTAGGCCAATAATGGTAAGTTTGTAAAAAAATATGTTTGTAATATATCGTTTACAAAAGGGTCATAAAAATAATTAAAATGATTGATTTACTTATTCATAAATACGATGAGAATCTATATAAAATTCATAATGTATCACATAAATTTTAAGTATAAATATTTATCTTTAAATGAAATAATGTTTTCGAAGCATTTATTGCCATGTTACACAAGGCATTAAAATATTTTAAAATACTGAAAAGTGGATTTAAATATATTTTCAAAATCTGGACAAAAATTATATATCATCGCTTCCAGCTAAAATATTTTCTCATAAGTAATTGCTTTTAAGATGAATTTTCGATATTCAGATTTACGAGATTGCTTTTCTGAAATCACATATTGAAAAACAATAAAGTCTATTATTTTTTCTTTAAAATCGATAAAAGATCAGAAGCACATATATAAGTGATTAAAAGAAATCTTCCCTGAATCTAGTGAATTTTTTTCCAGATATTTCAGTTACTACATTATCACATACTTCAGTTATTGCATATTATTACACTTCATTGTTTTCACAGCATGTATCATGTATATAGTGTAACAGTATTAAAAAAGAGAAAGTATTGAACGTTATGTCGATAAATAAATAACAAAATCAGTAGAAATAAACTGTTAGATACGGGACTGTGTCAAAACCTAGTGGACAGGAAAGTACAGTAAAACAACTGAATTGTCAAGAAACCGGTTGACCCGGCTGAATTTCAACGTATCCGATCTTCACTGAATCTAGTGATTTTTTTTCCAGATATTTCAGTTACTATATTATCACATATTTCAATAATTATACATTATTACATTTCATTATTTTCATAACATGTACTGTACATGGTGTAACTGGATTAAAAAGGAAAAAGTATTGAACGTTATGTCGATAAATAAATAAAAAAATCAGTAGAAAACAATTATTAGATACGGACTGTGTCAAAATCAAAACCCATTGGACAGAAAAGTACAGTAAACCAACTGAATTATAACGGATAAAGTATTGAACATTATGTCGATAAATAAATAACAAAATCAATAAAAAGGAATTAGGGGTTTCAAAACCAACTGGATAGAAAAGGATAGTAAACAAACTGAATTGTCAAGAAACCCGTTGAAAAGCTGAATTTCAGCGTATCCGACAAACTCGCTGTGAAGTAATCTTATAAATATGAAACTCATCAATTCGGCGATCGCTATAAATAGATCCTTGTTGCACTTAACATGCATAAATATAAACAAAGGGAAATATGGAATTGGATTCAGCTGAACAAGCATCTCCAAAGGCAAGAAACAAGATTCTCTCTTTGATCGTGAGTTCTACTGTATTTTGCAGAAATGAAAAATAAAAATAAAATATGAGTTGATACAGCAATGCAATTGTACAAGAATTTTAAAACCGTGTGAAATTCGTTCATTCGGCAAACACTGTAACAGGGTACAGGGGTCTGACACTACGTATAAGTTTCAAAATAACGAAATTCGAATTTCAACAATCCATCTATAATTCCCTATTGAATAATCATTTATAATCGAGTTGCAGTTGCATATCGCGTCTATCGGCCCCTCGTAGCGAAAAAAAAAACAAAAAAAACACTGTATTTAGGTAACTCACAGTCCAAAAAAAAAAATAAAAATCTTAAAAGTCACAAAATTTACTAATTTAGGCAATCCCCATAAGTGGATCTCTGTATCCCTGTTATACCGTGATACCTCAAAGTGGTTGGTATACTGCTGAAAAAACATTTGTCAAAATGCGATCGGAAGCCCTTTTTCTGAATTGTAGATTTTAAAAGAATTTCCAAAATTTTTGTCTCTATTTTACAGTATTATTTTGTCCCGATTAATCAAAATGCAAGATATTCAATAAACAGGTATACAATTCAATTTGATGTTCAATATTTTTGCTTTCTTTTTTGTACAGTAAAATCTTTCTTTATGCTCGCACTTACACAGTTTCAAATTACTCTTATACGAAAGTCATTATTATATCAAAGAACTTTTTAATAATTTTGAATAATCGAGTGTTCCTATTCTTTTGGTAATGAAATTTGGTATTATTTACGATTTCATAGACATCTGATGAAATGCAGAAATATAATCAATCGATTTCCTGAATACACTCTATTATATTCTTATGAAAAATAGTAACTTTTAAAATGAAAGAGTTTATTAAAGAAAACAATTTTTGTAAAGCAGCTAACATTGTCATGGATTATAATATTTTAGGAGTTTCTGAAAATATTTGAAGAATAAATATAATTCATAGCTGTCATCCTTATAAAAATATAAACTCTTTACTAGTAGACAATACACGTGGAAAACTTCACCTTAAATAAACAGTACTTTCTGTAGCTCGCAAAACTGGTATGGACTAAATTTTGGACGAATTATATTATGAAAAGTTCTTTACGAACTCCTGTATAAATAAAACTTTTATTATTATTATTGAATAAATAAATCGATAAAGCTACTTTCTTTAGCTCGCAAAACTTGCATGAACTAAACTTTTATTAAGGATTTAATTACTTCAAAAAGGTCTTTACGAAATCCTGTACAAATAAAACTTTTATTATAATTATTGAATAAATAAATCAATATAAAGTAACTCATTCAGCAATTATTTTCATTGTAGTGTATATAAATGCATTTTGCGAGATATCGATACAAAATAATTGCAATCGTATCCAATTTATCAGTGTTGTGATGGAAAATGGAAAAACTCTCTTAAGTTATTTGCGCTAATCCTTTGTGTGTGAATACTGATGTCTAAAAACCCAATAGCATTCAAAATACGACAAGCGCTCGAACGTTGAAATATACTGAGTAATTTTTTCTCCCCCTTTCTTCCGGCTGCCTTTTGTCAGCAACTGAATAAGAAAGGAGCTATCTGTTGATTATCCCGTTGATTTCTATAATCCCTTACTCTTCCACAAAAGTTGGATTTTTCCGAGGGGAGAAAGTGACACGCCTGTTTCTCAGGCACTCGGGCGGTCTCGCAGTATTTTGCTTGGCCAGACGTTTTGGGTGCTTTTGTAGCAAAAAGGTAACTATATACATAAATACATATAATTAACTTCCTGTATACTACATTAAAAGTTCTGTGAAGATTTGTCCGTATTTGAGTCTTTAAGGCGCTTTTGCATTAACCAACACGACATCGATAAATTGCACATGATTGTCATTATCTGTCACCGATTTCACGATACTGCATTCATATAAACTATGACGACAAAATCATCATCGAAATCGATAGATAGAAAAGTACGTAGAGAGTGCATATGAATGCATTTTGCGTCGAATAATAACAATCGTGTATAATTTATCGGCGTCGTGTCGCTTTCATTATCCGACACCAACTGTACGCCAAATGCGTTTATATACACTATGACGACAAAATAGTCATTGAGTCAGTAGATGGAAATGCACATATGTTTTTATGTGTTTCTTAATCTAATCATTACATTATAGTTTTGTTACATATTAATTTTGCATATATTTTTTATGAGCATTTTCTTTTTTAATGATGCTTAAAACAAAAAGAAAGTATACGCTTTTACAATTACTCGGCATTTTCAGAGTATATAGTCAAAATTCGGTCGAAAACTGAGTATTTGGTACAACTTGTATTCATATTGCCAGTACATACTGCTTTGGTAGATTACTTTGCGAAGTAGGATTAGATTTCGTTAATTTTAATTATTTATTCCGATTTGTTAGGTATCCTTTTCCAATTTTTTTTTTTATTTAGTTATGTAGTCTGAGTGAGTTTGAGTTATCAGATGGAAACTGTTTGTTTAGAGTGCTCCCAGTATGTACGTATGGTATAATCGGGTATACAGAACGTTATTTTGGTGAGTTTTAGCACAAAATACAATCGTCTATAAATAAAGTATGATGATTTAATAAATCATGCACATCGAAGTATAAATAGATCATTAGTCCATGCTTTAACAGCACAAAATTTCGAAGTAAATCTTTATTTTACCGTAGTAACATAATTGACAAAACAAAACTCGGTAACATAGGAGACAAACATAGACATTAATATAGCGAAAAAGTATCTTAGAAATTAGAAAATTCAGTCTGAAGTTAAATTAATAAAAAAGATAAGCTAAAAAAGTACTAAATAAAATTTTGAATTAATAATTTATGCATTTTTTTTAAAGGAAGGATTTTATGTATTTTCAAAAGAAAAGAAAACAAACACACTTTTTGACCTAAACACATACATATTTGTTTTCCATAAGTAATCTATATACTGCAAAATCTCTATACAATTTGAAAAAAAAAAAAACTTTTCTAACACCTACCGAAAAATTCCATTTACTACATAGATATTTAGTAAAAAGTACCCTTATTAACTAAAATAGTTGAAGTTTTAGTTTGTGATATTTTTAGGGAAACTATTTCAGAAGATTCAATTAATTTCCATAAGTAAGGAAGTTTCTTTAATGATACGTACATAATTAAGTAGTTCAATTAAAGGAACTTCTTTTGTAAAAATAATAGGGTTATGAAAAGACATTATGTGGTTTCTTCAGAGAGCAGAAAGAAATTTTAATTATACTTTGTGTGACAGAAATACCATTGTTACGACATAAAACTCCAACTTCTGCATCTTATATTTGAAAAAAAGGGGGCAGAAAAGACGCGCATAAACAATTCTTCATGAAGTCAGTAAAATCTTAATTAAAATGTTTCGGGAATACTGCCGTGTTTAAAAGTGAAATGAAATTATATTAAAAATAAACAACTCACGTTTGAATTTAAATAATGAAAACTGGAAAAGGTTTTTTGCAAGTGACTGTCGAAATTGATTTTCTGAAATCACATATTCAAAAATAAAATAGTCTACTTTATATAATAAATTATAACACCTTGTAATAATATATTTCTTTTAAAAGCTAAAAGGTGTAAATTAACAACATAATAAATACACAGTAAAATAACTTTTATGAGGTTGTTTGACACGTTTCGGATCACTCCGAGCCATTTTCAAAAACAAATGAGAATATTCCATAATTACACGGTCTTTGGAGTTATTATTTAAAATGCTATCATTTGATTTTCATATACTTTTTTTAAAATTGCGCAGGTTACCTTTTATTTTTACTTGGTTGTTGCGGCATCTTTTAACTTACCAAAATTGTGGCTCGAGTTACTCCATGGTTACAGATATGAAAATAAACAACCAAGTAAAAATAAAAGATAACGTGCGTAATTTTTGAAAAAGTACATGGAAATTAAATGATAGCATTTTAAATAATAACTTCAAAGACCGTGCAATTATGAAATATTCTCATTTGTTTTTGAAAATGGCTCGGAGTGATCCGAAACGTGTCAAACAACCTAATAAAAGTTATTACTTACCCATCATGCGTAGTATAGGATAAGTCTTGTAATCGTTTTGAAAATCGAAAAAAAATTTTTGACGGGTTTACACGTTTCAGACACTGGAGATTCCGAAAAACATATTTTTGGAATAAAAAATTGCCGTCTGTGTGTCTGTAAACGCTCTATCTCCCGAACAAATTGAGATAGAGACTTGAAATTTGGTATGTACTTAGTATGTAATATTGGAAAGAAGCTTATTGAATTTCAGTAACCTCGATAATCCGGAACTATTTTTTTCGGACTCTCAAAGTATTCGTTCTGCTAAAAGGTATATAAATATTTTCGAAATTGTTTATTTTAAGAAGTAAATATAATAGACAATAAAAGAACATAAGTTTTGCAGAAGGAATGAAGTCAATCGGATTATGAGTTGCCGAGATATTTGTAATTATATTTTCCATGCTCTTTGATATTTCATGGCCCTGTATTTCATTCAAATTTCAATTCAAAGATATATTTTAATTGGAAATGAAACGCTTAATCCAACGCAGTAAACTGTTAGTTAATATGATTACCAATTTTATAGTTATAAGGATGTTTCTCTTACGCAATTCAGTAATAGAGCATTTAAAGTTTAAGACGCCATCAAGCCACGATTTTATTCGAATTGCAATGCATTTTAAAAATAGTTTACACATGTTTTATATTCATATTTTATGTTATGCATATCCATGATGGGTAAGTATTACGGTGGCCCCCAACGACTAGTTTTTCTTTAAAATCAGTAAAATAACAGAAGCAAATATATAAGTGATAAAAAAAAATCGCTTAAACTAGGGATTTCTTTCCCAGATATTTTAGGTACTATATTGTCACATACTTTAGTTATTATATATTGTTACATTTGATTGTTTTCATAGCATGTACATGGTGTAAGGTGATTATAAGGGACAAAGTATTAAACGTTATGTCGATAAATAAAGATCAAAATAAGTAAAATGGTATTATGGTATTATGGGTGTCAAAACCGATTGGGAAAGAATGGATAGTAAACTAATTGAACTGTCAAGAATATGTTAACTCGATGAAATTTCAGCATATCCGACTAATTCGCTGTGAAGTAATCGTAAAAGTATGAAACTCGTTAATTCGGCGATTACCATAAATGGATATTTATTGCATTTTACATGCATGAAAACAAAAAAAAGGAAATTATGGAAGTGGATTCAGCTGTACAAGCATAAAAAAAATAACAAAAAAAAAATCCTTTTTTTTTTTTTTTTTTTTTTTTTTTTTTTATGAACGTAAAATCTGTTACACTATGCTGAGACGAAAAGCAAATAAAAAAATATTAGTTTTTGCATACTATGTAATTGTACAAGAATCATAAAACAGCATGAAAATTGTTAATTCCACAAACACTGTAACAGCATACGTAAGGTCCGATTAACTTACTATGTATAGATTTCATAATAACAAAATTCAAATTTCAACAATCTACCAATTAATTCGCTATTGGAATGATTATTTATAATTGAGTTTCCGTTGCACTTTGCGTTCATCGACCTCTCGTAGCAAAAAAAAAAATGTCATTGAATTTAGTTAATTCACTGTACAAAAAAATCTGAAAAATCAAAAAATCATCAAATTGACTAATAAGGCGATCCCGAAAACTACAGCACCTAGAGCATCCCTTAAGAGATTACAAAGATTTCCCTTTCAGATTAAGAGATTACCCCTTAGAGACAGCCCTTAAGAGCACCCCTTAAAAGATTAATTCCATGATATGATAAAAAGCTAACTTCAAAATTAGTTACATCTGAAATATACACTTACCAGAAGATTTTATTAACAGAAATTGTGTACATGTTGTCAATAGTGAAACGGTTACTTTTGCTAGCGGTAAATCTATTTTCAAGTGTAGAAAACGGCGACAAAATAGTAATAAAAAATTTAATCCGATAAAAGTAGAACGATGCTAAAAGGTAACGGGTCGATTGCAGCGACATCTTCTAGCAGTGGCGTAGACAGGGTGGAGGTCAAGATGGTTTGGATACTACTAATTTTATAAAAATATTTTTGCCTTATCTAACCGGAGAATTGTCTGCGATATTGCAGGCGAAGAAAACTTTATAATATTACTGGTTTCCAGAGCATTTGTACCCTTTCCCCCCCTCTTTGACTACGCCATTCTCTGTTAGCTCTTTTCAACGCAAACATTGTATAAGAATCGAACTGAAAAACGTTTCAGCTGGGGGTAAATATTTTAAATAATTAAATTATTACCCATTTCCTTTGACTTGGATAGTGATTTTCATAAGCTTTGAAAATATGAATGATATTGATCATGGCCAAAAAACGTGATACGCATTCTTTTGTGCCTGGTTGCAGTACTCGATACAAGACAGCAAACTAAAAACTATCCCTATTTAGCATACCAAAGGATGGATCTTTGCTAGAAGAGTGGAAAAGATTAATTCTCTGATATGATAAAAAACTAACTTCAAAATTAGTTACATCTGAAATATACACTTACCAGAAGATTTTATTAACAGAAATTATGTTCATGTTGTCAATGGTGAAACGGTTACTTTTGCTAGAGGTAAATCTATTTTTAAAGCACTGCGATCGCCATATCGCATCGTTGCACGTTTATCGGCTACAATTTTTTAGCACTTTTTAAAGTATTACCAGTTTGGCTTTTTTTAAATTCCAAAATTTCGCATTCATACCAGAAATTCCCTATAATGTTCTTTTCCTTACTTAATGGCAGATATTTTGTGACTTCTTAAAGTAAAAATTCTTGTTTCAGAGTTTCCGGTTAGAATTCGAAAATTTTGAATTAAAAAAAGGTAAAACCGTTTTCCACACTTTGTATTCTAGTCGCTGTACCATAACTGTATCCCTGTATCCCTTTTATATCTTGATACGTCCAAGCGGTAATGGAGAAAGAACATTTACTGAAATGTGATCGGAAGCATTTTTTATTATTTATACTTTTTATAAGAATTTCCACCCTTTGTGTATCTATTTTACGGTATTATTTTATCCCGGTTAATCTAAATAGAATATATTCAATAAAATAAACAATTCTATTTGATGTTCAGTATTTTTGCTTTATTTTTGATAAAGTAAAATCTTTATACTCGCACTCAAATTTTGCTTCTACGAAATTAATTATTATACCAAAGGATTATATAATATTTTTAATTGGGAATAAACGAGTGTTCCGATTCTTTCATAATTAAATTCGGCATTATTTATGGTTTCATAGAAATTTGATGAAATGCAGAAATATAATAAACCGATTTCCTGAATACACTCTATTATATTCTTATGAAAGATGGTAAATATGAAAATGAAAGAGTTTATTAAAGACAAAATTTATGTAAAGCATATAACATTGTTGTAGATAATATAGGTTGTCCAAAAATTATTGGAAGCATTACAAAATTTTGAAAAAAAAAATAATTAAGAACAGTGGAGTTTTTTCGATGTCACATATTGATAACACGTCTCCGAAAGTTTTTTCGCAGTTATTGAAATTATTGATTAATCGAATATTGTTGATTAATTGATTATTGATTATTATTATTCCTAGAATTTCCCCCCAACAGATGGATTTCTCGTGGCGGTCCGATTCTTTGCCGTCCTTGATCTCCAGATTTAACTCCATTGGATTGTGTGTATCAGACGTCTTGTACTAATTTGAAGGAACTGAAGCAGCGTATCACAGCTGCTATTCAATTCTTAACTCCTCGTACGCTTGCAAATACATGAAACGATATCCAGCATCACTTGGACATACTACGGCGATCAGCAAAGCGATCTCACATAGAGATTATTAACTTTTGTACTTCTATTGTAAGTTAGTTACGACATTTTGTTTCTATACCATCTAGTTTTTGTTTTACATAAATTTGTAATGTGTCCAATAATTCACGGACATCCTATATTCTAGAAGTTTCTGAAAATATTTGAAGAATAAATATATAATTCATAGTTTTCATCTTTATAAAAATATAAACTCTTTACTACTAGACAATCCACGTGGAAAATTTCTCCTTAAATAAAAAGAACTTTCTCTACCTCGCAAAACTGGTATGGACTAAATTTTGGACGAATTATATTATTAAAAGTTCGTTACGAACTCCTGAACAAATAAAGATTTATTATTATTATTGAATAAATAAATCAATTGTTTGAGTAAGGAGGCTGAAACACTTAGAAATATTTATTTAATGCATGAAATTATTCCTCAAAGATTTCAAAATAAAAAGAAAGAAGGATTTTTATTTTTATAAAGTTCATTTATATTGGTTTTTTTTAATTTATATTTAAAACATTTATATAGTTGCGAAAATATATTTTTTTAAATTAAAAACAATATATTTGAAGTTCAATACAATATATTCAATAAACCACTGTACAATTCTGCATAATGTTCAATATATATATATGTATATATACATATATATATTGCGCAGTGAAATCTTCATGCTCGCACCTCCATTATCCCAAATTACCTTTTACGAAAGACATTATTATATGAAACAATTATTTAACATTTTTAATTGAGAACAATCGAGAGTTCTCATTCTTTCGGCAATTAGATTCGGCATTATACACGGTTTCATAAAAATTTGATGAAATGCAGAAATATAATTAATTAATTTTCTGAATGCATTCTATTATATTCTTATAAAATATAGTGACTTTCAAAATGACAGGTTGTGTGAAAGAAAATTATTTTTCCAAAGCAGCTAACATTCTCATGGATCATATACTAGAAGTTTCTGAAAATATATCAATAATAAATATAATTAGTAGTTGTCCTCTTTATAAAAATATACACACTTTACTACTAGACAATCCTCGTGGAAAATTTATCCTAAAATAAAAAGTAGTTTCTCTAGCTGGCAAAACTGGCATGAACTAAAATTGTTTATTTAGGACTAATTTTGATACGAAAAGTTCTTTACGAACTCCTGAATAAATAAAGCTTTTATTATATTGAATAAGTAAATCAGTTGCTTGAATAAGTAGCCTGAAATGCTCACAAATGTTTATTTAATGCACGGAATTATTACACAAAGATTTTAAAATATAAAAGATGAAGAATTTTTACTTTTCACAAAGTTCATTTAAAATATTTTTTTGTTTTTGATTCATGACTTAAACATTTATATAGTTGAGAATATATATATATATTAAAGTTAAAAACAATACATTTAGAGTTAAATACAATATATTCGATAAACCATTATATAATTCTACTTGATGTGCAATAAATATATCATTTTTTTTTCTTGCGCAGTGAAATCTGCATGCTCGCACCTACATTGTCCAAAATTACGCTTTTACGAAAGTCATTATTAAACCAAATAATTATTTAGCAATTTTAATTGGGAATAATCAAGTGTTCCTATTATTTTGATAATTAAATTCGACATTATCTACGGTTTCATAGAAATTTGATTAAATGCAGAAATATAATTAATTAATTTCCTGAATACACTCGATTATATTCTTATCAAAGACAGTGACTTTTGAAATGAAAGGGTGTATTAAAAAAATAATTTTTGAAAAGCCGCTAAGATTCTCAAGATTCACATTCTAGGTGTTTCTGAAAATATTTGAAGAATAAATATAATTTATTGTTGCCATCCTTATAAAAATGTAAAATCTTTACTGCTATACAATCCACAGGGAAATTTTCTTGTTAAATAAAAAGCACTTTCTCTAGCTCGCAATACTGGCATGAACAAAATTTTTATTTAGGAAGAATTTTGTTATAAAATGTTCCTTACGAATTCCTGTACAAATAAAGCTTTTAATAATGATAAATAAATAAATGAATTCTATGAATAAGTAGGCTGAAAATTTTAGAAATATTTATTTAACACGTGGAATTATTCCTCAGAGATTTCAAAATACAAAGGTTGAAAAATCTTTAATTTTCACAAATTTAATTTATTTTTGTTTTTGTTTTTGTTTTTGATTTATACTTAAAAACATTTATATAGTTGAAATTTTTTTATTTTAAAGTTAAAAACAATATATTTGCAGTTAAATACAATTTATTCAATAAACCAATATACATTTCTACTTGATGTGCAATTTTCTCTCTTCCATTTCCATTTCCATTTTCAGTTTATTTTCTTCAATCTCTGCTTGTAATTTCTTCTCTTCTCTTTCTCTTTCTCTTTCTGCTTGTAATTTCTTCTCTTCTCTTTCTCTTTCTGCTTGTAATTTCTTCTCTTCTCTTTCTCTTTCTGCTTGTAATTTCTTCTCTTCCAGTTCTGCTTGTAATTTCTTCTCTTTCTCTTTCTCTTCTCTTTCTTCTTTCTCTTTTCTACTTGCTATCACTACTTCCAATCGATCTCTTATAAAATCTTCTTCGTAACTCTCCCAACTCTTGATCAGCTTTATTAGGACAGGAATTGTCTTTTTTTCTGGTGCTTCAATTCCGCATTCCTCGCAGAGGTTTATTAGATCAATTCTCTTGGCTTTATTTAGAGTTCCCATCTTTCAAAAATGGTACTTGATGTGATACGATTACGGTTTCACCTTGCTAATTCGTAACCTAACTTTTGATACTGGCGTTTTACAATACTTTACGTTTGGTTTCCATTTCACTACTAGTGGCTCTTACTTTTAATAATCCTGGCATCCGAGCCCCCAAAAATGT
This sequence comes from Maratus michaelseni, assembly GCA_963931845.1. NCBI lineage: Eukaryota > Metazoa > Arthropoda > Arachnida > Araneae > Salticidae > Maratus > Maratus michaelseni. The sequence continues at coordinate 44,909,247 of OZ007592.1, read as the reverse complement.
AAGTAAATGATATATAAACAGTCACTTTACTAAACCAATATGACAAATAATCGATGAACAACAGAATACTAACTTTAATTTCAACTAATACACTTTTAGCAGAAACTATATAACAACAATTTAGCTTACAGCAATCCAGCTAGGCCTAATAATACCTTTCTCCGGCCATCTTCCTTTTATATCTCGCTTCATAATAAAAATTAGAACACTGGCTCTTAGCCAAATCTCGCGATTCAAACTATTTACAACTCGCGCATCAAAGTCATGGATAATAATAGAGTGTCAGTTCAGTGTTAGTTCATTGGATGATCATTTACGTGAAGTGTTTCAACTGAAATCCTACAAATATATATATTTTTTTTTTTGCGCAGTGGTACCTACATGCTCGCACCTACATTGTCCAAAATTACGTTTTCACAAAAGTCATTATTAGACCAACCAATTATTTAACATTTTTAATTGTGAAGAATCCAGTGTTCCCATTCTTTGGGTAATTAAATTCGGTACTATTTGCGGTTTCATAAAAAGTTGAAGAAATTCAGAAATATAATTAATCAATTTTCTGAATATATTATACTTTCCTGAAAGATAGCTACATTTGAAATGAAATAGTTTATTAAAGAAAATAATTTTTCCAAAGCAGCTAAGATTCTCATGATTCAAATTATTGACGTTTCTGAAAATATTTGAGGAATAAATATAATTCATTGTTGTCATCCTTATAAAAATATAAATTCTTTACTACTAGAGAATCCACGTGGGAAAATTCTCCTTAAGGCGGTATTAAAAAAAAAATATTTTTCCACGCTCAACAACTCAAAATTTTGAGACACATTCTCAGACTCATTTTCAAAAGTAACAACAGGAAACTTGGCGGCGTGATTTATAAAGACATTTCTAAGGGCCCCATGTTTTTATTTTTCGTTCAATTAATTAGAAATTGTTTTACAGACAATTATTTTCACAGTACGATCATTTTTTTTGTTTCGAGCGCTATCGCTTTGGGAAATTCGGTTCAAAATGTCCACTTTGACAGCATTTTTTGAAATATATTCTGCCTTTATCAAAAACTCGAGACAATGGGGACATTATAAAGTTTCTGAATAAGAGAACCTGCCAATTGGATGCATTTTAGAGCAAAAATGAATTTACAAATGTGTCTCAAAATAAGCAGTTTGGATTTGAATACACCCTTAAGAAAAATGTACTTTCTCTAGCTCGCAAAACTGGCTTGAACGAAACTTCTTAATTAGGACGAATTTTGTTATGAAATGTTCTTTACAAATCCCTGCAGAATTAAAGATTTTATTATTGCTGAATAAATAAATCAATTGTTCGAATAAGTAGGCTGAAACGCTTAGAAATATTTATTTAATGCATGAAATTATTCCTCAATGATTTCAAAATATGAAGGATGAAGGATCTTTAATTTTCATAAGTTCATTTATATTGGTTTTTTATCCATACTTAAAAAGTTTATGTAGTTCATTTAAAATTTTTTTTTTGTTTTTGATTCATGACTTAAAACATTTATATAGTTGAGAATATATGTATTTTAAAGTTAATAACAATACCTTTGAAGTTAAATACAATATATTCAATAAACCACCATACAATTCTATTTCATATGCAATATATCTATTTTTTCTTTCTTGCGCGATGAAATATTCATGCTCGCATCTATATTGTCCCAAATTACCCTTTTACGAAAGTCTTCATTAAACCAAACAACCATTTAACATTTTTAATTGGGAATAATCGAGGGATCTCCTTCTCTCAGTAATTAAATTCGGCATTATTGACTTCTTTTTGGCATTATTGACTGCACAACTTTTATAGAAATTTGATTAAATGCTGAAATATAACAATCAATAAATTTCCTGAATACACTTTATTATATTCTTATGAAATATAACGATTTTTGAAATCAAAGGATTTATTAAAGAAAATAATTTTTCCAAAGCATCTAACATTCCCATGGATCATGTTCTAGAAGTTTCTGAAAATGTTTGAAGAATAAATATACTTGATATTTACCATCCTTATAAAAATATAAACTCTTTACTACTAGACAATCCACGTGGAAATTTTAACCTTAAGTAAAAAGGAACTTTCTCTAGCTAGTAAAACTGGCATGAACTAAAATTTTTACTAAGGACGAATGTTGTTATGAAAAATTCTTTACGATCTCCTGTACAGACAAAAGTTTCATTATTATGGAATAAATAAATCAATTGTTTGAATAACTAGCCTGAAATACTCACAAATATTTATTTAATGCTGGAAATTATAACACAAAGATTTTAAAATATAAAGGATGAAGAATGATTTTTACAAAATGCATTTAGAAATTTTATTTGAGTTATGCTTAAAACATTTATATAGTTGAGAATCTATGTATTTTAAAGTTAAAAGCATGTAAAAGTAATTAAATGCGAATAGAAAAATCTGCTCATAATGCTTAAAAAGATATTTTTGAAAAATATTTTAACTTTGTATTTAAAATTTAAGTATTTGAACGAATTAGACAATAATATTTTTAATAATACATTTATAGTTCGGAAGGCAGCATTGCATTTTGGCAAACAATGTTAGCGTCGAGATTTTTGTATTAGATGGTACAGATAATGAAATTGCCAATCAGCTTGCGTACCAAGTTTTTTACAAACTTCTGTACAAATAAAATTTTATCATATTACTGAATAGATCAATCTATTCGAGTTGTAATGTTTCCAACTGGACGAAAAATGTCCGGGCCAGGATACGAACCTGGGATCTGTAGGCTGAAGCTGCCACGCTCTACCAACTGAGCTATCCCGGTCGAATCTGGAGGGCGTAATTCATCCAGTTAACCTTATTGATCATAGCATCTGGTCTGATATTTTAATCAGCTCAACAGAATAAATCGCAGGTAATGGAACTCCAGTAAACGCTGGATACGTGATTACAACAAATTAATTTTAACACAATTATTCAAATTGGTAAAGAAATCATACGAGTTGTAATTTTTCCAACTGGACGAAAAATGTCCGGGCCAGGATGTACGGTCCAATTTTTCCAACTGATTGGACTGATTGGAAAAATTGGACCGTACATCCTGGCCCGGACATTTTTCGTCCAGTTGGAAAAATTACAACTCTTATGATTTCTTTACCAATTTGAATAATTGTGTTAAAATTAATTTGGTGAGATCAATCTATTGTTTGAAAAACTAGCCTGAAAGGATTACAAATATTTATTTAATGCATGAAAATATTACTGAAAGATTTCAAAATATAAAGAATCATTAGTTTTCACAAAATTCACACAGATTTTTTTTATTATTATTATTCATACTTTATATATTTTAAAGTTAAAAACATAAAAATTAATAAAATTTGAGTAGAAAAATCGGCTTATAATACTTAAAAAATAAATTCTTCGAAGAAAATTTAATTTTATATTTAAAATTTAAATACTTGAAAAAATTTATTTGGCGCTGGTGCGTCAGCTGACTGCCAGTTTCGTTATCTGTACCATGTAATCTATTATTTACAACAAAATCATGATGATAAATTTATCTTCAAGCAAAAAGAATTTCTTTTAGTTGAAAAAAAAAAGAGTTGGATGTATTCCAACATAGAATAATATTTTGAGACATGAAGTTCAATGAGAAAATAACAAAAAAAAAATATACAAATATCAACACTGCCCAACTTAAATAAAATTTCGCGAAGCAAAAAAAAAAAAAAAAAAAAAAAAAAAAAAAAAAAAAATCAAATTTTTTATTATTTTTTTTAAAATTTATTTTTATGTAAACTGTTCCAAATAATGGCGACAGCAAAATGTAAAAAGGATATACAACTATTTGTAGAAAATATGATCATTGTTTCAGTGTTCCACTTTGTAAACTAGGAACAAGGTGCGAGAGAAAATTAAAATGTTATATATCATACGTTTTATTTCTATGAATAGAAATAAATTAATAGGTCATTTCAAAAACCGCATATGTCACAGAATCAGAATTTTTCAGAAAATTAAAAAAAAGCTGTATTATTCATTAAACGAATTTTTATGGTTTTTATAGGCTGATTATAGAGTTTGGACTTCAAAGTTTGTAAATATCGACTAATTTTTATAATTTATGAATATTAAAAAGAAGAATAACAGAAAAACTGTTTCTGACTTATGTTGTTTTAGCAAAAAACAAGATTAGCCCTTTCGGGACGGGTGATGCATATATACATCGGCAAAAGTTGTATGTGGAATATGTTTTTGGTACCACTAATAAATAATTGTAATATTTTTCTTTTTTAATTAGAGTATTTGTTGGTATTCTACAAGTACAGGGAACAGTTTAAAAAAAGTGGTACCAACCAAATAAAATTTCTGTAAGGGATGCCGTCGCGAAAGGGTTAGGTGGCATTTAATTTGAACAAACAGTCATATTAAATATTTTTTAAATCAAAATTAATTAAGATAGCACTTATACAGGAACAGTTTTAATATGATATTGCATGCAAATGGTAATATGGTAATGTAACATGGTATCCGCATTTAATCTGGTATTGCATGCAGAAACCACTTAAGTCGCTGACTTTCTGTCGTTTAAGTAATAGACGAAAATTAGAAGATATTGTTTGAAGAGAAAGAAATACACTAACTTAAGTGATTAGTACCCAGATCATGGCTCTACCTTTAAGGAAGCATTTGCGACAAAAAAAAGTATACTTGGAAAAATCTTGACTTGTGTGGTTTTTGAAATGACCGATTCAAATGTACATAAGATAACTTCTCGCTTGAGGACTGAAATTTAAATATTAAGATCTAAAAAAAAAAAATAATGAAATTTAATTCGAACTGAAATAGCTAACAATGAAAAAGAAAACTTGTGTGTATATGTGTGTCTGCAACTCCAAATAATATCGGCAGATGATATGAATGGTATACACCAGACAAAGTTTACACTAGTCAAAAAAAAGAAAAAAATATATGTACAGCTTCTCACAAACTGATTGAAATATCGTGAATAAGAAAATATCTTATCACGTGAACTACCTAGGTTTAACAAGGAAATGAAACTGATGAGTGAAGTAACACAAATATAAATAAAGTGTAATGCTGTAAAAATTTAAATTGTATTTAAAAAAATATTCAAAAAGTTATTTTAGCTTTATAAATAACCATGACATTTTCGATCTCAATTCTCTCATTTATCCTGATTGGCTTTAGGCACGTCCAATCTTCACGTCAGTAGCTTCTAATTTCGGATTGGCTGTTGTACTTGACAGTCAATTCCTTTGCTTCTTTTAATGTTTTATGTACATTTTTTGTTATTTTTTCTACTTTTTTCACATGGCTTTTTTAAGATGTGACATACAATTACTCATAGACAAGGAGTGGAGTTTCTTGCAACTGGGTATCCCCTCGAAACAATCCACTATTTCACTGTTTCTGCAGACAGTAAGGGTGTGAATATGAAATTATAAATATTCATCGATAGTGTATGTAGTGTAGAGCGCCGTTGCATGTCATGTACATGTTACAGTAAAAACCCCTAAATCACCAAAACCCTAATTAACTAGGGAAAACGCGTTCTAACAGACAGCTCCAGTTAAAACGCGTTTTAACTGATTTATTCCAGTTAGAACGCGTTCTAACTTACAGCGCTAGGAACAACCCGTTTTATTCGGGTTTTGACTCATTTGTTAGACAATATTATTTGTAATTATTGATATAAATCAGTTAAAACGCGTTTAACTGATTTATTCCAGTTAGAACACGTTCTAACTTAGAGCGCTAAGACAACTAGTAATATATATATATGTTACAGTGAAAACCCGAAATTAGTCAAAACCAGAATTAACTGGGGAAAACGCGTTCTAACTGAGAGCTCCAGTTTTAAAATGCGTTTTAAATGATTTATTCCAGTTAGAACGCGTTCTAAGTTAGAGCGCTAGGAAAAACCCGTTTTCTCTAGTTAATTCGGGTTTTGACTGGTTTCAGAATTTCACTGTAACATGAAGGCAAACATTAACATATATTTGTGGTGTGTATGTAGACATGAAGGCAAACATTATTAAATAGGAAACCATGGGGCGCAAACGTCTTGTGTAGGAACTAGGGGCCATTAAAGTTTAAGGTTCAAAACTTCAAACGATGATAAAAAACGGAAAAAAGGGACGATTCGTTTGCGGTTTTCGCTAAAATCATTCTTTATATCACGATTTTCTTCAAAATTTTTTTTTAAAGGTTACGTTCAAAAATTGTCGATAGAGGGACTTTAGAGTACTGAACAACTACTTTTTACCGTTATTTTTTGTATGGGGTTAAAATTATTCTAAAGTTTAGACTTTAACTTAAATTTTAAGCCCAAAATCGAAAACATTGGGATCGGGTAACTAGTGAAAATTGAACTGTGAACAGAGGGGAGGGGGGGGGATTAAACGTTCATAAACATTGAACAAACTAATCGATTTTGTTGCGGTTTGCGTGTAGGTCATTTGTTAATTATTTTATTCAAAATTACGTACCGCTTTGGTGTCCTCATTTTTTGATAGAGGGTGCTTCCGACACATCTCCGACATTTCAATGACATTACTCCTGGATGTTTTACTGCCAGACCAACATACTTCCACGAAGTGTTAGGGATGCGAAGACGACTCGGAATCACATAGGAATGTGACGTTGGAAATGCCTTTTTTGCGAGTTATGGTTAAAAGAGGCAGAGAAAAAAGCAACAGAAAGAAGCAGAGAAACAGCAACACGTTAATGTGACAGAAAACAATTTATTTAAAGGTTTTATTACAAAATGTGTTCGAAATTACGACCAGAAGTAGTCCGACTAGCTTGACAGCGACGGTAGATGTCGCTGCGGTTTCCTTGCGGTAGATGGCGCTGAACGGTAAGGCGCGTGAACAGCGATCACGCTGAAGTGATCATTTGTTAACCGCTTCCAAAGGTAGTAGGTTGGAGTATTCGAACGATGAACTGGTCGACATGTTGCTCGTATATGGAGCTGTGAACTGTAACGGACACGCCGCTCTGAGGTTGTACAAGGAGCGTTATCCGCATAGGCGTGCACCCCATCATACGACATTTTCAAGTGTGAATAGAAGGCTTCGAGAGACTGGGTGTTTAACGAAAATTAAGATGAATCGAGAAAGAACGACAAGGACACCGACCGTACAATGAGGAACGAGAGTTAAGTATCGCAGAAGGCCATCCAAGCACGAGTACTAGTGCGATAAGCCAACAGGTGGGGTTTTCGCACACCACTGTCTGGAGGGTACTATCGGAAAACAAAATGAGCCCATACCATCTGCAAAGCGTGTAAGAATTAAATCCTAAAGATTATCCACATAGAAAGACGTTTGCTGAATGGTATTTGCAACAGATTTCAGCAGACAACACATTGGCAGCGTCTGTATTGTTTACAGATGAAGCAACTTTTACAACAGAGGGAGCCCTCAATAAACATAATGCCCATATTTGGGCTTTGGCGAACCCCCATGGTACCGGACCACGTGCCTGCTCAAAGGCGTTTTTCTATCCATGTTGGGACCGGCATTCTTGGGGACTACCTTATTGGACCATACATTCTACCCTGCCGTTTGGACGGAAGGACATGCTTTTGATATTCCTACAAGTTCTGTCGGAAAATCTGGAAGAAGCACATGTTCCTCCTTCGTTACGCTGCTGTATGTGGTTCCAGCACGATGGGGCTCCTCCACATTATACCAATGACGTTCGCCGACACCTTAATGTAACATTTGGACAGCGGTGAATGGGACGTGGTGGCCCGGTTCATTGGCCAGCCAGATCGCTGGACCTATCATGTATGGACTTCTTCTTCTGTGGTCAAATGAAACGTTGTGTGTATGAGACTCCCGTACCTTCAGTTGAAGACCTCGCGGCTCGTACTTCTGTAGCTTTCAGAAAGCTATCAGAGATTCCAGAGCGTGAGGAATTCCATGCGACGCCACAGTCAAGCCCATCGGACTACTTCTGATCATAATTTCGAACACCTTTTGTAGTAAAACCTTTAAATAAACTGTTTTCTGTCACATTAACGTGTTGCTGTTTCTCCGCTTTTTTCTGTTGCTTTTTTCTCTGCTTCTTTTAATCGTAACTCGCAAAAAAGGCATTTCCAACATTCCTATGTGATTCCGAGTCGTCTTTGCATCCCTAACACTTCCTGGAAGTATGTTGGTCTGTAGTAAAACACCCAGCAGTAATGTCATTGAAATGTCGGAGATGTGTCGGAAGCGCCCTCTATCAAAAGATGAGAACACCAAAGCTGTACGTCATCTACTGTATATATATAAAACACAAACGGAAATTTCGTTCCGTTCTTTTATAACTCGAGTTCTGCTGAATGGAATTTGATGGAACTTGCACTGTTGGATAGATAATTTTTCAGGAAAGGTTTCAGTATATAACACATAGTTTTACGTATATTAGCTATAGAATTATGATGGAAAGTTCTGTTATTTTGGACGATAAAGTTACCATAGGTCATTTCTTCGGCGACCATTATCGTTGGCGAAAGAATTGAAACGGCTATATCAGAAAATAATGCAAACACATAGAAAAATAAAAGAAAAATTCTATTATTAATTTTATTTAAAAACCCCCCTCCACCTTCTCCCAGCAAAAAAAAGGAAAAATAAAGAAAAAAAATGTTTTAATGAGGCATAATATTTAATTTAAACCCCAAAGGAATGTTTGTAATGCTTAAAAATATTTGCAATGCATGAGATTTTTGTTATGTAACTCCCCTATCATGTGTCTTACAGGAGGAACTAGCAGATGTAATTGCAAAAATGACTGCATTTATAAGTTACATGTTATTTGTTTATTTATGGTTTTGATTTTACTTTTGTCGCCAAGCAATGTGATTTTAAGCCAAAAATGCATAAGCGAGACATCAGCTTGAGCGGTATTAGCAATATAATAGTGTTTTTTCGTGTATTCAAGATCCTTTTTGGAGTAAATTTTTATATTCAAATGCAAATTATATAAATAGCAGTTATTGTTATGAATATGGGATCAAATAGTTAAATTTTAGTGAATGTCTGCCACTCAAACACATATTGTAAAATAATTAAATTTTAGATATTTAAAAATTTACTATGGAAACATGCCGGTTTGTTTCAACCAAACATATTATTTTTATAGACCCTAACTCAGACCAGCGAATATTGTCTATTCTTTTATTTTTATTTTATTATTTTTTTAATATATCGCCAATTTCATTTATAGAAATATTCACTGTTTCAAAAGTTAGGAACCAAAGAATATTCTTAAGGAGATGTGTGCATTTATGCGTTATTACTGTCGCAAAAGGCTACATTTTGCAATAAAAATTGTTTGCTGAAGTAAATTTTCGATGCTCTTTTTGATTCGTCATTTCTTTTTAGTTTTTTCTGCATATCTTCCCTTCTTTCAGGAAGTGTTTTAAAAGACATTGGACTAATTGTCCGTATTCCGGTCACCTGCCTGTTGGCATTTTTACTATATTGTTGGATGTTTCGTTTATGTTTGAAGGTTACTCTGGACGACGATTCAATTACAGAAGATTAGACGACTTTTGAAATTAGCGATTGCTAAATTTATGGGTTGTTTTCATTATGAAGCAAAGTTTTACAAAAAAAAAACAATGCTTCCAATGTACGGTTGGTTGATTTTATGGGTTTATTTTCTACACGAGGGATATAGACCGTGGGAAAGTGCCCTCCGTGGGGGTCTTTCTAAGGGATCCTAACCCGTATTTACGGCAAGGTTCGAAGAAAACCACGGAAAACTCCGAACGGTTACGTCAACGAGCGCGACAGGGGTTTGAACCCAGCACTTCCCGTATGCAAGCTTTAAGAGCAGAACATCTCAGCCAGCGTTTTGGCGCTTTCAATGTAGGGAAAAACTTTGTAATGTCAATGGAGGCGAATGGAATAAATAATATTTGTCGATTTATAATTTCAGACTGGATAAGAAAAAACGAGTACCTGAAATTCTGATTAGATATTTTTTCGATCATTATAAAGCCTTTTCGACCTACACACATCCCTAGCAGCTAAACACAGTGAGAAATGAATTTATTTCTGCGTGTTATTATGCTCTTTAGAGAAATGCAAAAAAATCTTCGGTTATAGTATTCACCAAAAATAATATTACTAAATATGTTGCATAACTAACTTTATCATTGTCAATTCTATTTAAGGTATGGAATTTTGTTAATGAAAGATCTATAATTGAATTAACAGTAATTTGACATTATTTAATGGAACATAGCTTGGCGTGTAAATAACTTCGCTTTGTAACTAACTCTGGTACATTAGTAACCATATCGTTTCAAGCACTTCTAACGTTTGACGCCAAACCTGGATATCGGCAAGATTATGGAAGATTAGGAAGATTTTATTGGATACAAACTAGAGGTTTATTCTTCGATCAGAGTTAATCATTGGGTTTTTTTTTTCAGATTAACGGTTACACGAATGCTACTGGTCTAAAAAATGGAAAGACAGTGAAAATGGCGTCATTTTAATTTTATTCAAATTCAGCTTTAAAAATTCACTTTTTTATGTTTCACCATTTCTTAAATATGAAAGTTAAACACTGTTCTTTATGTGCAAACAATTTATTACAATTTTCACTGTATTTACTCTGCTGGAATCGAAAGATGAAAAACCACAGTAGACTTGCCAGAAGAGGACGTATATTGCGAAATATAACGTAACATAGGGTGGGATTGTACTTACGTTACCAGAATCTCACATTGAGACAAGAAAGAGGGACGGAGTTCAAGAACATACAGACGAAAATGAATCACCCGAACATTATTTAAGTTCAATGGTCAATCTATGCAATCATTGTAATAATCTCACCTGTTGCCATAGTCTCATAATAGCCTCATTTCCTTACCAAACTCTACTATAAATGATCAACTAAATGAGTTGCTTCTTTTAGCCCAAATTTTGTCCAATGTATGATATGATATAACGCAATGTCGTTCACATCGTTTACAGCAATATTGAAGAAAATCCAGGTGAACGTCCCTATTGCTTTAAAATACATGCTCAAATCCATTGATATAATTCGTTTGATTCAAGGTTCGTTTTAAAATATTTACTAAGGTAGCATCTGTAGGTGAAGATCCACATTCCTTTAAATACAAAGCCATTGTTTGATTTAAGGTACATTTAGAAAAATGGCCCAGAGCAGCGGGCGTAGCATGCTAGTTATGAATAAAATAATTGCCAAGGGAATGGCACGCAAACCGCAACAAAATCGATTAGTTTGTTCAATGTTTACGAGCATTTAAAATCCCCCCCCCCCTCTGTTTACAGTTCAATTTTCGCCAGTTATCCGATCCCAATGTTTTCGATTTTGGGCTTAAAATGTAAGTTAAAGTCTAAACTTTAGAATAATTTTAACCCCATACAAAAAATAACGGTAAAAAGTAGTTGTTCAGTACTCTAAAGTCTAAAGCACCCTCTATCGACAATTTTTGAACGTAACCTTTAAAAAAATTTTTGAAGAAAATCGTGATATAAAGAATGATTTTAGCGAAAACCGCAAACGAATCGTCCTTTTTTTCCGTTTTTTATCATCGTTTGAAGTTTTGGACCTTAAACTTTAATGGCCCCTAGTTCCTACACAAGACGTTTGCGCCCCATGGTTTCCTATTTAATAATGTTTGCCTTCATGTCTACATACACACCACAAATATATGTTAATATTTGCCTTCATGTTACAGTGAAATTTTGAAACCAATCAATACCCGAATTAATTAGAGAAAACGGGTTTTTCCTAGCGCTCTAACTTAGAACGCGTTCTAACAGGAATAAATCATTTAAAACGCATTTTAAGTGTAGCTCTCAGTTAGAACGCGTTTTCCCCAGTTAATTCTGGTTTTGACTAATTTCGGGTTTTCACTGTAACATTTATATATTACTAGTAGTCCTAGCGCTGTAAGTTAGAAGGTGTTCTAACTGGAATAAATCAGTTAAAAAATGAGGACACCAAAGCTGTACGTCATTTTGAATAAAATAATTACCAAATGACCTACACGCAAACCGCAACAAAATCGATTAGTTTGTTCAATGTTTATGAACGTTTAATCCCCCCCTCCCCTCTGTTTACAGTTCAATTTTCACTAGTTACCCGATCCCAATGTTTTCGATTTTAGGCTTAAAATTTAAGTTAAAGTCTAAACTTTAGAATAATTTTAACCCCATACAAAAAATAATGGTAAAAAGTAGTTGTTAGTTACTCTAAAGTCTAAAGCACCCTCTATCGACAATTTTTTAACATAACCTTTAAAAAAAATTAAGAAAATCGTGACATAAAGAATGATTTTAGCGAAAACCGCAAACGAATCGTTCCTTTTTTCCGTTTTTTATCATCGTTTGAAGTTTTGGACCTTAAACTTTAATAGCCCCTAGTTCCTACAGAAGAAGTTTGCGCCCCATGGTTTCCTATTTAATAATGTTTGCCTTCATGTCTACTATCACCCCTCAAAGTTTGTCGGTCTGGTAGTGAAACACCCTGTATATACAGTGATAGTACACTTACACGCGATGTTCAATAATTACTTTTTCGTACCACAATTTTACAACAGTAAAATTCTATTTATAAAATCTGCGATTAAACAAGTAGAAAATTACTTTAAAAAGAAACTGGTGCTGAAAAATAATTATCGTGTATCGCGTGTAAGCGAGAGGTCACTGTATATAAGGTGGTATGTGTGGTAATAAGAATCAAAGTCATTTCTATCAAAGCGAATCAAGTCTAACAATTATTCACCGAGATATGCTGTTTTTGAGTAATTACACACATTATATTTTTGTTAGATTTGTTTATATATATTGATTCGCTTTGATAGAAATGACTTTGATTCTGATTACCACACATACAGAAAATTAAAGCCACTTGAAAGGAGTAAAAAATATCTCAAATAAGCGTAAAAGTCTCCGAAAAACTGACATGTCTAAATAAAAATTATGTTTATTTTAAAAGCTTCTAAAACATATATGCATGCCACATTTGATTTTAATTAACTGAAAAATATTTTTCAAGCAAGAAGTAATCATGTACGATGTTTTATCTCTTTATAAAAAAAGTTTTAAACTCTAAAGAGACTTTTTTTTTCTGCTGTTCTGTTATTTTATTCGTCCTTTTGATCTTTAGTTCAAGCAAACACGCGATTTTTTAAAAAAGAAAATGTAAGGGATTTTTTTTTTTTAATAACTGCAACTAATTTAACTTTTAAATTGAGAATTTTGAATAAAGCGTACAACTCTATAAAATCCTTAAATGATTGTGATTACATTGATTAAAATTGCAAATACTGCCCAGCCCATATTATAAAATAATAATCATAAATATATTGGGTTGTCCGGGAAATACGTGCTGTTTGGGAAAATTAATTCGTACCGGAAAATTCTGCTCGTTAATTATTAGATATTAGCTATCGGAATTGACGCGTAATAATTAAATGAAAAAAAACTTTCCGGTGCGAATTAATTTTCCCAAACGACAGGAATTTTTCGGGCAACCCAATATAATATGTTTGATATAGCTTGCTAAAATGTGTTGAATGGTATCGACTGCGATGGAAATTTTTAAAGTGAAAATATTGTAACCTACCTCAACAACATATTAAACTTTTTGGGCTATCTGTGTATTTTTATTTATGATTTACACAAATGATAACGTATTTGAAGAATGGGTATTTGAAGGCACATATGAAACCTGAATAATATGAACAAAGTGGATTTAGCATGATGTTTATAACTATGTATTTAATTTATTGAGAAATATACGTCCATTTTTCTCATTTAATTAGATATATTTTAGTTTATGTATAACACAAAAACACTTGACACATGTATAATTTTATTTAGCACGAGTGTTAATCATACCTGTTTATGATTATAAGTCACACAGATACAGTTTTTGTTTAAATGTTATTGAAGATAACTTCTTAAAATTTTTACATGCAAGTTGGAAACATATCATTTGAAAACAAATTAATTGTATACTTTTCGTAAAAGAATAAAACAAAAATATTAAAACACTCAGAAAATCACTTTCACAAATCCTTCTGTCTAATTTACTTTTTATGCAAAAAATTAAAAATTCCAAACTATAAAGTATTTTACGTTCGAATTGCTCATAAATAAAAACATGCATAATTTTAAGACCACATTTTATAGAACACAACTTAATTCGTCCTAACAGTATCTGGAAATGCCGTAAAAATAGTATATATATATATATATATATATATACGCTGATGTCCAGAAATTAAGGGGCAGTGATCAATTTCAGACGTTTTGTCGAATATCTATTGAAACTCGTGAGGAAATGCCCGGAATGACCTTGAAGTTTGAGGATGTAAAGAGCATGTTTGACTTCGTGTTTTTCAGTGAAGATTTTGCCGCGAGGACAATTAGGGGGGGGGGGCAATAATAATTTTAATAATAATATTTTCGATCACCCAAGTAACAGAAAATGCTAAAAATGATCTGTCACTGTAGCAAATGACTATGTAGGTCCTGTTCAACATTTGTGTGCATTTGTGTCAGCATAGCACGTATATTCGTCAAGATTAGGGCTGGACAATATCAGAAATTTAATATCGAATATATGAACAAGTTAATGTTGATATTGCTGATATATCGCGATACTAATTTAAAGGGGGTGGGGGGAGAGAGTAAGAGTATTTCCTATTTTAAGATAAATGATATGGTATCAACACTTTAAACACAAAACCTAGTTGAAAGCAATGAACTAAAATTTTTATATCTATTTGCTCATATAACATATTTTTTTTTTATGTTTTTTAAAACAAAATATTTAAAAAAAAATAAATTAATTGTTTAATAACTATTTGCATTACCATTACTTTCATAAAGCTTTTCTTTAAAGATAGTATATCTCCTATTCTTCTCACTTTATTCTATTAATATATATATATATTTTTTTAAGTCTCATTTTCACCACTATGATATGATTAATATATGATTAAAAAGCACAATTAATAAAATGAAATTCAAAGTTGTCCACATAAAAATATATGCAATTTTCGTTTCATAGAATTTAATTATTTGTTTAATAATAGCAAACTTTGTTTTACTTGGTTCAATTACAGTTTGGGGGGACTGAGTCTGAGTTCGTTTATTCTGTACACGAAATGGGTCCGGGCCAAACCAACGATACATCACGATCCTTTCGTCGTATATCCTTCGTTTAATCTTGGCATAAAGAAATGACTCCATCCTGAAAACTTCATTTTATCAATCATTATTATAGTTTCATATTTTTAATTTAGCAAAGGATTATCTTGGATGACTATAAATATGAATTTAAGAAATTTAAAAAATATCGCGTATTTTGAGAAACTTATGATTTACTACAAAATTTTATCAGGGTAACCATGTAATTTTTTTTAATTTTTTTTGCGTTAATTATTATTTAACATTATATAACAACATAATTATTATTTAATGTATCTCTCATTGAAAAAAAAAAAGTCTTCTTTGCTGAATAACTGATAGACATCCGTTCAGAAATTTAATTTCCTAATAAAATCTACTAGAATAAGCAATAAGTTAAATTTCGATGATCTAGTGAAATTCAGTGTAAAAATTTTTAATGTATTTAAAGTACCTTTTTTATGAACGGGGCAACCGAAAAAAGACCGAATCTACCCAATTCGATACACTCATTTTAAGGTCAGATATAAATTCCTTCCGAATCCAAGAAACCGCACTCTATAAATAAAGCAATATCAATACTACGCAATAATCAACGCTCATCTTTTTCGACATGACATATCAAAAACCCAGAGTTACCGCAATATGTCTGGACCAATCACAGCATCCAAACAAGGAACGCGCGATTATTGTTATTCAGTAGCGAAAGTGTTATTCAGTATTTATCTGTAACGAACAGTAGAATTTGTGGTTTTTAAAGATTGAATGTATTGGGATATATTCAGGTCCTGATTATCCAAAAAGGCACGTGAAGCATGAGCTTCCCCTGTAAATTTTAATAGGGGCCCCAAAATGACTTCAAAATGGGACCTCCAGTTACACTTGCATAGTTTATACTTTGCGTACATTTTTTTGGAGGGGAAAGTTTGCCTAATGCAATAGAAAATCCACACTACTTCAGGAAACTTTTCAAACTTGATAATTTGAATGTGATGAATGGGCTGTTAACCAATCATGTAGCATTCAGGTGTATTGGTTAGATATCTCCCGAGTGACACAATATACACCACAATTATACTATACCTACATTATATACAGGGAACATAAATAAAAGCTGTTTGATGAAATATCTTAACTCAGCTACGCTGCTGCATTGATGAATTTCCACAAATGTAAAATTTAAAATACCTTTCACTGGTGAAAAGGGGCCCCAAAATGATACTGTGCTTCCCCCAGATTCAGAAGTTAATCGGGCCTTGGATATATTGGAATATTCCTTACTTTGAGATATGATAAAGAGATAAAAAAGTTTTCCTTTTGAATGAAGCAGAACAGTAAATAAATAGATTGATCGGATGAAAAAAGCATTGAAGGATATATTGGTACGGGATATTTGTGGCTCCTTTTCGGGGCTCGAAATCGCGGTGATCGTAAAACAAAACAATATTATTGTTATTGGGATATATCGGCTGAGTCAGAGTTTAGATATTATTATTGCGATACTTAAAAAATATCAATATTTGACCAATATATTGATAAATAAACCAGCCCTAGTGAAGATGTTAACGTTTCTGTGAAAAATTGAAAAGTTTTTTTTATAGCATGCAGAGTTTTAGCCGAATTTAAAATCCGCTTTCCAAAAACTTGACAAAAAATTATAGAAATAGTATACTGCATATAAAATATTGATATGTTGAATATTTGATGAGATATGGGTATTTGTATGAAATAAATTTTAACTGTGCATGCGCGAACTACAGCAATTTTTTTTTGTCATGATTTGAAGGTCAATACTATAGAGCAACTCATATAAAAAGACCAGTGAATATCGTGAAAACTCAAAAAGTTACAACAATAATTGATAAATTGAGGAAGAAACCCTCCGCATAGCATGCACAGTCACAGTGACGTCATGGTGACGTCACTGTGAGTCACGTACGTCACGTCACATCTGTGACCGAAATGTCACCACTTTGTAACGTCACACTGTGACTAAAATGTGAACGTCTTGAACACCTAAAGAAAACTTAAAATAAAGTTTTGAACATCTTATGGCATCAAGAAAATTACGTTTTGACAGCTTTAATTTTTTTGTGACGTTGCAATGACGTCACTGCAAGTCACATAAGTCACTTCACACCTATGACCAACATGCCAATAGTCTGTGACTTAACGGTCTGATCGGAGAGTGAATTTGGAAAAAAAAACTCATAAAATATAGAATTGAATTATGTCATGTACCTAAATCATTAATAAAAACATTGTCACACACTATTTAAATAAATTGAGTATTTCCAAAATAAATATATGTCTACATATATGAGACATATAACTTTTTTACAATTTTCATTACCATTTTCAAGAATTTAACAAAATATACTATATAATACAGAGTTAAAAATCCTTAAATGGAAATTTAGTGACGTATGAAAGTTTTGGCGGAAAGTAATTCAGAAATAGATCTCCCATTCTAATAAAATTGTTAGCAATTTAGAGGTTTGTTAGCATTTTAAATACGAACATTTAGATTTTTTTTCTACTACCGCATGGGACTCATTTTCTAATTTTGTAATACTACAAATATTTCTTTAAAAATCTCCTATCTTTAATTATTTTGATAGGCCACTCAATCCAATCATCAGCTTTCTGATAAAAAAAATGAGGGCACCACTTTTGCGAGAGTGATAGCAACACGGTCTAATCGGGGTGACCGTCCAACGCTTTCAGGATTTTCCTTATACGCTATAATTAAGGTGGTTCTCAACGGACCTGCTCAACAACGCGAAGCTTTCTGACATAATTTCTGACTCATTTTTAAGCGCAAAGGCATAAAATGTGCAGGACTGATTATAGAAACAATTTGGAATCGAAATGAGTTTTTCATTTTTGGATAAATAAATTACTTATCGAGTTATAAACAATTCGTGTCACGTGACGACCAGTTTTTCTCCTGTCTTTCACTGTCACGTCGGATATTCTGTTCAAAACACCGACTTCTTTCGACATTCTTTTCTGAAAGATCTTCTGCTTTTACCAAAACATGGAAAAGGTTTTTCAATTACATAGCTTCTGAATAAAACCACGAGCCAATTTCATGTATTTCCGAGCAAAAATGAATTAAAAACATGTTATAAAGTATATGTCATTCCTATAGCAATTTATCCGAAACTGGCCAGTGCTTAGTAAGATATCACCTCTATTAAATATATTACTTTTTTCGATAGAGTGTAAAAAATGAAAAATTTGTACTTAGGAAATTTGTTTGCAATTTAAATTTATATCGAAATTACTTCATAAAGCCTATTAAATCAATTTTTATTTAAAATTTATCTTTACTTTTGACGTCTAAAGCAAATGCAATTGATTAAAAAATATATAAAAATATGAATTTTCACAGCTTATTTCTAAGAATACAAAACTCTCTCATAAAAAAAGAATATTATAGCATCATTAGAAGTTAATTCTTCAGCCATATAAGTTACAAAGCTTTTGAAATGTCTTTATTTAAATTATTTTCTTTCTATATCATTTGCGGTAAAGTTGGAAACACCTGGTAGTTGTTATTTTGTTGTGTTTAAACAATACTGCACCCGCATATTGGATGTAGACGATTTTTCTCATTATTCCAAGTTCGGATTAGCGTGTGTTGCGTTCTTTTAAGTTTGTAGATTCATACTGTATATGTAAATTAACGTTTTAAAGTGAACAATCTCCATTTTAAAGTAAACCATCCATTTTAACCTCTCCCTGTGTCTAGCCGGGTGTGTTCATAAGGCCTGGGTAATATTTGATTTCTCAGATCTATGAACACACCTCTTCTGCTGGAATACTTTGAAAATTAAAGTAGTGGATTTACAGTCTAATTTTTCAATGAAAGGGAAGCAGATAAGGACCATTCAAACATAACCCCTTTACCTATAAATCAGCAGGTAACTTTTAATGTCTTCGTAGTTTTGCTAATAGTGCATGTTTAGTACTAGTACATTTAATAGTGCATTATTTAAAAGTTAAGATGTTTAAATTTTCTTTAAAAACATCACTTGTGTTAAATTTTATCTTTAATGTTTTAAAATTTTTTAAATAGACTGTTTGGAAAAAAGCTTAAAGTATTTACTAACAATATGTATTCTAAATGTAAAGTGTTATTTATAATGAGGAATTTATTTAATATTTTGCGTTTCTTAGTTCAATTTTCATAATTATTCATTATAATTAAAAACATTGCAATTTTTAAAACTATTAATATTTAATTTACAATTTGATAATGTCGTTGCTAGTGTAGGTTTCGAGAAATAATTTTCTGGTACATTTGAAAAAAGTGTCACAATTTAACGCATTGAATAATTTATTTGTCGAGATATGTGAATGTTAGGTGAACAAAAATAATAAATATTGATGAAACAATAAAATAATTGTTTAGTTAAGGTAATTTTTCCAGTTGTGTTATCGAATGTTTTTATAAAAATTGATATTTAAGTTCTGCATTTAGCATTCTATCAAAAACTATAAATGGAATAATTTGTAAAGAAAAAAATATGTAATTTTTGTGGCGTTTATGATCTTAAGTTCTATATTTCATTTACAACGAAAACTGTTTTACTGCTTGATACAATGTTTATTATTTAATAATATCGCACAATAGGTATATCTATTATTTAAATTGATTTCTAATATAAATTTTTTACAATGCTTATTGTAAAATGTATACTTATATTTTCATTAAAGTTGTTCTCAAATCCAAAATAGCTAATTTCTGACATATTTCTGAATTCATTTTTATTCGGAAATACATGAAATTGGCAGGTGTTGTTATTCAGAATATATATAATCGAATGGCGTTATCCATTTTTTGGTAACGGCAGATGATGTTTCAGAAAACACTATCAAAGTCGGTGTTTTGAACCAAATTTCTGACGTGCAGAGTCAGAAATTGGAAAAACGTTATCGAAATTGATCTTAAGTATTACATTTATCTAAAAATGGAAAACGCTATTCATTTCAAATAGCTTTAATAATCAGGCATGCAAGTTCCATGCGTTTAAAATTTTTTTCATAAATGTGTCAGAAAGTTTCCTGATACTGAGCGAGGGGAAATATGGCAAAGTATACACATTTAAAGACTTCAATACTTAACAGCAAAATAGCATAGTTTTAATTATTGTCAATATTTTTGGTGGTTACATAAAACAAATGGAAGTAGAAGTTAATTTAAAAAGTTGTTATTTGCACAATAGAATTTCATATTATTGAAATATTTACTTTTATTATAATTTTTAATGGATTCATCTATTATTTTTATATTAGTATGCGTTTTTTTACATTTATAATTTTCTTGCTTAACGGCTACATTAGCTGGTTTCCCAATCAGATGCAAAGTTCTAATTTGAATACGAGTTGCATCAATAAAAATTATTGCCGATCCAATCCTTATCGTCGATCTTATCCGGATTTGGTGAAATCTTGTTATCCGAATCTATGCGAAATCAATTATCAGGTTCGGGTCAACAAATTTTTTTTTTGTTGTTGTTCATGTGTTAGGGTAAGAATACGGGTTGAATAGAAATATAATTTCAGTCAACCATTATTCAAGTAGACATTTAATCATGTTCAAGAAGTATATAACCGGATTCGTGCATGACTCTAGATCCGAACCGACATCAGAAATCAATTGTGCACTGTCACCAATGGAGAACACTTTGAGCAGTATCTCTAGTAGATTCCGGCGTTTGATGTATTCATTTTTTAAAGTAGACCTTTTTCTGATATGATAATAAATTGATATTTATTATTCGGTTTAATTTCAATATTTCATTCTTCGCTTTGTATACGATTCTAAAAGTCAAAAAAAAATTTTTAGATGAAATAACCCTCTTTGGTGATATCCCGATTTGGCGATACCGGCTAAAGGTGGTTTCGCTGTAAAAAGGACATTGCACCCTGATTTCGATCTCGAATTACTTTAATTCATTTTTTAACTGATCCCTCAATGAAAGACAAAATTAGGTACTGTTGGTAATATATCAAAAGATTAATATCCGGAATTAATTTCTATGACAGTTTATTTACATCATTTAAAACTCATCTCGATAAAAAGTAATTATCTAGAATTTCAAACAGGAAATGAAATTGCCTGATGCAATATGAAGAGGTTTTTACAACTCGTGATCTGAACAAGGAAGTGAAAGACTAAAATACGTATTCGTGACGTAAATTGACTTTACGTCATTACCATACAATGAAAGAACTTAAAAATGATGTCACTTGATAAGGACTAAGACTGTTGCATCTCTGCTTTATAGAACTTTAAAAAAGATTCTTTTTAACTCGCGATGGAAACGGACATGTCATGTCGTTTTCCCTTAAACTTAAATTGAAATAATGTTTAAAACTAAATTTTATGTAACTATTAAATGTAAGCTATGTAAATTAAATAATTTAACAGTATAATGTATTATGTTTTATTAATTAACAATTTTTTAATATTTCAAATTCACATAGTGAATAACACAGGATTAAAACTAAAATGCTCACAACGAAAAATGGATAAATCAATATTTACAATAATGTGTACGAACCCAATAAGGATATCTATCATCTAATAGGACTATCTGGAGAACCTGGCCTAGCGGTACAATGAGGACGATTGCTGGAAAATGGAGGTAAGCAAATATCTTACCTATCTTTTGTTCCGAAAGTTGAATTGATTATTTATATTGCTTTAGAACGCGCAAAATTACTGACTACCGAGAAAATAACACCAACAAAGATTCTGAGACGTGAAAATATTCTAAAGTATATAAATGGTAAAAATAAAAATAAAAAATAGTGTCCTAGAATCCTCGAATACTTATAAGAAATTAATTAATTTTAGATATATTCTAAAATAGAAAAATGGCAACCTTCAAAGAAGGTAGTATAATTGAAAAATTAAATTCCAGTAATTATGCAAACTGGAAATTCAAGGCGGAGATGCTCTTGATAAGAGAAGAGCTCTTTGAAGTTGTCACAGACGACCCACCTAATCCAATAACCCCGGAATGGTCGAAGAAAGATAGAAAGGCAAGAGCCTTGATAAATTTAAGTATTGAGGATAATCAAATTATCCATATTAAGCATTTACAAAATGCACGGGACACATGGAATACGCTAAAAAGAATCCATGAGAGATCAAATCTGTCAAGCAAACTTTTTCTCCTTAGGAGACTTTATGGAACGAAATTATCTGAAGGAGGAAATATGATTACTCATATAACCAAAATATTAGAAATTATCGATCAGTTATCAGCCATAGGCGAAGAAATTAAAGCAAATCATATTTCAGCATTATTGCTCTGCTCTTTACCTCCTTCATACGACACCCTCATAACCGCATTAGAAGCCAGACAGGAAGACGAATTAACTCCAGAATTTATAAAGAGTAAATTAACAGACGAATTTAATAAAAGAAATGAGCATTCTAATAACAGTGATAATTCGAACAAAGCTTTTAGAGCCGAAAGAAAATTCAAAACCACAGGTTTTAAAAAAGAAGAAAAATACTGCACGATTTGTAGATTAAAAAATCACAACACAGTTAATTGCTGGCATAACAAACATAAAACAACTAACTTTAAACAAAATGTAAGAAAAAACTTCTCTTCTTCATTAGTCTTTCAAAAAGACGAAAATAATTTAAGAAGCGCGGACTCAAATAAACCGAAAGAAAAAAGCACAGCTTATTTCGGAACCGAAGAAAAGAAAAATTGTGCATTTACAACTAACAAATCGCAAAATAACGCGTGGATCATCGACTCTGGTTCATCCTCCCATATTTCAAATAATGAAAAATTATTTTCTGAATTTACAAATAAAGAACATACCAACGTCGTAATTGCCAACGGCAATAAACTAAAATCCTACGGGTCAGGTAATGTAAATATTACCACAATAACCTCAGACGGAAAAACTCACAACGTAACTTTAAAAGATGTTCTACTTGTACCCGACATTGAAACAAATTTATTTTCGGTAGCTAAAGCTACGAAAAACGGATGCAAATTAACATTCGAAGATAATAAATGTTTTCTAGAATATGAAGGATTAATTCGTTTAGAAGGAAGTAGAATAAATAATTTATACGAAATTCAGCAAACAAAATTAACCACAGATGAAAATTTCGTAAACATGATAACTAATTGCAAAAATAAAAATTGCATAGAACTGTGGCATAGAAGATTAGGACATAAAAATGTCGCGTCGATTAAAGAATTAATGACGAAGGAATTAGCATGCGGAATAAACATAAATAATTGTTCCCATAGTACCGAATGTGAGCCTTGCATCAAAGCAAAAATAACTGAAGCACCATACCCCAAAAAGACGGAATTTAGAGCAAATAAAATTTTGCAGTTAGTGCATTCAGACGTATGTGGACCTATTCAAACTCCAACCATAGGTGGGAAAAATTACTTTTTAACCTTCATAGACGATTACTCTAGATTTACTATAATTTATCTACTACAAAATAAAAGTGAGGTATTCGAAAAACTAAAAGAATTTGTTGCCCTGGTCAACAATAAATTTGGCAAAAAGCCTACAGAACTCAGAACTGATAATGGCAAAGAATTTAAAAATTCTAATATAGATAATTTTCTAAAAGAAAATGGAATTAAGCGACAGTACCATATTCTCCCAGCCAGAATGGTATTGCTGAACGAAAGAATAGATCATTAATTGAAATGACAAGGACATTGTTAAGTGACTCTAATTTACCATTACATTTCTGGGGAGAGGCGATATGCACCGCAAATCACCTACAAAATCGACTGCCAACTAAAGCCAACGAGAAAACTCCAAATAAGTTATATGAGTTATGGTCAAACAGAAGACCAAATCTAAAATATTTAAGAGTCTTTGGCTGCAAAGCTTATGCATATATTAACAAGCAAAAAAGACAGAAATTAGATAATAAAGCAGTAGAAGGGATCTTCGTGGGATACGATAATTATTCCAAAGGATATCGTATCTATACGAGCGGCAAAGATATAACTATAGCCAGAACGGTGAAGTTCTTAGAAAACTATCCGATAAATTCAAATAAAGAAAAACGGCTAGAACTAAATTTAGATGAAAACACTAATGCCGAAAACGAAAAGTCGGAAAACCCAAATCTGATAAAAATCGAAATTTCAAATGAAAATGATAATCAGAATGAATCTGAACTAAACCAAACCGAACCGAGAAGATCAGATAGAGTAAATAAAGGGGTTCCCCCAGATAGACTAATTTATTTGGTTAAAGATGTAAATATTAACGAACCGAAAAATTGGCAGGAAATAATAAACATGGACAACCCAGTAGAAAAAGAAAACTGGATCAAAGCGACACAGGAGGAGATAGAATCTCACAACCAAAATAAAACTTGGACATTAGTTGACCCCCCGCCAAATACAAAAATAATAGGTTCGAAATGGCTCTTCAAAACAAAATTAGATGATAAAGGAAAAATACAAAAATATAAAGCGCGTTTAGTGGCAAAAGGCTATTCTCAAAATTTTGGCATTGATTACTATGAAACCTTTGCTCCAGTGGTTTCACATACTACAATTAGAACATTTTTAGCAGCCGCCGCCTATCATAAACTAAACATAAACCACGTTGACATTAAAACAGCATTTTTGTATGGAAATTTAGATGAGGATATATACATCACTCAGCCGGAAGGCTATGTCAAACCTAATAATGAAAACAAAGTGTGCAAATTAAATAAGGCTATATACGGCTTAAAACAGGCAGCTAGAGCCTGGCACACAAAAATTTCAAAATCGTTAGAAAAGTTAAATTTCAAACCATCAACTTCAGACACGTGTTTATTCATACGTAATACTAAAAACAGTAAAGCATATATTATCGTCTATGTAGACGATTTATTAATATCAGCAAAAGAAAATGAAATTAAAGAAATTATACAAAAACTTAAGATTGAATATGAACTAAAGGATTTAGGTCAATTAAACTACTACCTAGGGATTAAAATTGAAAAAACAAACGAAGGATATAAACTGAATCAAAAAAGTAAAATTGAAGAATTAGTTAGAAAATTTAAATTAGAAGATGCGAAACCTTACAAAACGCCCATGGAAACAGGCTATTTAAATTTTGATAACGAAGAAATACCATTGCCTAACAACATCGATTATAGAAAGGCAATTGGCGCTCTTTTGTATATCTCAACTGTCACAAGACCAGATATTTCAGCTGCGATTAACATCCTAAGTAGAAAAAACGAAAACCCTTCACAGAAGGATTGGAAGGCAACTAAAAGAGTGATTTCCTATTTAAATCACACTAAAAACTTTAAATTAGAAATAAATACAACACAGCAACCAATACTTGAAGTGTACTGTGACTCAGACTGGGCTGGAGACATACAAACTAGAAAGTCCACCAGCGGAAACCTATTTTTATTAGGGAAAAACCCAATTTTATGGATTAGCAAAAAGCAATCATGCATAGCCATGTCAAGTGCTGAAACTGAGTACATTTCAGCAGCAAATGCGACACAAGAAATTTTATGGTTAATTAGACTCTTACAAGAATTTGACTTAGAACAGACATTACCCATAACTATGCATGAGGACAACCAGTCCTGCATAAAAATGATCGAATCAGAAAAATACACCCGTCGCACGAAACACATTGATATTAGGTATCATTCCATTAAACACCTAAAGGACAATGGTACAATTAATCTAAATTACTGTGAATCAAAGAACATGATAGCGGACATCCTAACCAAGCCCACTCCCAAACCTATCTTCGAAGTTCACAGAAATAACTTAAACTTAAGAAATCAAATTCCAGAGATTAAGGAGGAGATTGTTGGTAATATATCAAAAGATTAATATCCGGAATTAATTTCTATGACAGTTTATTTACATCATTTAAAACTCATCTCGATAAAAAGTAATTATCTAGAATTTCAAACAGGAAATGAAATTGCCTGATGCAATATGAAGAGGTTTTTACAACTCGTGATCTGAACAAGGAAGTGAAAGACTAAAATACATATTCGTGACGTAAATTGACTTTACGTCATTACCATCCAATGAAAGAACTTAAAAATGATGTCACTTGATAAGGACTAAGACTGTTGCATCTCTGCTTTATAGAACTTTAAAAAAGATTCTTTTTAACTCGCGATGGAAACGGACATGTCATGTCGTTTTCCCTTAAACTTAAATTGAAATAATGTTTAAAACTAAATTTTATGTAACTATTAAATGTAAGCTATGTAAATTAAATAATTTAACAGTATAATGTATTATGTTTTATTAATTAACAATTTTTTAATATTTCAAATTCACATAGTGAATAACACAGGATTAAAACTAAAATGCTCACAACGAAAAATGGATAAATCAATATTTACAATAATGTGTACGAACCCAATAAGGATATCTATCATCTAATAGGACTATCTGGAGAACCTGGCCTAGCGGTACAATGAGGACGATTGCTGGAAAATGGAGGTAAGCAAATATCTTACCTATCTTTTGTTCCGAAAGTTGAATTGATTATTTATATTGCTTTAGAACGCGCAAAATTACTGACTACCGAGAAAATAACACCAACAGGTACAAAAATCTCAAACTTTGAAATTGAATAACTGTGTCAATTTTTGTAGTACAGAAATCAAACATTTTGTGTTATATCTGTTATGATATATATAAACTTTTACTAAATATAAGTATAGGGATTTGGGGACCGTATAAAAAAGTTAGTTTTCGAAATTTTTATAAAATTGATTTTTTACTTTAAACAATGCCACAACATGAATATTTACTTCATTTGAAACGTTTTTGTAATTGGAACTATATGTCTACGACCAACGGTTGAGAAATTAAAGGTTTGCGATAGATAACTTATTGCACATGCTATTGACAAATATGGTACTGAACCAAAAATTGATTGTAGCATAAAAGATAGTGGCACCAAGAACATTTCATGAACTTAAATCTAATGCAATGATTACAATGGTCAACCTCCCGCGAAAAACAAAATTGCAAGGGCGTTTCAAATGTAAGCGGCCAAGTTTGCATTAAACCAGACTTGTACCAAATAAAGCGAATCTTGTCGGTGTATTGCTGCTCACTAAACTGGAAATGGACAATTTAATGGCGTTTGATGATGTTTTTACGTTGAAAACGTAACGGCTACTCCTTTTCTATCCTATTACTTTAATAAATTAGCAAATTTAAAGACTTTATATCTCGATAATTGGGAGACGAGGGCAAATGATTTATGCGTCAAAAACCACGTTTCACTATGCTCTTTTGCTTGCTGCTTGTTTAGATTTTTTCCATTATTACACTAACGGCGTGGCTTACTGGTAAGAAACGCTTGTAAGAACATGATTTCAAGAACATATTTTTAAGTCATAGAAAATTAAAAAAAAAAAAATTTCTGGTTAAAAAAATATTTTGAGATATCTATGATAAAGAGAATTTAATTCGGCTAAAAAGTTATTGTTTCTCTATTAATGCAAAAAAAAGAGAACAACCTATAAAATTTAATCACCAAATTGTCACAGAAACAAACAGAAATATCCATTCAACAGGAAATTATGCTTTCTTATAATTTATGCAACAAAAAATAAGCTTGGGTTTGTTGTTTTTTCTTATCGTTAAAAATTATCGTTTTTTCAGGAATCTGAAAGACATTTTAATCGCTATTTGAATGTAGAAACATTCGTGTTATATTTTTAAAAACAAGTTTTTCTGTTTTTTGTTTAAACAAAACAAAAATTTTAAGACTTCTTGAAAAAAGGTTTTAAAATAAACTTAATTAGGCGTAGTTATTTTTGGAAAATTTTGACGTTTAAAAGCAAAGAATAATTTGTTTAAAAGCTCATGCATCATAAGCACGCCACATTTGACTTTAATTAATTAGAAAATATTTTTTTAAGCAAAGAGCCGTCATGAACGATATTGTAACTCTGAGAGTATAATCCTATTTATTAAAAAAGTTCTATTCTTTATAATCTTATCTTTTAACTATTATTCTATGATCTCCTTTTTATATTAAAAAAATGGTTATATTTTTAAACTTTAAAGATACATTAAGGATTTGTTTTGCATTTGTTATATTTAAGCTGACCTTTTGATCTTTAACTTAAGCAAACAAGTAATTTAAAAGTATATATATACAGGGTAATTCATAATTCCCTCCGGGGTTTCGAAACGTTATAGTAAAAAAACGAAGACAAATATGAAAAAAAGAAACATATGAAATTATTCCGAAACTATTCAAGTTTTACTTACATACATTACAGGTGTTCTATGTGTGAACCCTTGGTCACACGGCATACATCCATGCGATAGTCCAGTTCCTGCCATACTCCGTTTCTTTAAATTTCCGGTACCACACATGAATTGTTTTGTCAGTTGGTCCCTGTTTTCGATATTTATTACGAAAGGCCCGTTGAACTGACACCACTGATTCAGATTTAAAGAAACGGAGTATGGCAGGAACTGGACTATCGCATGGATGTATGCCGTGTGACCAAGTGTTCACACATAGAACACCTGTAATGTATGTAAGTAAAACTTGAATAGTTTCGGAATAATTTCATATGTTTCTTTTTTTCATATTCGTCTTCGTTTTTTTACTATAACGTTTGGAAACCCCGGAGGGAATTATGAATGACCCTGTATAATATAAGCGTATATATATATATATACAGTGGAACCCCTATTTTACGTAACCCGTTTCGTACGTTATCCCGTTTCCTACGTTATTTTTCGTCGGTCCCAGAAAATTTCTATTCCGATAATGATAAAAGTACCTCGATTCTACGTTATTTACTCTTAACGTTTCCCGCGTGGTACGTCATTTTAGACTAAGTACCTCAGGATTTTTTTTTCCTTTTTCACTTATAGAAAAATTTTCAAAAGAATAAAAATGATTTCCACTTGGTCAACTGGTTGTTTGTTATCAAAAACAGTTCTTCCCCTTCTCATTAATACTCCCGTGAGAAAATAACGATGAACTATTATTTGTCAAAAGTAGGATGTCTAAAAGAAAATGTGTCTCTATAGCTGAAAACGTAGAAATTATCGAAAAATACAATTTTCCAAATAAACTAAAGTGTATCTCGTAAAATCATTCGGTATCGCTTGTTCCACGTTACAAACCATCCTAAACAAGAGGTCTCTGTGGAATTAAAATCTGAAAAACTGGGAAATTTGTCAAAGAAAAGAAAAACATTGAAAATCTCTCTTTTTTTGGAAATTGGGAAAGATTTTGTGCGACTGGTTTAAACAAGCCCGTTCAGCAAAGATTCCAATCAATGGCTCAATTTTGTAAGGAAAGGCTCTTGAAATTTCTTCTTGACTTAAAATGCAGAATTTCATGTCATCCAACGGTTGGATCGACCGATTCAAGAAGAGGTATAATTTGTCTTACAAGTTTATTTGTAGTGAGGCAGATGGAGTAAATACTGCGGTCGTTGAGGAATGGATGGTAAAAACTTTACCTTCTCTTGTGTGTAATTACTCAAAAAAGACATCTTTAACGCAGATGAGACCGGATTGTTTTTTAATCTCTTCCCTGATAGAACATACACCGTGAAAGGAGAAACGTGTCACAGTCGGTAGCTATCAAAAGTGCGATTAACAGTTTTGTTATTTACGAATGCAGACGGAACTGAAAAGCTAACACCCTTTGTGATTAGTAAATTTAAGAAGCCCCGATGATTCAAAAACGTTAAAAGTTTGCCGACAGATTTCAATGCCAACCACAATGCTTGGATGACTCTAAATCTTTTTTGAAGATTTTATAAAAGAATTGAATATAAAAATAAGCTTACAAAAGCGATTTTATTCGTAGACTAGTGCACTCATGTTAATCTGAATTTAAATAATGTGCGTATGGAATTTTTACCACCCAACTGTACCAGTTTACTTCAGCCATGTGACTTGGGAATAAACAGATCCTTCAAAATGCAACTGGTAAGAAAAGGCCTTACTTCACTTTTCTGGTGAGCTTCACGATGCTTGGTAAACAAAGCTAAATGTGCCGTATGCTCTTCATTTCATCTCATCGACGTGGAATTGAGTAGATGAAAAATGCATGTCAAATGCTTTTCTGAAGGATGAATTTCCAAAATCCGAAATTTACGGTGAAGTGCCGCTGGGAAGAGCTCTCTATGAAAGACCACACGAAAGAGGATGAGTTTATACTTGCAGACATCGATGTTGATGAGTACATTGATTGCGATAAGAATGTTATCGCTTCGCTACTAGAGACATTCAGATTATTTCCGATTTGATTTCGCAATACTGAAGTGAAGATGATATTGATGAAGATCCAGAAGACACCGTGCCCTCATCGGCAGAGACCATTGCGAGTTTAAAATTTTTAAAGAAATTTTTGACTGGACATGAATATTAAGAAAAAAAATTTGGAAAAACTTGCATGTATTGAAAATAGAGTCCATGTGAAATTACATTTAAAAAGAAAACGCAATAAAAAATAACACATTTTTTTAAATACTAATATGGTATTGTTAAGTTTATTTTTGTATAATTTGTTTTCTTGAAGCGTTTTTCTCTGTTTGACCCCGATTTTACGTTTTCCCGTTTCGTACGTTTTTTTCTGCTGGTCCCATGAAAAACGTAAAATCGGGGTTCAACTGTATATATATATAAGCTTTCTGGACAATTAATCCATTGAAACATAAGATATTGACCAAATACAATGAAATCACTGTACCAAATAGCAGAGTCAAATTACAACTTAAATTATGTAGTCCTAAGAAATGAAATATGATAAATTGAAATGAAAAAACAAGAGTATAAACACAGATGAAAGCTTATATTGTAAATCACTTCATCAAGGGCACAGGATTTACAAATATAAGCAATGAACAATCGATTTCTATAGAGACGCTTTATGCTAAAAATTCTGTTTTTCTCTGCCCGATCGATTGTAGAACAAGACTGAAAAACAAGAAAAGCTTCTAAATGAAATATAATAAAACAAAAAAAGTTTTTTACTTCTTTCCCTATATAATTTCCCTATATTTTTTATAATTATGTGTTACCTTAGATTTTAAGTGGGAAATGTCAAATCTTACGGTAACACGGTAAAAAAAGTCATTTGTTTCTTTATGTACAAAGATGAAGTGTAACCACGTACAAAAATGTACAATAAATTCTTCCGAGTTACCTATGATTCTGCAAAGCATTCTTTATCTTTAGAAACATCATAAATCAATTTATTTTCGAGATTTAAAGAAGCATTTATAAAAACAAAATTTCCTTCGCTGACACTGATTTTCGGAAACGTTTCCGAGTGGTTATTAATCAGTTTTCTCAAAATGGAATAGCGGTTTTTAGGATGCTAAATTCTGAATAAACATTTACAGCTACGTAATTTGTAAATTCAAGAGTAACAAAATAATGTGTTTCTAAGAAAATATTGTATCCTACTACATATAACTATGCAATTTTTAAGTAAATATGAGTATTTTTACAGTAATACATTTGAATAACAGAATGTGAAATAATGCAAATATAAAAAAAAGTGTAAATTTTTTTAACAATATTTTCAAATTTCGTGAAAATGCGATTATTTTTTACCATAGTTAAAACAATAGACTTACTGATTTTGTTTAGTTTATAACCACCAATGATATTTATTTAGTGACAGATACATAAGAAAATATAATAAGAACGAAATTTTGTTCCATGAAAAAGGACCCAATTAAAGACCTGAGTAAATAAAATTTTCATAATAAATAGAATGTAAAATAAATATATGTACATGAAAAATAACATAGTTTTAATCTAAGGTAAAGAAAACTAATATAGTTGAGGACATCACAAAACCTTCTTCTTTATAAATCACATCAATCAAATGATTTAAATAGTACAAGAAATTACATTGATTTAGCACATAGTTTATATATATATATAAACGCATAATATTGTTATGTAATCGTGAACAATGAAGAAGTAATGCAGGAAAAACAAATTTATTTGCGTACATTTAAACTGTATATATAAGCATAACATATTTCGAAAAATTCATTGAATTTAGGCACACCCTCTTAGAAGTCTGCAACCAAAATTAAATGACAATCCATTCCCATGAAAGGTAAAGGTTCGTTGAATTGTGTGCACTTAAATTGTAGCTATAAGCATCGCATTTTCGAACAAATCATTTAATTTTAGAACCCCCTCTTAGATGTCTGCAACCGAAATTAAATGACAATTTATTCTCATATTCAGGAGGCTAAGCGTGAAGTTTCATTGAATTCTGTGCATGTAAACTGGTGCTGTAAGCAACGCATATTTCGAACAAATAATCTAATTTCGGCAACAGCTTTTAAATGACAGCAACTAAAATTGAATGACCATCCATTTCTATCACGAGTATTTCAAATTTGATGTTTCGTTGAATTATGCGCACATTAACTGGAGATATAAGCACTACATAAATCGAACAAATCATAGATTTGCGGCAACCCTATTTGGGCGATTTTACGCCAAAAACTAATCAGCACCAGTTCACATAAGGCTAGAACATATTATGAAGTTTCCTCCTATTGGAACACACGAATTGCCATATAATATTCACGAATGACCATATTTCGTACAACATTATAACAATAAACATCATTTTATACTGATTACAAAACTTGGCAAACTATTTGTTCATTACCCCTTTGACATTTGACATTTTATTAACATACATCTGACCTGTGTGCTTGGCGTCAAGCGCCCGCTTATAAATCATCGTCAATATATACAGGCACGAGATAGCACACACAAGGAAATTTACAACACACAGAAATACAGCCGGAAGCTCCACAAAATGTGTGCAACGAAGTCAGCGGGATTCGAACCCGCTCCCACCTACACTCGCAAGCTATTATCGGTGTGATGCCTTGACCACTCAGCCACGGTGGGCCCAAACAATTTGTTCTATAGTTTTAAAAGCTAACAACAGGCAAGCGATATAGGTTCACTTCAGTTCGTTTTAGAATTTATTTCTTGATGACGCATCTGGTGAAACATGGAGTTAAATGTCTTAATCAGAGAACATTATATCAAACAGTTATGTTACAATTTTTTCGGAAATTGTATGAAGGTGTTATGAGATAATCTATCATGTGATAAAGCTAAAATATTGAGATTATATTTAGTCTTGAAAATATGTTACAATACTTTTTAATATTTAATATTTTTATTTAATAACTCAAATAATATTAATAATTTCATAATTTTTCATATAATATTATCGAATGGTCACATTTAGTACAGCACTATAACAATAAACACCATTTTACGCTGATTACGAAAAATAAGAAACTATAAGTCCGATAGTTTTGAAAGTTAGCAACAGAAAACCGAGATAGGTTCACTTCAGTTCGTTTTAGAGTTTATTTGCTGATGATGCACCAGGTGAAACATGGAGTTAAATGTCTTTGTCAGAGAACATGATATTGAACAGTTTTCTTACAGTTTTCTGGATGAAAGTGTTATGAGGTAATCTATCATGTGATAAAGCTAAAATATTAAAATTATATTTACTCTTGAAAATAAGAGACAATACTACTTTTTAATATTAAATATATTTATTTAATAACTTACATAATATTAATAATTTCTAATATTTCAAAAATTATACGAATTTTTGAAAAAGCTTGGAACTAATTGTTGATATTTCAAACTTATTCTACCAAGAAGAAAGTGGAAAAATGAAATTTTTAACAGAAAGCTTTCGCTTCTTTTTACTCAAAATTTAATTTTTTATTTGCGGCATATTCTACCATTTAACCCTTTGAAGGGCACCGGTATATCATATATACGACTTAATTTTAATCCCAAAATGCCACAATGGCAACAGAATTTTATAATCAAATTTTGATTTTATAAGGTACATGAGGAAAAGCTTTTACTTATTTTAAAATAAATTCGTTCGTGAATTCTGGTGTCAATCAACCATTTCAATATTTTAGCTACAAGAGTACTTTGCCCCTGAAGGGGTTAAATCTTCAATTTTGAAGTGGCATAGATTCCAATTTTTAGGTTCTTTTACTTCAACTATTTGTGAAACGAAAAAATTATCTTATTTCATCTAAATTTTCTACAATTAAATAAAACAAATTTTTCTGTTCAAAAATAGTGGTCGGAGAAAAGCGTAATAATTGGCAGCTATGAAATGGCATCGCATCAGAAGCTTTTTCTCAATTGCATGAAACACAATTTAATTGCAGTTTACATTAAAAAAAATCGCTTTGTGATTAAAAACAAAAATTTCCATGTTTACCGCTTAAATAACACATTAAAATTTCTCGAAAAATTAAAAAAAAAAATCTTATTTAAGTGAAATTGTTTGTAAAATTTTTATATATTTAAACAAAATGGTTATTTTAAAAGTTTCTAAATCGTAATCCTACAATATTTGATTTTAATTAATTAGAATTTTTTTTTAAAGAGGTAGTCATGAACAATGTTCTAACTCTTCCAGCTATGATTTAAATTAATTAATTAAATAATGTTAGGACTAAAAGCAAAAGTTTCCACGTTTACTGCTTATATAAAACATTAAGATTTCTGTATAAAAATTTTAAAAAGAAATTTTAATTAAATGAAACTGTTTGTAAAATTTCAACATTTTAAAAAATGACTTATTTAAAAGTTTCTAAATCGCAATCATACAATGTTTGATTTTAATTAACTACAAAATACTTAAAACAAGTTGGAAATTGTACGTCAAACGTTACAAACGAGGTGCGTTCGTACGCACGTTTTAGAATTAAATTCATGATATCCCGTGCGTAGAACGGGCTAAACAGCTAGTTAAGTATATATTTTATGACACTGTTCATACAAATATCTTAACTAGTTATATAAATATTCAGATATATATGTATCAGCTAGTTATATAAATATTCAGATCTTGATGATTTTTAATTCTGTGAAATGAATTATATCGTCTGCAGATTAATTTCTGTAATAAAATAAGTATCTCGGTCGCTTGACGATTTAACATCCATCGGAAGCTCCTCTAACAAAAAAGCACCGATTTAAAAAAAAAAAATCAAATTTCTTAATAAATATTTTTATTAATATCTCCTAAAGTTTTGATTCGATTTTAATAAAATTTGAAATGTCTCGACAAAATTCTGCAAAGATAATATATTTTAAATTGCAAACCATTTGGTTGGGTAGTTTTTGCGTTGTTATATGCGGACGGACAGACAGACGGACGGACAGACAGACAGACGGACGGACAGACGGACGGACCAAACGACGACTATAGGTGCTACGTATTTATATAATTACGAACGCACCTAAAAAAGAGGTAGTCATGAATAACGTTCCAACTCTTCCAACAATAATTTAATTTATAAAAAGCTTGTTTATACTTTTAAACTTTAAAACGCTACTCAAATCTTGTTTTTTCTTTTTTTTTTTTTGCTTATTAGTCCATAAAAATGGCCTTAACTTAAGCAAACAAGTGATTTTTTAAAAGAAAATGTGAGCGACTTTAAATAATTTTTCTTTTTTCTTAAATTTTGTTCTCGCATATCTCGCGAATAGCAGCTTTTACTTTTCGCGTGTGTAAATTAGAAATAATGCTTTGATAACGTAATTTTTTTGTTTATTATATTATTTTTTATTATTTATTTATTTATTTATTTATTTTTATCTTTCACAACGAGATAACAATATTTTTTCACGAAATTTTTACACGGGCGGCAAAACCGTTATACTTTTTTAAAGATAAAAAAAAATCGGTCAACAAGAACTCAACAAGAGTTCGGACAACAAGAACTTCTTTTTAAAAACAATGAAACGACCCTACACTGTAAAAAATCTGCGTAATGTTCCTGATGTTTACTGTGTAACATTCCTGGGTTTTCTCGGGTTACTTCTGCTGATCCGAGAATACCGAGAAATCTGGTGTAACATCTTCCACAATGTTGTGTAACTTTTCGGAATACTTGAGAAAGTGGAATTTACTGATCAACTGTGAAACGTTCCATATGTTTTGTGTGTAACATTCCTTAGTTTTCTCAGGTATACTTTTGAACTTTTGTGTAATTTTTCGGAATTATTGTAAAAGAGAAATTATCGGTGATCTGCGTAAAGTTCCATATGTTTTGTGTGTAACTGACTTGTGTAAGTTTCCTGGCATTTCTTTGGTGAAATTCCTGGGAAAACCTGTGGCAAAATAGCTGCCACAGGTTTTCTCAGGAACTTTACACCAAATTTTTTACAATGTAGGTGAAAAACAAAAAACGCCTTCTTACAAGCTCTTTAACCACTAAATATCAATATATTTTTGCGAATTTTTATTTAAAAAATATACTTTCATACAAAATCGGATTAAAGATATAAAATCGTATAAACTTAGGGGTGTGTTTAAATTTATTATCACAGGTCCAGGCAACGCCGGGCGGGTCAGCTAGTTTTAAATAAAATGAGTGAAAGTCATGTAATGTTGCACGTAGTATTCTATCAGTGAATCGAGCATTTACTTATTCCTTTAACCCTTTCAGGGGCAAGCACTTGTGCTCCTGTAACGTTGAATTCCCACCGGAATTTAGGAAAGAGTAGTTCAAAATAAGAATAAGCAATTTTTCAACATTTTCCCGTCAAAGTTAACAAAGTAAAATTTAATTATAAGTTTCTGGTTTGAATCGGATTAAAATTAGGCGTTATATAATATATACCACCGCCCCTCAAAGGGCTAATCGATAAAGCGGTCTCAGAGGCCGATGACAGTAACTATACCACAACTCCTGTGACCAGGGCCCGACTATAACTTTTGGATGCCCTGGTCTAAGGCTCCTACAAACCAGGCTGACTCACGCCGCCACTTAATTGCCCGTAGGAGAAGAACGATTGGCCACGCCGTGTCGCACCGCGTGGGCAACAATCGCTGATTGGTCTATGTGGGTATCAAAATGCTTGATGATTCAGCCTGTATTATAGTAGCCCTACCCGGATTACAGACGTCACATGAAATGCTTACGATGTAGCAAGGTGAAATAATTTTCATGCATGTATCTCTTATATAACTGTTAAATGCAATAATAAGTTTTCCAATTAAATCTTATTTTTGTTGTGAAACACGGTTGATGACACTTTCACTTGGTGTTCTCTGCGACCATCGCGATGGATTAAAATATTGCTCATAATAAAAGAGGAAGTGAATTAAAGTTTACACAACAAATACTTGATAAATCGAGACACACAGTACTCTGCCACAAGAACATCAAAAGTTAGTATTCAATCATTTAGGGCATCTACTGACATCTCGTAGAAGTATAGTGTCAAAACGTGCCAT
The DNA here is from genome assembly GCA_963931845.1 of Maratus michaelseni. Lineage (NCBI taxonomy): Eukaryota > Metazoa > Arthropoda > Arachnida > Araneae > Salticidae > Maratus > Maratus michaelseni. The sequence continues at coordinate 44,871,700 of OZ007592.1, read as the reverse complement.
TTGAAATCAGGCAGAGACAGGGCCTGATTACCCACGGGACAAACTTCCACCAGTAAATTTTAATAGAAATTTTCGTCTTATTTAAAAGCCCTATTTATGCAAAATTACTGTCAGGAATAAGGGGAAATTTTCCATTCATTTTTACTGGTGGAAGTTTGCCCCGTTGGTAATCAAGCCCTGGGCAGAGGTCCAAACACAAGGATCGTGACTGTTACTGTAATTTTTTATAAAAGTCTAATCATCCAAAATCCTCAAAAAAAAAATGCAGTGTTCAGCCGTAGTTGAGGCCGACAGAATACGCAACAATGGGCGGCAATTTCATAAATACAAGTATGATTTTCTTTCATACTTCTATTTATGAAATTGCCGCCCATTGTCGCGTTTTTTGGTGGTTTCAGCTACGGCTGAACACTGTATTTTTTAAGACCTTAATAAAGGGACCGAAGGGATACTATGCTCTACAGGCTTGGTTTCCTTGACTGAGTAGTCCTTTTTAGGCAATCAAATCAACCAATTTATGTATGATTACAATGTATATTTCTAGCATCTATAATTTTATGTAATAGTATTTACTTTGGATTAATTTTAATGATGGAAACCCAATATCTTATTAGTCAGCGCGTTGCACTACCCCGCTACAGGTCCAAAGTTCGACTCCGAACTAGGCAAGTTTCCCTCAACCATTCATCCTTTCAGGGTCAGTAAAATGAGTACCAAGTTTGCTTGGGAACTAAACACTGAGGGTACTGTGTTAGGCTGACCACCTCACCGGGACGTATGCTGCACTTCAGGGCCCATCATCAAGAAAACAGGAAAACATGCCGTTGTAGGCCATGATCCTTAATCGGTTGTAGCGCCTCAAGTTTAAATTTAAATTTGAATGATGAATGAATGAAGAATGTTAAATATAATTAATCCTAATTATACTGTATAATCGCTATCTCAGAAGCCATGTTTATAACAGACTAATCTCCTATTCTTTTGCACAAAAATATTACCACCTGCATTCTTTTAGTAATTAATTTAGAAAGAATTTTCAAGTGATGGTATAATTTTACTATACAAATGTAGTAGAATTTGTATCGTAATTATTATAGATATTGTAAATAATTGCATATATAACATATAATTTATTTTCCAACAAGCAACATGTTTGATAACATTTTCTACATTTTATTCAATTATTTAGAGCTCAATATATTTGTAACACAAAAATATTGTAAATAATCATGGGTATAATTAACTGCTATACATCAATAAATTTATCATAAAGATATTTAAAAATATTACTTACACAAGTAATACTATAAATTGTCATGTCAGCATGCATACCTTCCCGAACGCTGTAAATGTGTCTGGGGAATTTGTCAATTCTGACTTAAGAGCCTACGCTAGTCATCCGAAGAAACTCGAACGCTAATGTTAAGTCTATGGGAAGGTTCTTGACAGATTTCTCGCTCGCATTGTAATAGTGTTAAATGATTTTTTTGCGTAGGATAGCTGAGACTGATTCCTAGAACCGATTCAGACCCAGTTCAATTTCAGAACCAGTTTCAACCGGTTCTGAAATTGAAAATTTCCGCAAAAGTAAAAACTAACAACGTTAGGGATCGGCTTCACCTATCCTATGGAAAGAAAAAATCATTTAAAAATATTAAAATGCGAACGAGAAATCTGTCAAGAACCTTCCCATAGACTTAACATTAGCTTGAGTGTTTCTTCCCGTGACTAGTGTTAAACTTCCTTTTTTTCAGATATTTTTATCAGGATCTGTTTTGAAATTGGTCACCCGTCATTTGCAGCCATGGAACTCAGGGCCTGATTATCAACGGGGCAAACTTCCACCAATAAAAATGAATAGAATTTTTTTCTTTATCTACGACAAAAATTCTGCAACAGATCGTTTAAATAAGACGAAAATTTATATTAAAATTTACTGGTGGAATTTTACCCCGTTTGAAATCAGATCCTGATAGAGCTTTGAATAAAGAGGAGGATACATATAATGTAGTGTCTACCGACAGTGGCGTAGCGTCAGGGGGGGGCACGATCATTTTATTACCAGTATAATTATATACTACATTTGGCCTTATTTAATATTTTAACGGTATGAATTAAAGAAGGACAAACATAGTATATAAAAATACTGGTAGTAAAGTGATCTGTGCCCCCCTTGACGCTACGCCTCTGTCTACCGGTTGCAAGGTAACTTAAGATGTAGTCACAAGATTGCGGCCGTTCGTTGTTTGTTTACATCAAATCAACCCACTGTTAAAAATGTGCAGCAAACTGTCCAGTCATTCAACCGTTTTTATAGAAAACTGTTTCATAACCGTAATTAAACTGTATTCTGACCATATTCTTGCTCATATTATGGTCAGAGTAGAGTTAAATTACGGTTATGTAGCCGTTTTATATAAAAACGGTCGAATGACTGGACAGTTTGCTGCACATTTTTAACAGTGCAGGGCAGGGACAAACTTCCACCAGTAATTTTTTTCCTTAATTATGCCAGAAATTCTTCATGAATAAGGGGTTTAAATAAGGAGAAAATTTCTATTTAAATTTACTGGTGGAAGTTTGTCCCGGCGGTAATCAGTACCCAGCGGAGCCTGTTATACAGTTGAAGATTCGCCCTTTTATGATAGCTCAACTCCTCTTTACTCATTATTCCACGGTTGCAGTAATTTCTAAATATCGGTGATCTAGTTTATATAGTGTCAGTCCATCTGGCAAAAGAGTCTTCAAACCATTATATAAGGTTTATAATCATGTCGAACAGTGTATTTTTAAGCGTAGTCGCTCTTGCGCTTACGCGTAGACGGACATATAGAATGTAAGAAAAAATAAAATTGACAATTGTAATTTGTAATTCGCTCAATAAATTGACTTGATTGATCGAACCTTATTCAAGTCTTGTTTTCCTACTTTTAAAAATAAATATTCTCTTACAATTTTATTACGCTTGAGCGTTTTCTCTAAGGACATGAATTTTTTTGTTGCAGAATATGTTTTAACAGCATATATAGTGATCTCTCACTTATACGCGATGTTCAGTAATTACTTTTTCATACCACTATTTTAAAACAGTAAAATTCGATATATAAATTCGGCGATTTAACAAGGCAAAAATTACCTTAAAAAACTGGTGCAGAAAAACAATTTCCGTGTATCGGGTATAAGTGAGAGATCACTGTAGTTTTTAATAATTGGATTAATCAATAATGAAATACAAGAAAACGTTTGTGCTAAATGTCAATTATCTATAACAGGAAAATATGCAAAAAATTATTTTCCTGCTTCACTATGTCATTTAAGTCCCCCTTATCAGATATAGATGTTGTAGCATTCAACTATCCGGACTTTTAAAGCATTTGGTGATCAGCTTTTCTAGAACATGCCAGTTACATCGCCCTTTACAGTATTTTTTTTTTCAGAAATATATAATTTTGATAAGTTTTATTAGAAAAAAATGTGTTTGTATCTTCCTAAATCATGTACTATTCTAAAATATATAACGAATAATTTTAAGCTATACTTCTTATTACTTTTTCTCAATAATCCATTAAAAAACTGATGTGGTATTTGAAAATCATTGATGGGGTAATGGGGGAGGGGGTAAATATTTTTACTGGAGACTAGAATATTTTGCTTGCTATGAGATTTTATCAAATTATTAAAGCCCTGGTAATGACACTTTATTATTTGTAATTCATTTTCATTTCGATATTAAAATTAAAAACATATTTAAAACAGTGTGTGAATTCTGTTTATTATTTTATAGACTTTGGACTATTTATAAATATATTGTGGAATAAGATAACCTTCATTTTTTTAAGTTACTTAAAAAACAATTATTATAAAATAAGTAAATAAATAAACTCTTCAAAAACTGACTTCTAATTTCCTTTGTTTCCCAATAGCTTGAAAAATATATAGTCTTATATAAAATTCCTGCCAATTCTTTTACATACAAAAATTTCAAGACTTTGCTTAAAATACGACGTGTTATTAAAGAAATATGGAAAATTATTTACTTCGGCACAACTATTCAATTCTAATAATATGAATGTTTGTATAATGCATAATTTTTTTTTTTTTTTTTTTTTTTTTTTTTATAAAAAGACATTCTTTTTCCTTAAAAGAAGGATTTATGAAAAGGTATCAGAAAATTTATCTCATGAGGACGACAAACATTTTAATCGCAGTTTGAATACAAGAAACATTCATTTTATGAATAAATAAGGGATGTTTATGTACCTTATGAATAAAAAGAGAAGCTTCTGCAAAAGAAAAAAAAACAGACATCTTGATAAAGAGTTTTAAAAATTTAATTCAATGTAAGTATTTTTCAAACTCTAAAATGTGTAAAAAAAAAAAAAAAAAAAAAAAAAAAGATGGTTATTTTAAAAGTTTCTAAGGCATAAGCACGCTACATTTGAATTTAATTAACTAGAAAATATTTTTAAAAAAAGAAGCAATCGGGAACGATGTTGTAACTTCGTGAATATAATCCTTTTTTATGAAAAGATTGCTTATGCTTTTAAACTCTAAAGATACATTAAACATTTTTTTAGCTTGTCTACCACTCAACCTGCCTTTTGGATCTTTAATTTAAGCAGACAAGTGATATATTTTTTAAAGGAAATTTAATTGACTTCATCTAACTTTTTTTTTTATATAACTACGTGTCAGGTAAGGAATGAGATGAGAAATTTCAGTGGAGCTTACAGTTATGCAAATTATGAAATATCTCTAAATCATTAATTTTTTTTTTTGCCTAGATAGGTTAAATATTCAACTATAATACATATAATTAAAATATTAAGCGACATGATATATTTATATTTTTTTACATAACTCTGTAAAAATATACTGAATCTAAGTAAATCTAGTTTAATTTAATGAAAAATTCTTAATTAAGTGTTTCGAAAAATATGACGTTTAAAAAACAAATTTGTCCAAGTGCTAAACGACGAAAATAAGGTGAAAACTGCACATCGTGATACAGTTATACCGTTTGGTCAGTATCTACTCTATATTAATACAAAGCATATAAAGAAGGGGAGGCATCGCGTAAAGTCGGGGGAATTCAAGATGGCGGCTGTTATTCAAACTGGCGTCATTTTGGGGAATTAGTGCAATTTCGTTTCTATTCATCGTATAAAAACATGTTTGATGGAAATTTCGATGTTTTTAGATAAAAAATATTATTTGTAACACTTTACAGCACAGTCGAAAAGTATTTATGAATTCAGTTTGCCTGTTTGTCTGTCTGTCTGGTCGTCTGTTTAGTCGCGCACTAACTCGAAAAAAAAAATTAACCGGATATCCAGATAATTAAAATATGGTATTGTAGTATACTGTAACAAGTTCGGTATTCATTTGCAAGTGTGCATCATTCATAGTTCATTTACAGGGGCAATCAAAAGTATTCCGTTACATCACAGTCAATAGGAAATAATCGTTTCAAATGCATTTTGATGATGCCACGTCATTTAAAACATGATGAAATTGATATATAATTATGAAGTGCATTAAAACATACTTTTTGTAGAATATGGGGTGCAAAGCATTTATTATTTACTTACAGGGTCAAACAAAAAATTTATTTTACACATCGTTCCATGGAGAAAAATAGGTTGCAGTGTAATTTAGTGATATTTCACTATCTCAAACATAATAAAAACTATATGCATTACTGAGGTGCACTATAAATTGCTCTCTTATGTGCATTGCGTTTATTTACAGGGACACACAAAAGATATTAGTTACAGTACATGTGAGATACTTACACTCTATGTGTGATAAGTGCGTTTTCAAATTTGGTCTGCGTTTTTAAGGTTAACTATATATATTTTTTTTTATAGAACGTATGTGTTTATAAACTCGGTTGATCATATACAGGGCTACACAGGAGAATTCGTAAGTATTACAAACTATGGGAGTGAATTGCTTAAGGGTAGTTTTTAATTGTGTTTACGCATTTTCCTGCTGAACTATATATAATAGAAGTTTGTGGAATATAAATAAATTCATATACAGGACTACGCAAAAAAAAGATACATTGTCGTTTACGTTTGTTAATTGCTGCAAGTGAGTTTTAAGTTGCCTTTTAGCTTAATAGGTGGTGTGTACAAAAGTCTTCAGATAATATACAGGGCTCTACAAAAGATTTCGAGTGCATTTCCATCGATTGGCGATATATTGTAATTGTTATTGGCAATTATTATTAATAAGCAGTACTTTAAACCGAATTATTTTGTGTGTTCCTGTAACGAAAACTGCTATGCACTGCATATTCTACAGTATTAAGCTACATATTAAGCTAAAAGGCAACTTAAAACTTACTTGCAGCAATTACCAAGCGTAAACGAAAATATATCTTTTTCTTTGCGTAGCCCTGTATATGAATTTATTTATATTCCACAAATGTCTATTAGTCTACTAAATATAGTTCAGCAGGAAAAAACATTCATTTTATGAATAAATAAGAGAGGTTTAAGTACCTTATGAATAAAAAAAATAATTTAAAAAAAATCTTGATAAAGATTTTAAAAAAAATAATTCAGCGTAAGTATTTTTCAATGTCTAAAATGTGCAAAAAAAAAAAAAAAAAAAAAAAAAAGATGGTTATTTTAAAAGTTTCTAAGGCATAAGCACGCTACATTTGAATTTAATTAACTGGAAAATATTTTTAAAGATAGAAGCAGTCGGGAACGATGTTGTAACTTCGTGAATATAACCCTTTTTTATAAAAAGATTGCTTATACTTTTAAACGCTAAAGATACTTTAAACATTTTTTTAGCTTGCTGCCACTCAACCTGCCTTTTGGATCTTTAATTTAAGCAAACAAGTGATTTTTTTAAAAGGAAATTTAATTGACTTCATATAACTTTTTTTTATATAACTACGCGTCAGCTAAGGAATGAGATGACAAATTTCAATGCGTCTTACAGTTGTGCAAATTGTGAAATATCTCTAAATCATTAAATCTTTTTGCCTAGATAGGTTAAATATTCAACTATAATACATATAATTAAAATATTAAGCGACATGATATATTTATATTATTTTTACATAGCTCTGTAAAAATATACTGAATCTAAGTAAATCTAGTTTAATTTAATGAAAAATTCTTAACTGTTTCGAAAAATATGACATTGAAAAAAATGCATTTAAAAGCTACTAAACCATGAAACCTACAATGTTTGATTTTTATTAACAGGAAATGGGGTGGCACTGTCTTTGATGCTTACAGCTGTGCAAATTATGAAATATATCTACATAATTGTTTTGCCTAGCTAGGTAAAATTTTCAACTGTGATATATCTTCGTATACACATTTTAGTATATATATATGCATATATTGTATGCATATCATCTACAAAGGATACCTTCGAATGTGTAATTTATGCCTCGTAGGGATATACACTATATTGCCAAAGGTGATTGGTCACTTACGATTTTAGACGTTTTGTTAACTATCTAGAAAAATACATGAGGAATTAACCTGAAACTGCAGGTGTGTAAACAGTATAGTATAGCTTATATATTTCCGGGAATATTTTTTCCCGAAACCCCATAGGGGACTGTCAACAAATTGAAAAAGAACGAATATCTTTTGGATTTCCTTGTAAAAACTAATGTAGCAAAATTGTTCAAACTTGAGATTATTAATAAGTGGTTTATTGTAATATACTGTGTTAATTTTTATGAGGATAGCATGAATATTCGAAGAGAAATTAAGGTTTTTATAAAAACCGACTCAAATTTCGCCAAGTTTTTTGCTTATAATTTGCAGAGTTCTTAATATAAAAAAAGTTATTTTGAGAAAATATGTCAAACAACATTGTACATAATACTCTGCAATCGGAATTAAAAAATAATAAAAATTGGATGAAAAATGAGCATATTTATTAAAAAAAGTTTCACTGCGCATGCGCGAATGCAATCAAAATATAATATGCATAATGTATTAGCTAAGTATATAGAGCAACTTTTGTGAAAGTCTCAAAATCATAGCTTGAAAATTCTGAAAATTATCGTCGATAGAAGAAGCTCGAAATCCGTTGTTCCCAAAAGGAAGCAAAAAGATGAGGGGTTATATCCAAATATAGTAAGTAGTACGTACAATATCGTGTACGCTATCTTGACACTAATCAACAGATATTTGATACAACCCCTCATATTTTTGCTTCTTTTTGGGAACAACGGATTTCTAGCTTATTCTATCGACGATAATTTTCAGAATTTTCAAGCTATGATTTTGAGACTTTCACAAAAGTTGCTCTATATACTTAGCTAATACATTATGCATATTATATTTTGATTGCATTCGCGCATGCGCAGTGAAACATTTTTTAACAAACCTGCTCATTTTTCATCCAATTTTTATTATTTTTTAATTCCGATTGCAGAGTATTATGTACAATGTTGTTTGACATATTTTCTCAAAATAACTTTTTTTTATATTAAGAACTCTGCAAATTATAAGCAAAAAACTTGGTGAAATTTGGGTCGGTTTTTATAAAAACCTTAATTTAAATTCGAGTATACATGCTATCTTCATAAAAATTAACACAGTATATTACAATAAACCACTTATTAATAATCTCGAGTTTGAACACTTTTGCTACATTAGTTTTTACAGGGTTATCCAAAAGATATTCGTTCTTTTTCAATTTGTTGACAGTCCCTTATGGGGTTTTGTGAAAAAATCTTCGCGAAATATATAACCTATACTATACTGTTTACACACCTGTAGTTTCAGGTTAATTCCTCGTGTATTTTTCTAGATAGTTGACAAAACGTCTAAAATCGCAAGTGACCAATCACCTTTGGCAATATAGTGTATTTACCAGACTGCGGAAAACAAAATTAAATATTAAATGTCGGCCTACGCCGAAAATAAACAAAAACATACAATAAATTTGTGTTTAAATAGATTTTTTTTTTTGTATAATTTTGTTATTGTGTGAAAATATGATGAAAACAAATTAGAGAAACTGTTTATTTATTCATGAGTATATAAAAATGTAAAAAGAGAGTTTACACAAACAGTATAATACATTTACAAGATTTTGAAACATAATTACTTTCCTAGAATTTTTCTTTCAATAGAAAAAGCTTAATGGTTTCTAAACATGTTTTTTTTTGTGTGTGTTTCATTCAAATTACGTAAAACCGTCTTAAAAATTTTCTGAAATGCATTTTATTATTTATTTTTAATCTCAATAAAAATAATATAACATAGCTTCTAGCCAATATATTTTCTCCTAAGTAATTGTTTTCAAATTGCGTTTTTTGATATTCAGTTTTATTCTCATCAAGTTTCATTTTATAATTTATATGTAAAATCTAAAATAAGTGAAAATAAGTGAAAATTTTAATGATTGAAATGTAAAGTATAAATACGAATTTCTAACTAATTTATCGATGAAATGCTGGTAAGTTGTCTTTAAACCATTTGTGCTCTTTTTTTTCTTAAAAAGGGAAAAATAATTCGTGAAATCTGTTAGCTTCCACTGCAAAAGAAAACAAATTTTAGCTTTAGGACTAGTGAAAACCATTGTAATTTCATTGTTTCATAATTTCATAATTTCTTATCGTTGTAATTTTGGAAACCTAATTCTTGATTTTCTATATATCTCAGGCACTTGATTATCAAAACAATAAAAATGATAATAGAAACATTATGGTTGATTCGACAAGAAAATGATTTAGAATTTTATGAGGTGAAATTACTTGAAATATACAAGGTGTCCGAAAAATCTTTCCCTGATTACAAAATGTATTCATATCCACTGTATATAAGATAGAGATGTGAAACTGGTGCGAAAATGTCGGAAAACTAACCAAGATTGTTTGTTGCAGGCTATTATAATGTGGCTGTAGTATAGCACTGTCAATGTCTAAGACACAGGAAATATTCACAAATCTATCGACTAGAATTTTTATTGACTATTGACTAGATGCTCTGCGTGCCTCCAAGGGCGCTCACGTGGAGACTTATTGATGTGTGTTTCTAGTTGCCCATTAAACTTGGTTATATTTCCAACATTTTGGCACCAGTTTCAGATGTTTTTCTTTTATCTAGAGGATATGAATAAATTTTGTAATCACGGAAAGACTTTTGCAACACGGTGAATAATATGTGACAACACGAAGTGCTAACGCAACACGAGTAAGGAAAAATGATCTTGTGTGCTTGTTTGTTTCGTACTGTTGTAGCAGAAATAAAGTCCAACTAAAAAAACATAGTTCAGTTCTTAAACATCTATCCGATGTTACCATTTATTTGAAGAATTAAATAAAGATCTCCAATTAACAAAACTAAACATTTGTTTTAAGAAAACTAAGCGAAAACATTTCTCAAAAAAAAAAAAAAAAAGTTTTTACATTGCAAACTACATTTTAGAAACTTCTAGAAAATCTTTTTTTCCTTTTTTAATTAAAATGATAAAACATAAAGTTTCCGTATCACAAAAATAAATTACAATAATAAAATAAAATAAAAGATTCAATCAGATTTTACATGAAGGAGATACAAGAAAATAATGAAAATTCCTGTCATGTGATTCCTCTCTCAGCAGAGCTAAAATTAATAAGATCACGCCAGCTAAAATTAAAAAGTTTGCGCAACATGTACAGTACACTTGTTGATGCACTTATTTTTACCTGAAAAAACCTGGCTTTATTTGGTGTCAAAAAATTCATAGCACTTTGATTATTTTCATTAGAGTATTTACTTTTTTCGTTTGTTTCAAAACTATTGCTTTAAAAATTATAGTCACTTCTGATTCTGGAATTTTTTCCAATTCATGAATCACGATCATGAGATATTCCACAGTTGGAAAATTCCCATTTGGGAATTTTCCAACACCTATATACAGCTGTAGCGTCAGCATGCTTGCTTTTATTTATATTTGTTGAAAATTGACTTTGTGTGTATTGTAATTGTTATTGTTTATGTTCTATATTGTAAGTATACTGTATGTTTTATGTAATGTAATATACGTGTAGTACAGCGTATCTACTGTTCACCGAATTTAAAGATTTTTTTTCCCAGATAGTAATATTCGCGTCATCTAATGAGCCAAATTCTGCGATTAAATAAGGCAACGATTACTATTGAGAAGTATTAGCATTAAAGTTCGTGACTAGACGTCCTGAAGTAAGAACAGGGCCGTACAGAAAGACCGCGGGCCCCGGTAATATTTCCAATGCAGGCCCCCACCATAAGCCCGATAAAATGAAACCTGCTTAGACGAAAACGTACAGGGAATTCCATTTTAAATAGGTTTTTTCGTCTTAAGAGGTATAAATTAATGGCATTTTTTTGGCTAAAGCATGATTTTTCTCCGTTCACAGAAGAATTCTATTATAAACAGCCTTTACTGTATTAGAAAATAAATATGTTGGATAGTACTTTTTTAGAAAATCTGTATAGTATTTCCTTACAATTTTATTATTTTTCTTTTACCGTACTTTACAGCAGTATTACAGTTTATGATGCATTGGTGATACCTTTTCATATAAGGACTTCTATAGAAATTTAAAATATTCAAAATATAATTAAATCTTTATTAATATTCAATTCATCAGTTAAATCGCCGATTTTCTGACGCTATTGCAACTTTTGTTATTGTGTTTTACAATTTAGAAAATACTTGTTCTATAAAACATAAATAAATAAATGTCTGCATCTTTGTATATGCGTTCTGCTGATTTTTAATAAAAGCTGGATTTTGTTTCGAGCGTAAAATGCCTCTTGAGCATCCCCCTCCCCATCCTAGCCAGTCCGTAAAGACGTTCAAGCAACTTCTGACTTTTGAATTTTATTATTTGTTAGTTATTTTAATTAAAATTTTTATGTAAAAAATACCAGTCTATTTTTTCTGTTATTTATTTAAAAATCAGTACCAAAAGTCGGGCCCCCTAAAAGACCCGGGCCCTGGTAATTTGTACCGGCTCTACCCCCCTCTGTACGGGCCTGAGTAAGAAGCATGTAAACATGTAAAATGGGTGCATATAAATATCGAGTTATGGATTACTAAATATGGAGATAAAGAGTGGTGGTAACTTAAAAATTCAACAAAAGTAATTATTCATTTCAGTCACTTTAATGCGTATAATCTACCAATAATTTTTTTTATAGGCTTTGCTTCAAAGGTTCAAACCTTATTTATTATCTTTTTTTTTAGTTTAATCAATCTATTTATTTTTGTAGTATTCAGGAATGCTTAGAATAAAAATTATGGTCGAAAAATAATTTCCTCACATACTTAAAAATCAGACGCTATCAGTTAATTTTTATTCAAAACAACTGAAAATCTCGTTTGATATCCTTTGATGGAAAATCCTTATGGAAAAGAAAAAAAAATCTTCAAAGATAAAATTAACATATGGAGGATAGAGATTATTTTTTTTTTCTGAAAAGGAGACATGTAAAAAAGTTATTTACAAATTGTCCTGTAATTATTCCAATTATTTAAACACGAAAAAAATATATCAAACTTTAATGATGAAATTTTGCTTTTAAGTGGTGCAGCTATCTTGATTTTACGTGTCATTTACTTTTACGTTTTCAATAAAAATATTTAAAAGAACGAAATTAAAATAAATATTAAAGCCTCTTTAAAAAATAAATTAGCGAAATTATTTTTAATCATGATAGACAATTTTAGTTTGACATTTAAATTGCATAACTTAACGAAATATATAGATTTAATGTTATTTTCTTTTACTCAATATTGTTAAAATTAACAAACATTTTTTTTAATTGTATGATAATTAAATCGATCGAAATTAAAGTTTGTCTCTGCAAAATTCAATTAAGAAATTTTTAATTGTACGGACAGTCGATGTGAGGTCCCTTTGTCGTCACAGTCACAACTGTTAACTAAAGGAGTCATTTTTATTTCATGACTCTCATGTAGAGGTCGGCACGGGCCGAAATTACCAGGTCTGGGCGGCCCAACTTAATTTATACAAAAAATTCCAATTTTTCTTGACGTCAATTAAGATTCTTTTAAAGAATAATGCATAAATATTTATGCTAAAATTTTTAATATTATTCCTGACTATATTTTTGCAAGCCATACAATACAGAATAGCAATATGCACGGCCTGTTTAAAAAATTGTCTATCTTCTGTCGGCCAGGCCCGTTCGAAAGTTTTTTTGCCAGTCTGGCCCGGGCCCATAGTCGACCTCTGGTTTCATGTGACCATCCTTTCGTGACACGACTGTGACCTATTTTAGTTTTATTTGCACCTCAGCGCAAAAAAAGACTTATAGACATTACTCTTTTTTCATGACATGTGATGACAATGTGGGAAGCAGGAATTGTATTTGCATTACAGGGCCTTCACATTTGGGTCATGATCGGTTCACGGTGCTATTAGGATTCTTTTTACTTTCTTTCTTCACATTATAAATGTCTCTAGTCTTCGTATAAATATCAGTAATAACCACAAACGACATTAAAAAGATTTACTGGTTCAAAATTATTTTTAACAATCATATTCAAACTGATATTACAAAAAATACAAAATGCATGTTATATATATATATATATATATATATGTGTGTGTGTGTGTGTGTGTGTGTGTGTGTGTGTGTGTGTGTGTGTGTGTGTGTGCGTGTCTTTCAAAGCCTATTAAAATACACTGTCTAATATTCACATTGCTTCAATAAACGAAACGTCTTTTTTATTTTTATTTTGCACCTTTTAAGTCATATTCAGTGATTGCCTCGAAAATTTAATCTAAAATATTCAGATATTTATCAAACTCTGCATTACGTTTTAAAATAAAACGTTCAAGAAAGATAATAGTCTTGTTTAGTTTATCATTCAAAAATTTGTTTGCAAACGGATTTTCTTATGCTGTAGCTAAAAAGTATGTTTTTCCTAGCGTAGTTTGATTATTTTACATAGTTTCGTTATTGTGATATCTTTTAACTTTATTTAATTGCTTCAGCACATGTCTGTAAAGCTAGTAACTACATTCTTTCCAGTTTAAATATTTTTATTAACTCAGTAATATTTTCATATAGTTAATGCGAGTTAGATTTAATTACCCAACTGAAGAATGCAAAACTGAAAGTAGAAAAATCATACAAACCATATAAGAAAATATCTAGAACATTTTTTTAATGACTTTCTTATCTATTTTTAATTAATTAGAAAAGTTTGCTGATAATAAAGCTTATTATTATTAGGCCATTTTTAATGTTAGATTAATTTTAACACAACTGTTCTAATTGGAAAATAAATCATATCAGTTGTAATTTTTCCAACTGGGCGAAAACTGTCCAGGCAGGATTCGAACCAGGAATCTGAAGATGCCAATGATCTGCTAACTGAGCTATTCTGAACGTGTCTGGAGGACCTAATTCACCCAGATAACCTTATTTTTGATAGCATCTGATCTGATATACGAATCAGCTCAACAGAATAAATCGCAGACCTGCGACTGGCTAGGGATCAAGTGAGCGGTCAAATACTAGTCATCTCTTTAAGGGTGGAGACTAACATAGGTGTGTTTTGTGAACGTATGAGACCTGGTTAGCTCTGGTGCACGAATCTTCACCCTCTTTTTGGGCTCGGTAGAGGATGGTGCGGCCAGAGTCTCTTGTTTTCCTCTTTACTATGGCTGGAACTACTTCACTTTCTTCTATTTCACTGCCATGTGGAGAGTAACAAATTGTACAGAACGCCTCATTCACACCCGTCTTTGTTATTAAACGTAATGACAGTCTTTCTGGTAGTTCTTTTAAGATAACTTCACCATTTGTTATAAGAAAAACATTTCAATCTGTTTTCGGAGATAGTTACGTAATTAAAAAATTGTAGTCTGGGGATTTGCTGGTTGAGGTTTCTTCAGCCAAACAGTCACAATTTCTCTCAAATTACACAGCAATAGTATTTTTTACTGTTTCTGATCAGAAAGTCCACCAAATTCTACATACAAGGCGTGGTGTAATATCAAAACCAGAGCTTTCATTCTCTACAAAGGAAGAACTTTTACAAAATTAAAAAGATGAGAATATCATAGATGTATGCCGTATTACTATCCGTCGGAATGGGGAAAGTGCTTCCTACGAAGTACATCATTCTGACTTTCAATAGCCCTACTTTGCCAATTAGAATTAAAGTTGCCTACACGAACTGCCTGTCCAGCTTTATATTCTTAACCCGCTCCGTCGTTTTAAATGCCAGCATTATGTTACATTGTCGTGGAGCCGTTACCTGCGCACGTTGTGCTGAAGTCTAGCACAACGGTAAATCTTGCGAAAACTCTGAACGCTGTGCAAACTGTAAAGGTGTCCATACATCCTACTCTCGCTCTTGTCCAAATTACACAACATCCGTTACAATCCGTGAAAAATAAATTCTTGCTGTTAAAATCATTTAAAAATTCTCACTGCAGCTCACAAACTTGTTGAATCCAGAACCCCATCTACCGAAGTCTGTTATTCTAGCTTACTCAAGCGACATTAAAAATCTGTCAGGCACATAGGCACTCAAACTGATTTCTCTTTTCTACCAAATACACTGCTCAAAACAATTAAAGGATATTGCAGTTTTAGGTGGATTTTGTATCTGGGAAACTTTTTAGCTGATTGATACATGGTCGACAGACATAGTAGGTTATATAAGAATAAATTACACATGTTTGGCAGAAAAAAATGCATTTTATTGCGCATTTGTGTACAAAAGGAAAAAAACACAATTTGTGCATATGAGAAAAAAAGAATAAGAAAAGGTGTTTTCTTCAAAGGAAATCATTTTCAGTAGGGGGTATGGTTTCCACGAGCGGCCAGCAACGTTGAACACCTTTGAGGCATGGACTCAATGAGGCTATTAATGACGAGTTGGGGGTATTCTGCCCCACTCTTCCAGAAGAGCTCTTTCCAGTTCTTGGAGAGTTTGTGGGGGTTGTTGGCGGCCAGAAACTCGTCTTCCTAGAGCGTCCCAAACGTGCTCGATTGGATTCATGTCTGGAGAACACGCTAGCCATTCCATTCGAACGATTCCTTCCTCGAAAAGAAAATCCTCCACCAGGTTTGCACGATGTGACCTGCAGTTATCGTCTATTAAAATGAAGTTATCTCCGATTTCTGCAGCGTAAGGGACTACAATAGGTCTGAGGATCTCATCCCTATATCGGCGACCAGTCAGAGCTCCATCTCGAATGATGTAGAGGTCAGTGCGCCCGTCAATGGAGATGCCACCATACACCAACACTCCTCCACCGCCAAATCTGACACTTTCGTGCACGAACGCAGGATTATTCCTACTGCCACGGTCCCTCCAGATGAAAATACGCCTATTATCCGGATGCACAGAAAAACGGGACTCGTCAGAAAACAGAATATTGCTCCATTCATTTCTCCTCCAGTTGACATGCTCGGTTGCCCACTCCCTGCGGTCGCGACGATGCCTTGATGTTAATCTAACACATACCATCGGTCGGCGAGCATACAGACCTACAGCATGGAGCCGGTTTCGGACAGTCTGAGTTGAAATCGTGGTGCCTGTAGCCGAGCGAAGGTGTTGTTGGAGAAGAGTAGCGTTCATGTTTCGGTGTCTCCGAGCTGTTAACGCTAAATACCGATCTTCATTGGGCGTTGTTGCCCGTCTACGACCTTGCCCTGGTCTTCGGCCTGCACATCCACTCTCCAAAAAACGGTTCCAGATCCTGGAAATGACACCTTGTGACACTCCAATGGCTTGCGCTACTTCGGCTTGAGTTTGGCCCCCTTCTAACCTACCAACAATTCTCCAAGCTTCTGAATCTGTCAAATGACTTCGCTGAGACATCGTACTCATCGAAACAAAGCAATCACTGAATGCCGATCATCCTTGTCTTCATTCTCTTTTATCCAGTTGTCAAATTTCATTCGCTGCCGCTGAAGCGACGTTTTTGACGTCGAACTCAAAATTTGCATACTCCACAGATTGAAAACCAGAAAAATTTGCATTTGTGATTCTCTTCTTCTATTTTCGGCAAAAAAAATTTCGTTTATATCTTTATTTTATATAAAACTTCAAATATCCTTTAATTGTTTTGAGCAGTGTAATTCACCTGGGACATTACCATCCCGCACTATAAAGAAAAACAAACTCGGGATGTGCAGTCTACCACAAGTGGAAGACTTACGCCTGCATTAAAACTTTGGCCACCGTCATCAGAACATGTTAAAATAGAATACTTTAACAGTGAATTACAAAAACCTTCAAGTCAAGCTAAAAAGTCTACCGAACATAAATATGAGCAAATTTTTGCTTCATTTGCAGACAAATTGCAAAAACCTGATGCTTCCCCAACACAGAAAGGAAAACAAAAATCATGTGTACAAAAAAAAAGTCAAGAAAAACAACAACTCACAGTGGAGAACTGTGAAGAAGAAACACATAAAATTATGTCTTAGCCCATTTCTTGTAATATGAAGGATTCCAAACAACTGCTTCAGTATGTGGAAGAGGCTCTATAATCAGACTCTTACAGTTATGACTGATTTAGATGAAACTATGACTTTGATGTAGATGAAGTACTGTTTTGAGGGGTTAGAGCCTACGTGATTTTACATTGTTTATATATATATATATATATAAACAATGTAAAATCACGTAGGCTCTAACCTATATATATATATATAATCTGTGATTTAAATAAACCTGTTTTTATGATAAATATTTGGACATTTTATACTTTTTCTTTTAAATCAATAGTTACTTTACAGATTATACAGATTTTAACTGCAAACATTTTATTTGTGTTTTTAAACATTATTATGACTTTATTAAATATTTTTAATTACATGTATCATCACATCACTTCTTTCACTAAACTGTGATGTTTTTGTTCATCTAGTTATTTTGGCATTTTAGAAATAACTTTTAAATATATTTTTATGTTCTTGTTTCCCTTTTTCTTGGCGCAGCATATCCCAAAAGGAACTTTGTGCCATTAAATCCCATTCAACCAACCAACCAAATCATATGTAAATTGAGCTTGAAGATAATACTTTAAAGGAGTAATAAGTAGGATCACAATAACGTTTTCGAAGTTACCTTTTTCAAGCCGGTCTTGCAAATTTATCGGATTTTTGAATACCACTATTTCAAAATAGTAATGTTCGCCTTATTTTACGACAAATATTTCGTCATTAAGTAACTCAAATATTACTATTCGGATATAGTGATATTCAAAAATCCACTAAATTGGCAACACTGTTTCTAACCAATGTTGCTAATTTAGAGGATTTTTTAATACCACTATTTTCGAATCGTTACATTCCCTTTATTTAAAGACCGTCATTTCGTGATTAAATAAAATGATGATTACGATTTGGAACTAATAATATTAACACTAGAACTACCATGAGCCGTCATTTTGACGGTTACCAAATGAATATATTCCGATTCGAACCGGAAATTTATTTTTAAAATCAATTATATATAAAACTCAATGAATAAGTTAAGTAGTTTTAAATAAAATTTCTGGTGTGAAATAGTTTTAAAAAGCTTGAGTAAAATTTCCGGTAGTTCTAGTGTTAAATAACTGGCAACAAAACCTTCTTTTGATAAAAAACATTAATTGATAACAGAGATAAATATTTTTATGTTTGGTAAGTTAAGATTTCATTAAAATTAAAATACATTTATAATTACAAAATCAATGATATTTTGCTATTAATAATTCTCTGGATAAAAAATCTCTTAATTATCTTAACATTTCGAGTGTAACTGACAGGTTTTTGCTAAAAAATCTTTTCAACTCTAATTATGTCTCCAGGAAAATTGAATGATATTGCTAATTATTTTCAATTAGTTTACGAAAGTAAATCGATTTTCTTCCTGTAAAATGCCATGTTTTTCATTTTAATTAGGCTAATGAGTAAAATGAAAAGTGATTTATACTATCATTATTTTTTTTCCTAATTTGTTTAACCGGAAACGTAAATAAATTTTTCAACTTTCTTAAGCTGCAATATATATATATATATATATATATATATATATATATATATATATATATATATATATATATATATATATATTAATCATGTTACAAAATAAAAATACAGCAAATATTTTTCAATGAAATTTATTTTTTAATTATCATATTTTGTAATTTATTATACACATCTATAAGTGCATGTATTTTGTTATTGCCCCCCTATTAACATAATCTCTCACCCAAATTTAATCAATATAATATGAAAGATCTAAAACCATACTGAAAATTCTTACTATAATTTAAAGGGGCAACAAAAATTGTAAAATCGTATTAAAAATAGCTGACAATTGCATAACTTTTTCTCGAGACCTTCTGAAGCGATTTCATTGTCTTTTTTTTATTTTATTACAAGAATTAGAAAGAAAGCCTGATTACTGCAGAGACAACTTCCACCAGTATTTCTGAATGGAAATAGTTGCCTTATTTTTATACAAAACTTCTGTTATAAAATTAAGGCACAAATTACAGTTAGGAAAATAGCTGTGGAAGCAGCGATTTAACCCCTTTGCGACGAGCGTTTTTTGCAGAATGTAATATTGTAATTAAACATTACAAAATTTTCCAAAAAGACCACTGTTAATGGCATTACAAAGGATGTGAACTTCTTTTCACTTTGCTAAACATCGTACAACCAACAGAGTGAAAAATGTGTCCAGACCGGGGATCGAACCCAGATACCTTGGTATAGCGCACCAAGTGCTTTACCAATTAAGCCATCCGGACGACATCCAACCTGGCATTTTTCACTAATATACGTTGGCAAGGCTGCAACGTCGCAGCACAAGATGGAATGTCAACATGAGCACACTATTCAGTGGCGTACATGAGACGAATAAGTTCCCAGCATCGGATAATGTATCTAAATTTCCAATTAAATTTTCAGCAGGACTGAATCTACGCCTTACATCTTTAAATGGCACTACAAAGGTTGTGAATTTCTTTTCACTTTGCTAAACAGCGTACAACCAACAGAGTGAAAAATGTGTCAAGACCGGGGATCGAACCCAGATACCTTGGCATTTGTAGTGCCAT
The DNA here is from genome assembly GCA_963931845.1 of Maratus michaelseni. Taxonomy (NCBI): domain Eukaryota; kingdom Metazoa; phylum Arthropoda; class Arachnida; order Araneae; family Salticidae; genus Maratus; species Maratus michaelseni. The sequence continues at coordinate 44,851,635 of OZ007592.1, read as the reverse complement.
TTAAAGATTTGTGGCGTAGTTTCAGTCTTGCTGTAAACTTAATTGGAAATTTAGTTAATTTTGAAAACTATAATTAAAAATTTTGAAATAATTTAAATCTGCATGTCGACCGTCGTATCTATATATTTAAACTAAAACAGGTGAATTATGTAATAAAAAATAACTTACCATCTTTAAAAGTAATACATATGCTAAAAGCGATTACAGTACATATATTCGCTTAAAAATCTTTTAATAAACAAACAGATTAGTTTCGTACAACAATAACGGTGATATTTTAAAGATCTGTAATATCTACTAGATAAGGTTGTTCCAAAATTCGACCAACGAATTGAGAGGGATGAAAACTTACTATAGAACATGGGGTCGCATTTGACGTAAAGTATGATTAAAATGCATTACAGTGCAATGTCAGAAAGGAAACGACGAGACATTTTATAGTAATACATTTTAACGCGCCCGGCAATCCTCCATCCGTTGGTGTCGGCTGTGCAATGACCTTCATGGCCGCAACTTCGAACAATTTCTATAAAAGTGTGTCGTCGTCTCCTTTCTGACGTTGAACTGTAATGCATTGTAATCATGCTTGACGTCATATAAATGTTTTTTTCACTTATCGGCCTTTTTTGCTCCACTCGACGTCACACCTTTCATAACTATTTTTGCTACTTTCTCCTTCTGAACGTGGTTTGCGACCCCATGTTCTATAGTAAGTTTTCATCCTCTTGATGCCTTCTATCATCTTTCTTAATTTGTCGGTCGAATTTTGGAACACCCTGTATTTTGCATCATTACAGATCTTGAGAATGTCATCAATACTGTGTGTACGAAACTAGTCGGTTTTTTTATTAAAAGATTTTTTAAGCTTTTATGTTTACTACAATCACTTTTAGCATATGTATTTTGTTTTAATAAAACAGGTGAACTTAATTTACACGCCACTTGCGAAAGCTTTAAACTCTGTGACGAATAATCTTGGATTCATAAAAATCTTTAGATCAACCTCAGTTGATCCGGATGTATGATGGACAGTGTTAAATTAACAGTAATAATTGGAACAAAATGATTTATTAATATGAGAATTTTTTGGCAAATGCAATGAATTTTCGCAATCTAATTTCCTCCGGTTTGTGAATCTTTTAAGAAATTGCTTTTACTACGATATAAATGGCCTTAAAAGGGCCATATATTTGTGATGATCAAACTGATCGAATCTACATTTTTGCAATTTTGTTTATGGGGTTTTCTTTGCATTTATAATAACTGTATGAAAAATTCCTTAATTTTTTTTTCATACTTATATACAGATTGTCCCTGAACTCTGCCAACCAAAATGAGCAATAACATTAAACAAGACAAACAATATATATGCTACAGAAAAATTCTAATTCACTTATTCAGTCAAAATTTCTTTCAGCAAGATGAATCTGGATTTTCGTTATTAATTTTTAAAATGGTGAAAATATTTCAACGATAATTTTAACAGATTGGATTTGTTTTGTACTAAATGTGATGTGATCACAATAAGTGGTGCTATACGTGGACAGTAATTTGATCAGTGATATCATATGTACTGTCATCTATCTCGTATGCAGGCTGCCCCGAATTATTTCGACAACAACAGCGAAGAGTTATGATTTGATAACGAATGATGAACATTTTTTTATAATAGAGCATAGTGTTGTAATCTCCTTATTTAGTAAAAAAAATATATACGAGGTGTCGCACTTCACTTCGCATCCGGGTTTTCATTCAAAATTTCAACAATAACAAATTGATTTTACAGCAATGGAACATTGGCACACTAGAGAATCAATTGACACCACTAAATGTAAATAACGTCCTTCGTCTTACTTAATGATGAGATTTTATCAACCCGAAGAATACTTATAAAATTTAGTGATGCAATCGTCTAAATGGTACGCTACTATTCCATCATTGATTTTGTGAAATATTCATCTTCCTTTGTGTTAAATGCAATAGGTTTACAAGAACTGTTGATAGTTCACTGTAATTCGGTCAATGACACCGTTATGTGTTGAAGTTTCCCAAATATTCGGAATTTAAATGGTAGACAGAGGTATGCCAAGTTCTCACTAATCGTCCGTAATATGTGGATTAATTTGGCCCAGTTTAACAAAGTTTCGAACCAGAAAAAAGATTTGGCGAATCTTTATTCAGTTAATTTCAAATTTCTACATGGAATACATTACAGAAAATGTACCAATTTATATGAGTTGGGCTTGCTTAAATTCGACTAATTGGGAATTGAAAATTTTAAATTGCAGTTCATTAAATTCCAATCTAGTTTAATATGGGCAGAAAAATTTACGGAACAAAGATAAGATATTGAAACTATCGAAAATAATACATTGTTAATAATTATAATTAAAAGTGCCTATGATAAATTATAGCCACTTGGAATTTAATCCCTAAGCTACCAAGATTTTTTTTTCTTTTTCTTTTTTTTTAATTTGCCTTGTGTGTTCGTACAGCTCAAATTTTGCAATCCAATTTTAACACACTTCCTGTTCTACAACTGACCTAATTTTTAGTAGTGTGGCGTATTTCCTGTGACAATACAATATTCTGCAAAAGAAATATTCGAAATTCGCTTCCACTACCCTTTAGGGAGCAAAAACATTTCTCAATAAGGGTATGTAAATGTCATGAGATATGTGATCAAGTAAATGGCATTTATTTCTTCAGAAATAATCTGATGTTCTTCGATTGAAGCGTGGCATGGTTGGTAAGTCTTTCAGTTCCGCACAGGGATGAATGGATGTCGGTTTGATCTTCAAACGGATATTAATCATTATTTTTCTTGCCACGAAGCTGGATTTAAAACTGTATAACCATTTTATTTTTTTAAAGCGAAAAAAACAATCAGTTTATTACATTAGTTTATTTATTTTTTATTTTAAGTATTTATTTCTATCAATTGTCCATAATTTTTTTTCTTTTTCGTACATCATAATAAAAGCTTGTCTTTAAAACATTTTTGTACTTATAATTTATTACTTCTATGTATGCGTGCGAATAATTATTTCTACATGTGAATAATATACAAGCTCAAATTGAAACCACTTGTCAAATAACTCCAGTTTAGCTTGAATTCTGTTAAAAGTAACTATATATGAACATGATGATAATTATGTTTCACCTGAAGTGCAACAATCGAAATCACACATAATCGCATTAGTTTTCTATTATTTTCTAAAATGCATTTTTTCCTGTAATTATTATAGTGTGATACCTACATTTATGTCACCCATATTTTTAAATTCCCTATAAATAATTTTCAAAAATTTTTGATTCATGCTGTTTGGATCCACTATTTTTTTTTTTTAGTTGGCACTTCATGGCCATGCAATATATTTTTAGAAAAAAAATGATGCGCCGATATAAAGAGATTCGCCACCCCTGCCATACGGCATCCCTTCTGGTTCTCCTCTTTCTGTGTTGTTGTTGCACATCCCCTTAGGGCAGCAGGGCTGGACCAGGTCCATGATATTATACACCCTAAGGAAATACAGCACCATCAAGGGATCATCAGCAAGATCCTGCTTAGAGAGCCCCAGGCACTCAAGATATGATCAGGGGAGGTTTTATCAGTGGAACACTTGGTACATATTTCAAAGCACTTGGTACCCTCATAAAATTTCATAGTTCTAAGGTACCCACTACGAAAGCGAGCAACAGTGGTTTGTTCCCGCCTGTTATAACCAAGAGCAAAAGATCCTCCCGGTCGAATACTCTGGTATCAGTTGTGCTCTGATGGAACAATCCAAGTGATACTATTTTTGCTTTTTGTTCTTGAGTAAGTCTCCAAATATGTGAGGGGTGCAGAAGGCACCGAGACATCACATGCACCCGCCTTGGCCAAGGTGATCTCTTTTCCCTCAAGATCGACATGGGAAGAAATCCACCGTAGATGCATCCGATGAGAAAAGAAAAGTCGTTTCAATCTGTTAAGAATAGTCACTCCCATATTATCCCGAAACTATGCCAATTGGCCAAGTATTGGATTGAACTTCTGCTATCGGACAAAATCCAGATTTCATTTCCATGAATGAGTGACAAAAGTGAAACAAGGCTTTCATTTATGGCAATTAGCTCACTACGAACCTGGTTCTGTACCTGGTACTGTCCTGGTTCTACCTGGTTCTGTAATTACCAGAAGCATTGATTTGAAACTGGATGTAAAAGTAATGTATTTTTAATACTCTTACAGTTTATTTTCAGTAATTTTTTATTGTTTCCTACCGTGGACTTACTGTTCGCCATATGGAACAAAAAAGTATTTCCGTTATTAAATTTCATTTTGTGAGTTTTTCTTGAATAAGTTGTTTTTATTCCACGTAAAAACTAATTTGAAAAAGTTAAATAGTTTAAATAGTATTTTTTTTCCCGTAGGTAGTAAAAAAAAGTAGCAGAATTATTTTTTCTTCTTCACTTTCCGTAATTCAATATATATTTCTTTTTTATTTGCACGAAAAAAAAACTGAATAACATGTTTCGAATAAAAACAACAGTTGCTTCCTTAATTAAGGGTGGTTAAGGTAAAAAAAGTGTTAAAAAATTAGCAATTTATTTTTTGATTTATTGCGAAAATGGGAAGTCTATTAATTTTAAAAACACATTTCTCCGCCATTTTTCTACAGAAAAAAAGGAATAGTCTTTAATCATATATTTTTTTTTGGCATTTCCTTGTACCAAAGAATGTTCTATTATCGCTATTTTTTTATTATTTAAAAGAAAATTACTTTTACAATCTTTTGTTATGTCTTTTAATTTTTAAATATATTCCTCTAAATCAGTTTATATATATTATAATTTTATTTCAAAAAGCAACTTATAAAATGTTGTTTTTTCCTTTGTATTTCAATAAAAATATATGATAAACTGCAATAATTAAATAACCTGATGTATTTCAACGTTTAAATTATTCAAAATCCGATTTTAAGTTTTAATTAAAAATTTGAAGAAATGAATATTGGTATAAAATGTAGCTTTATGAAAAAAGTATTGTATTCCACTTCATGCTGTAGTTAGTTTTTAAATTCATTTTTACACGGCTGAATAAAATATTTAAAAGCTATACTTAAAGAAAAGAGGGTTCATTTGGTGCTAGACGCCTTTTAAAAAATTTTATAACTCATTATATCAAGTTATAATCAGATGTTAATTTAAATTGGTATGTTGTGGTCATCACAAAACATTCTTCTATATCATTAAAATATATTAATTTAAATAACATACTCATACAGTCACAATATGGATATGAAGTATAATGTCTTTTTTTTTTTAAATTTAGCATAGAATTACTATGATCAATGAATAATAATAGATACAATCTCACTCGCTAAATTCCATCAATTTATTGTTGACAAGTTTAGGAATCTTTATCAAAGCGCCCTCTGTTGATCAAAGTCAAAATTGAATCAGCATCTATTTATGTTAATGACTAACCGAATATGAAACGCTTGATAAAATTCCGTGTATTAGTTTACGGGTACTTCTCTATTATCCCGTCGACCACTTTTCATAACAAAAAACTATCCCAAACTGTAACGCCAAATAAACGGGAGAACGTTGCCATTGGAATATCAAAATAAATAAATAAGTAAAATATAAGAATTTAAGGACACAATTGTTATTTTAATTAATGAAATAACTAATAAATCAGTAAAACATAATGAAAAATACACGCAAATGTCGAATTAAAAACCACTTGATGGTATAACAAACACGTATAATGCTTCTAACATCAAGTAAATGGGACTACATTTTTGGCGTTTAATCTTACAGTTTGGCGATAGTTTTTTGTTATGAAAAGTGGTCGACGGGATAATAGAGAAGTACCAGTTTACGTGATATAACCATCGCAGAAATCATGAAAACACAGCACACCTGTTAAGTGATATATACATCAAACATTATCAGCATTTATTTATGTCCAATTCTAATATAATATGAAGTCGATAAAATTCCATGCATTAGTTCTTGAGATAAAGCTATTTTGGAAATCGTATGAAATACAGCATAGCAGTGCCACCTGTTGGGTGATATACATAAGAACCTTAGCAGCATCTCTTTATGCCCAGGGCTAACAAAATATGAAGTTTGATGAAATTCCGCGCATTATTTCTTGAGCTATAGCTATTTTGTAAATCGTGAAAAATGTAACATAACAGCGTTACCTCATGTACGACATACCCCTAAAACCTAATAAGCACCAATTTATGTCAAGAGTTTTATTAAATCCCGTGCAGTAGTTTTGGAGTTAGAACGCCCACAAAATTTGTGTCACATATAGACAGACAGGGACACAGACAGACTCACGGACTGACTCACGGACAGACATTTTCTAAAAACAGTCGAATCGTTTCCAGGACCTTCTAAAACATAAAAATCCGTAGAAAACCGGAAGTCCATATTTTTCACGAATCCAGTTATTTGTTCTTGTATATAGAAGAAAATAAACAAATGTGTTTAGGTGGAGAGTAAAGAGAGTGAATTAAAGGAAAGGTAGCCAGACGCTTGAAAAAATTGGTGTGCTGGACATATCATTAACTAAGTTGTTTGAATTCTTCCATATATGATAAGCTTCATCAAGATCGCAAATCGACGAGCATTTCTGAATTATTGAACCTTCGAAAAAATTAAAATTGTGATTGTTAGACCAGCAATGGTTACTAGTAGCAGAATGTTTAATGTCACCTTTTCTTTAATTCGCACTCTTCACCCCCCCCCCACACACACACACACACTTTTTCTCGTCCAGACTGGCGCTGCGCTTCTCATTGGTCTCCTCCGTCACATGGGGACTCCTGACTCCGATGTTTGTTTTAAACACTCAACGCCATTCCACCTTGGCCACTATCGGAGACGCTAGCATACTAGCATGCTCTAAACACTTACATCTGTTTTTAACCTTGGCACTGATGATGGAGCTTTAAAAGCTCCGAAACAGCTGTAAGCCTTTTTCACATGTATTTCATTTGAGCTATTTTTACGTTGTTCATTTATTTTTAATTCAGAAGGTCTTTGTTTCTGTGTAACATCGCATAATTAAGTTGCCAAACGAAATTAAAACAGCACATATAAATAAATGAAACACAAATGCAACAGACGTGCAATCGATCTACGCATATAAACACTGAAACAATCAAAATCAAAAAGGTCGTACGTACAATCAAAGGTATAAATACAGAAATAGTTCGCGATTAATTTCCGGTATGTGCTAATACGAAAGTACCTAACATGCTTTTTGGTGTAAAGGTGGACAATCTAAGAAAATATATTAAATATAAAAAATATGTTGGAGCATAGTTGCCAACCTCCCGATTTTATTCATACCAGTATTTTTATGAAAAAATATTTGTTTTATTTAATCATACAATTTCTGCTATTTAATAAAGCGAAAATTTTTGTAAGATTTTACTGGTATTAAAAAAATCGGGAGGTTGGCAACTATGGTTGGAGTTATCAATTAAAAATGAATTTCACCTATGTATACCGAACACTATTACGGTCATTTTTAAGGTTTCGTTCATCTCACGAAACCCTATTACTCCCGCTCCGTTGTCTGTCCATCACAGAGCCGTTCTCAGAAACTATATAACTTACAGGCATGAAAACTTGTGTAGTTATAGTTAAATACCTACTATGAAGCTCAAAATCATAAAATTTAAAAAAAATCGTATTATTTTAATGTATAGAGATAAAAAACCAAAAATCTAACAGCCTTTTCCTATTAAATTTAAATATTTTTCGTTATAGCAGTTGCCAACAATTAAAAATCCACAATAAACTTCTTTCTACAGTAATTAATTTTATATTGAAAGATTTCCACGAGAAAAATTAAAATGAAATAAAAAGTTTCACCAATTGAAAAAAAAAAAAAAAAGATTAATATGACGTCATATTGGATAAAACGGATAAAACGGAAATTTTCAAACATCTCTCAAAAATACAAGGAGTATGAGTATGTGTAAATACAGAAAACAGATTAATATGAGGTCATTAGAGAATTAAAAAGAGAATTAATCTGACATCATAACGTAATTTTCAAATGTTTGAAAATAATACGAAGAGAGTATCGGTAGGAGTAACAGCGAATAGTAAATATATAAGTTTGAGGAACGTATTGAATCATAATAAAAACCCGATTATGGAAATATTGGCATATTTTAACATTTTAAAGATCTCTATACAACATGTTTAATTTTGAAATTGATTTTATTTTAATATCGCATTTAGTCCACATGACGGATATTATTGTGACAGAGTATAATGGCGGGTTTCGCCCGCTATCGGCCGGTTCAGATATTCGAAAAAACGAGAAAAATGTACTGGTAAATGTTTACTTTATAAAAAAGACTTTTTTTTTTCATTTTTCGGAAAATGAAATTTATCTGGGTTTATTAAAGAAAGGATAAAGTGTTTTGAAAGGAATATTCAACGAAACCCTTTGTGCGATCTTCGATCACACTTACCCACTTGTTAACACGTTCGCTGCTAACTACGAGTATACTCGTAGTGCTATCTACGTTTCTTCAATCTAAAATTAGTTATTCGCACCGGAAATTTCAAAAGAAGAATTTTTATTTTATGTAATCACGAAATGTCTGTAATAAAACAAAGTAAATATTGCTATTAGTATTTTCTGGGATGAATTTGAACTTCTACTATATATATAAAACACAAACGGAAATTTCGTTCCGTTCCTTTATAACTCAAGTTCCGCTGAATGGATTTTGATGGAACTTACACTGTTCGATAGATAATTTTTCTGGGAATGTTTTAGTATATAACACATCGTTCTACGTAGATTAGTTATAGAATTAGGATGGAAAGTTCTGTTATTTTGGACGAAAAGGTTACCATTGCTAATTTTTTGGCGACTATTATTGTTTCAGAAAGAAATGAAAACGCTATACATCTCGAAAAATAACAGAAAAACTGTTGCTAATTTCATAGAAAAAAAAAGAAAAGGAGTTTTGATCAGAGATAATATTATAAAACGAAAATATTTAATTTAAACATGATTAGGAATGTTCGTAAAACTTAAAAATTATTCAAGGGGCAAGATTGCTATTGAAACAAAATTTGGCGATCTATCTTTTGTTTTTGGCGATTTTGATTTTACTTTTGACCCCAAACAATTTGATTTTAAGCCAAAAGGTTTTTTTTTTGTTGCAAAAAAAATTGAAAACTGGAAAAATAAAAGAAAAAACTGTTTCTAATTTTATTTAAAAAAAAAAAGAAAAACAATTTAGATGACAGATTTTAAGCCAAAAGGTGTTTTTTCAAGTGTATGACAGTATTTTTGCAGTATTTTTTTGGTACTTTTCGGTTAGACGGGCGCCAGTGATAGATATATACATGAATATATATATACACTCACATATATACACATATATCTACACAAATACATATATATACACTTATATGTAGGAATATATACATATATATATATATATATGCAGAAGTATTTATATATGTACATATATCACTGGCACCCGGCTAACCGAAAAGTACCTTTTTTTTATTCAAATGTAAACTATATTAATGGCAATATACTTCTATTTACTTCTACATATATGGAATTTCGTTCCGGCTGCTGATAACTCGAGTTCTGCTGAATGGATTTTCGTAGAATTTAAACTGTAAGATAATTTTTCAGGGAAGGTTTTATTGTATAACATATCGTTTTACGTAGCTTAGTTATAGAATTATTATGGGAAGTTCTACAATCAGATCTATCCGATTATGAAAGATTAGCCTTTTTAAAAGATTTTGCCGAATGGGTTTCGATGGAACCTACACCGTTAGATAATTTTCTAGGGAAAGTTTTATTATATAACATATCATTCTACGTTGCTTAGTTCTAGAATTATAGGAGGAGATTCGAAAATTGGGTGACCCTTTTTTTATCAAATATTAGCCTTTTCAATATTTTATTCCGATTATGAAAGATTAGCCTTCTGAAAAAGTTCTACTGGACGGATTTTGATGAGAATTGTATTGTTAGTTAGTTAGAGGCTATTTCAGGAATGGTTAGAGTGTACTACATATTGTTCTACGTTGCTTAGTCAAACAGTTATGTGTGAAGGTTATATAATCAGGTGAACCCGATTCCGAAAGATTAGCCTTTTTTAAAGTTTTTACTGGGCGTATTTTTTGCGATTTGCATTGTTAAGTAGATAATTTGTAAGGATGGATTTAGTATATTTCATATCGCTGTTAGTTTTAGAATTATGTGGAAAAGTTCTATAATCAGATGAACCCGATTATCAAAGATTAGCCTTTATAAAAACTTCTACTGAATGGATTTTGTTAGTTAATTTGTTTGGATTGTTAGTTCGATAATTTTTAGTGATGGATTTAGTATATTGCATATAGTTTTATCATTCTTTAGCAAACCCTAACTGTAAATGACCAAATAAAAGAGTTGGTCCTTACCAGCTAAAATTTTGACTGGACATTAGAAAAAATAATAGCGCAATGGCGTCATTTTTCAGTAATGTGGAAGGATATTCCAGGTAAATATACAGATTGCTTTCAAATACAAGGTCAAATTAAACGATATATTTCGTTTGATTCAAGGTTCATTTGTAGAAACCGACCAGCGCAGTGGGCGTAGCTTGCTAGTTCTAAATAAAATGAAAATTCCGGTATTTTTAGCTTGGCAGAGAACGTGTTAAACTGTTTAGCCCGGTTCGCCTGGTTTTGTAATAACTGTAAGACTTTCCAAAATTAAAAAAATATATATTCGTTCTTACCAATTCATTTTAAATCATTTCTAAGTCAAAATATATTTATTTAAAAATATTTTTTAAATTTATTTATTCAAAAATAATTATTTATTTAAACATATTATTTATTTAAAAATAATCCATGCATGAAAATGTTAAAATCAAATACAAGCCTCTGGAAAGAATAAAGATTCATTTCCTAACCTTATCATTTTTCTTTAGTTATATAACTTAAATAGTTTTCAAGTCATATCTTTTTTTTTTTTTTTCAAATTCATAACTAAAAAATACATTTAACTGAAAAAACAACTATCATTGGTTTTCCTTCTTTCAAAGTAGATTATATATTTTTATTATTATATGAAGAGATTAAATTCAATAACAAATCAGAAAATAAAAATATTTAACGAAAGAAATAAATCTTATATCAGTGACAGAAAAAACATGATGTGCTTATATGTCAGTCATATGTGCGTGGAAAATGGAACTTAGAAAAATCTTTTGATAACTTATGTTTATAACAATAAGTGTTAGGCATACACAGAAATTCCTTACAGTTTGTTTTTATTGCTTTATCTTAGCCAGGCACTCACCGTAATGAAAATAGAAGTAATACAATTTGGAAAGATGTTGTAGAAGTTATCATAGAAGCATATGGAGCAATTATTTACTTTTTACAGTTCTTATTTTTTCTTATATTAGAAAAATAAAAACATTACTTTGGTTTGAATAATGGAAATAAGTATAAAGATAAATTTCTCTGAAACTTAAGTATGAGAATGGAATTTATCTTCCGCATTTTTAATACTCAGAAGCAGAGTTGCCAGTTTGGCTTCCTTTTTTAAAAAGGGATTCCGAATTCATACCGGAAATTTTGAGAGAATTTTGTTTTACTTCAAATAATCACGAAATAGACTGTCATTATATAAAGAAAAAATGTCTATTTTAAATGTTTGGTATGGATTCAAAATTTCTGAATGGGAAAGAAGGTCAAACTGGCAAACCTGCTCTGAAGTGCCATTGAAATATATATACACAGAGATATGAAAAGAAGGTGGTGCTTCTGCCTCATTCATAAGCATGTGTGGACTCTGTTATATGATATATGTAGGTGGATGTATAAAGCCTCTTTAAGGTGCTTCTAAAAGTTACACGATGGGGAAAACTCCAATTTAGTTGCCTTAGTTGAGATTCTACTTCTTTGAAATTCTACTTTCTCTCTCAAAATTTCCGATTTTTCTTTTGCATTTTTTGCATCCCGCAAGTGTATTGATTGTTTCTCAAAAGTGGTCCTTTGTAAAGAACTGCTAAAAGTTATACTATGGGGAAAACTCCAATTTAGTTGCCTTAGTTGAGATTCTACTTCTTTGAGATTATAACTTCTCTGTCCAAATTTCCGATTTTTCTTTTGCAATTTTTGCATCCCGCAAGTGTGTAGATTGTTGCTCAAAAGTGGTCCTCTCTAAAGAGCTGCTAAAAGTTAGACGATGGGAAAAACTCCAATTTAGTTGTCTTAGTTGAGATTCTACTTCTTTGTAATTCTACTTTCTCTCTCAAAATTTCCGATTTTTCCTTTGCAATTTTTCTATGCCGCAAGTGTGTAGATTGTTGCTCAAAAGTGGTCCTCTCTAAAGAGCTGCTAAATGTTATGCGATGGGAAAAACTCCAAATTAGTTGCCTTAGTTGAGATCCTACTTCTTTGGAATTCTACTTTCTCTGTCAAATTTTCCGATTTTTCATTTGCAATTTTCCTATCCCACAAGTGTGTAGATTGTTGCTCAAAGTGGTCCTCTGTAAAGAACTGCTAAAAGTTATACGATGGGAAAAACTCCAATTTAGTTGCCTTAGTTGAGATTCTACTTCTTTGGGATTCTAACTTCTCTGTCAAAATTTTCGATTTTTCTTTTGCAACTTTTCCATTCCGCAAGTCTGTAGGTTGTTGCCTAAAAGTCGTTTCGTGATATTTTTCCTATTTGAACGTAACGCCGCAGCAGCCAGAAAACTGTTTTCTATGCGCAGCTCAATGCTCGAAGTTAAATGTTGCGCAATTTAATGATTTGTGATATTGTAAGTAATCTTAACTCTTGTTCTTTTAAAATTTATATCGAAATAAACATCAATGTAATGTATTTAGTGACAGAGTTACAATAACCGGCAATTGATTGCACAGAGAAAAAGAAAAAAACATATATATATATATATTGTTTACATTTGATTAATATTTTGTTACTGGGTCTACGTCTAAGCGTTGCCATCGTAACTGGAATGTCCTTTAAAGTGCATGCATATACCAAAAAATGTTTTCAAAAACCCTCTTTCGCCAAATCACATTTCTTCAATTATGCAATTTGAATTTAAACCTGATAATGTAATATTAAATATAAGATTAAGCACTTTAGCGCTAAATTAAAATCTATCAACAAAAAGACAGATTTTCGATTTTATGTTGAACATAAAATTAATATTAAGTGAAATCCAATTGGTTAAAAGATACGTTACATCAGAATGTGCTTAAAACTGTATTTCAGTTTTATATGAATTTCATTATTATATAATGTAATTAGTTCAAAAATGTTTTGTTACCAATAAAACTATAAAACTATATTAATTTAGTAAAAAGCAAAGCCATTTCTTGATATCAGGACAATTCTTTTATTTTACTAAAATTCTTGTCAAAAGGCTGTCGTTTTTTATATGCCTTTAAAATTATGTCAACCGAAATGTATATTATGTAGAACATAAAATTAATGTTCGTTAAATTGAATTGGTTAAAAGATACGTTACATCAGAATGTCCTTAAAATTGTATTTCACTTTAATATGAATTTCATTATTATGAAATGTAATTAGTTCAAAAATGTTTCGTTACCAATAAAACTATAAAACTATGTTAATTTACTAAAAAGCAAAGCCATTTCTTGATGTCAGGACAATTCTTTTATTTTTCTAAAATTCTTGTCAAAAGGCTGTCGTTTTTATATGCCTTTAAAATTGTGTCAACCGAAATGTATATTATGTTGAAGATAAAATTAATGTCACGTTAAATTGAATTGGTTAAAAGATACGTTACATCAGAATGACCTTAAAATTGTATTTCACTTTAATATGAATTTCATTATTATGAAATGTAATTAGTTCAAAAATGTTTCGTTACCAATAAAACTATAAAACTATGTTAATTTACTAAAAAGCAAAGCCATTTCTTGATGTCAGGACAATTCTTTTATTTTTCTAAAATTCTTGTCAAAAGGCTGTCGTTTTTATATGCCTTTAAAATTGTGTCAACCGAAATGTATATTATGTTGAAGATAAAATTAATGTCACGTTAAATTGAATTGGTTAAAAGATACGTTACATCAGAATGACCTTAAAATTGTATTTCACTTTAATATGAATTTCATTATTATGAAATGTAATTAGTTCAAAAATGTTTTGTTACCAATAAAACTATAAAGCTATATTAATTTAATAAAAAGCAAAGCCATTTCTTAATATTAGGATAATTTATTTATTTTACTAAAATTCTTGTCAAAAGGCTGTCGTTTTAGATGCCTTTAAAACTAGTAAATCTGCAGATCAGGAGCCTCAACGTCCGCTCTGAAAGTCATTGTTTTTAATCTCACTTTTCTTATTATTTAGCATCTTACAATTCGCAATTTAATTTTTTTAATGTTACATACATATTTATAGGCATATAAAATACTTCGAAGGTTTCAGAAATTAGAAGCGTTAAATTAAACACAATTTATGCAATGTAATCTGAAATTCTTATGAACTTCTTATTGTATCTTCTCTTGTAATTTTTTAGATAATAAAAAAAATATCCTAATATTAAGAGAACAACTACATTGTTCTTGATGTTAGGATACTTTTTTTATTTTACTAAAATTCTTATCATTTCAGTCGTTTTAGATGCCTTTTTATTAAGTACGTCTTTGGCTTTTAGTCAGAACGTTCTTTTCTCATTAATAGTGACTATATGGGCAGTTTTGCCAGTCCGCTTTTTTAAATTAATATTATTTGAATGCCACCAGGTTTTTAAAACAGTGAATTTGACAGATGAAATAAGGCGAAACGAAAGAGAATATTACAATTACTGAAAAATATAGACCGGGAGGCGGCAGCACAGACAATCACCTCACCGAGTTCACGGCTGAAGTTCCAGAATTAGTTAAAACTCGATTCGCATATTAAAACGCAATCGGTCTGCCAAGTCATATCTTGGTGGAAAACACCTTAAAACCCGATTTTAGCGGTTGACTCGTAGGTTTACCATTATGTTTTCCTGCACCCAAAGGTATGAAAACATGGAGGACTGGGAGCATGAACACACAATGGTAAACCTACGAGCCAACCGCTAAAATCGGGTTTTCGGGTGTTTTTCATCAAGATATGACTTGGCAGACCAATTGCGTTTTAATATGCAAATCAAGTTTTAACTAAATCTGGAATTTCAGCCGTGAACTCGATGAGGTGATTGTCGGTGCTGCCGCCTCCCGGTCTAATAGTAGCAATCAAGCAATCTGAATAAATAAAATAACAGGATACTGGCATCACTGAACATGGGAAAAAAGCAGCTAATATATACAAGCTGATATGCATAAAATTTGCCCAAAATAAAAATATATAAACTTATCCACCAATCTTATATAATACATGGATGTATTGTTTATTTCTGCTACCTCCTATTTTGTTTTAAGTACTTCGTGAATAGAATTTTAGGATTAATGATTCTATTCTTTCTTAAATAAAATATTTCAAAATTTATGAAAATTTTTATGGCGGAAAGTAGAAAATACGTAACAGGTTAGTGCAGATAATGTACTTATGTAACTAAAATTAAATGTGGACAGTACATTTTGACACAATTATACCCAAATGCGAACATTGCGTTCTCTATCGATAGGAAAGAAAACCCGTGGAAGAGTCTATTTTCGTAAGCAATAATGGAAGTTATTTTTCTTTACAAATTCCATGCAACCATTTGCCCGAAATAATAATTTTTGAAAGAAAATTTGCCCCCCTCCCCCCTTCCCACCACACACTTAATGGTAAATTCACCATCATACTCATCATTCCGATTGCTTCTAAACTTAATATTATCATTAGACTCTTCAACTAAAAGTTTACCACATAAGCTAGAGTGACTACCCCCCACCCCCTCCAACCCCTAAAAAAGAGTCCTTCTTTAAATTAAACTTGCATTTTTGAGTGGAGAATGTTATATTTGGAGACTGCCATGATGGCAATGGATTTTTTCGAAGCTTGTTTAGCTTCTATTATTTTTTTAGGAGATCCCTCCTTTAAGCATTTTATTAGCTACAGGGTGTTTCAAAAATGACTGGTATATTTGAAAAATCAATCAAAACTAAACGGGCAGCGATAGAAATACACCGTTTGTTGCAATATGCTTGGGACAACAGTAAATTTTCAGGCAGACAAACTTTCGAAATTAGTTACAATTTTCAACAACAGATGGCGCTGCAGTCTGGAAAAATCTAAACCACGATATTTTCCACAAATCTACCATGCGCAGCAATAATATGGCGTAGTCTCTGAATGAAATTACCAGAAACATTTGTAAACGTGTCAGGCGGGATGGCTTCACATGCAGAAGAGATGTACTGCTTCAGTTTTTCAATTGTTTCTGGATTGTGGTGGTACACCTGGTCTTTCAAGTGTCCCCACAGAAAGAAGTCACAGGTTTACAAAGGTTTCTGGTAATTTCGTTCAGAGACTACGCCATATTATTGCTGCGCATGGTGGATATGTGAAAATATCGTGGTTTAGATTTTTCCAGACTTCAGCGCCATCTGTTGTTGAAAATTGTAACTAATTTCGAAAGTTTGTCTGCCTGAAAATTTACTGTTGTCCCAAGCATATTACAACAAACGGTGTATTTCTATCGCTGCCCGTTTAGTTTTGATTGATTTTTCAAATATACCGGTCATTTTTGCCCTTTAGAAACTACCCTGTTTTACACCCTGTAGAAACTACATCAAGAAACAAATAAAAAAACTGATGGAATTGTATTAAATAATCCCTGTTTATACTACAATAGAAATATATATTTTTTAATTAAATGAAATATAGCTAAAAACAATAATTCTGACCATTTACCTGGATCCCCCTGTTTCTAGAAAAATTGATAAAGGGTACTTTTGCATGATCCCCTTAGATTCAAAGCTTGATCCATTGATCATATTTCTTTATTCTTTGATTAAATATAGACTGATATTATTACGTCCAGTCTGTGATTAAAGTTTCATAAATGTGCGAAGTTTCTTATTTTGATCATTTTGAAGTACGTAATTAAGCATTCAACCAAAGAGAAAACATGAATATATCATTATTTGGAAATTCCTAAATATATAAAATCAACAAAATTCAATTATTCACAATTATTTCTTTTAAATATCATTTTAATTTAATTATATGAACATACCACATAATCGTACCTTAGTACTACATCTGCTGAAAACTTTTTGCATTTGAGGTGGATCTCAAATGATCTGAACAACAACACGAAACTTTCTGACTCATTTTTAAACGCAAAGGCATAAAATTGGCAGTACTGACTGTTGAAGCGATTTGGAATCGAAATGAGTTTTCCATTTTTTGATAAATAGACTACTTATTGGATTATAAGCGAATGGTGTCACGAGATATCACGTTTTTCTCCCTTCTTGCGTTTTTGCAATGGGAATTAGGTTCAAAACGCCGACTTTGTTAGTATTTTCTGAAAGATTTTCTGCCTTTGCCATGGAAAACGTCTTCCAATTACAAAGTTTCTGAATAAGAACGCCTGCCAATTTCATGCTTTTTCGAAAAATAATAAATTAAAAAATATGTCATAAAGGAGCCAGTTTGGATTTGAGAACAGCCTTAACACGTTCGCTGCCAAGCTAAAAATGCCGGAATTTTCATTTTATTTAGAAAGTTCAAATTCACACAAGAAAATACTAATAGCAATATTTACTTTGTTTTATTACAGACATTTCGTGATTACATAAAATAAAAATTCTTCTTTTGAAATTTTCGGTGCGAATAACTAATTTTAGATTGAAGAAACGTAGATAGCACTACGAGTATACTCGTAGTTGGCAGCGAACGTGTTAAAGGAACCAATTCCTATTTTATAGGTCTATTCAAATACTATCAGACGACAAAATGCAATGAAAATTTTAGAACAATTCTAGTTCAAAACATGTTATCTTTTCCCGCTTTCGTCTCCGGACCTTCAATGCCTTGACGAAATGCTAATCTCGATTTCGGGATTATTTTCCGCATTTATTAATTGTTGTCTGACTTTGATAATTAACGATGCATATTGAATGGGAAATTCTCCAAGAAGAAATGCTTTAAATGCAATAACGAGTTTCGCGGGTTTTGTTTTCTGAAATGCTTATGTTTGATTATGTTACATTTATATATGATTCTTGTGTTAGGATTTAAAGTACAAGAACTTTGAGCATTTATGCACGCTGACATTATATTTCAAATTAAAATGTAAAAAGAAAGTGAATATAATTTAAATTCTGTGACTAAACACGGTCATGATTAGAATCCTAATTAATCTTTGGTTTCAATACTTTATTCTGTATTTTAATTGAAGATTCTTACCTATAATTATTGTTTCACTTTCCATTTTTTCTAAGTTTTTCTGTTGAAGTATTTTGATTACAATTAAGAATGTTATGAATCCTAAATTTGAAGAATAAGAAAAATATATTAAATTGAATACTCTTTCTATGTTCAAAAGAATATCAAATTTCAATATCCATTTGAATATAAATTGATCATTAAAATAAATTCTGAATGCTTGAAGCAATTTGTATATTTTTTCCAGCTGACGGATGATCTTTCAAAATGAATTTTTGTTCAAAATAAAATGAAAATGGGATATTTTAGAATAGCGGAACAATAACTCTAGGGATTTTTTAGAAAGATGAACATTGCAAAGAAAGATAAAGTTCAGGTTTATTATCAGTGGATGTTGAGAATTATTTTAATGATATACATGATCAGACATTGATTTTATAAATCATGATAAATAGACGTAAATAAGATTCTAGGTTGTTAAATTAAAAGTATTTCCTTAATTAGATAATGAAAATTTGCTTCTATGGAATGACAGTTTGAAAATCGTTATTTATTATTTCTGGGTTTTTTTTGTTTGTTTTTTGTTTGTTTTTTTCAAAAAGTTAAATGATTGGTTGACTCTTTGGTTGATTACGTGCGCTATGGTAGTCTTTTGCACACGAAGGCTAAGCAGAGCGGGACCTCCGTTTAAAGTGGAATCCGACCCACTACAAACACCCATGCCTAAGTTGGGATTCAAACCCAGCACCTATTGTTCAGTAGCCAACGCCCTCACCACGAAACAAGTAGGTGGGCGAAGTTAAATGGACTTTAATTTAATTTGTCTATATTTTATTTAAAATTCACTTTATTCTACTGATAAAGTTTTAAATGTAACTTTTAAGTAAATGTAACTTTTAATGTAATATAAAGTAACTTTTAAGTAAATGTAACTTTTAATGTAATATAATGTAACTTTTAATGTAATATAATGTAACTTTTAATGTACTAGTATAATGTAACTTTTAATATAATGTAACTTTTAAATGTAACTAGATCTAAACATAACTATATCTAAATGTAACTATACCTAAGCTAAAACGAAGTCCAGTTCATTTCACGTGTTTATGTTTCACCCTAAATACCAAACCGTTCGACGAATTAAGACAAATGGTGTTGTGTTCGTCGCTTGTAAACCGCTGGTAAAACAAAGTGCACTAAGTTAAAGAAACACAATATATGGGGGCACAGCAGTATTAAAATGCAGTAAGTCTTCTATTAACCGTCTGTCGCTGTGATGGGTAAGAGAATCTACATATATTAGAAGCTTCCCTTCTCCTGCAGAAAATGTCTGCGATCGACGACAAAAATTAATTTTTAGCACAAAACTTCGTATCAAAATTACAAGATTATAAGTTAGAAACATATTATATTATTATAGCTTCTAGCTGTGACACTGGTATACATTTAAATATGTTATTGTCATTTTGACATTTTGAAGGAGGTTGCTTTGAGACCTATAAGCTACAAGGCGGTTGTCTCGAATAATCCATATTTTTTATTCACAGAAATACATACAGGGCTTTGACAAAATACATAAATCTTTTTATTGAGTGCGGGATAGACACAAGGAAGTTGACAGCACTGAAGATACACACACAATGACATCCATGCCTTACCAGGATTCGAGCCCGGGCCCTCACCGTGGTAGTCGCCACCGCTACAAATCACGTTGCCGGACCGGCCTGTATATTATTGTATTTTCAAGTGTCAACAACAACAACAACAACAACAACAACGACAACAACAACAACTCTTTCAGAACGTTATAAATATACAATTCACTGTGCTTTAATTTTCAAGAGTCATACAAAATATAATGGTGAAAACAAATGTAATGAAAGCATAAATTACATTACAATTTTATTGACATTAAGATTTGAAAAAAATCTGTCATTAGTGTTTGTTTTAATTTCGCACGGGCCTTTTTTATTGCTATTTTGTGGATGTCGCGCAGAAGCGTTACATGATGTATAATGTCGGCTTTTTCTTGCTGCCCGATCCCAATGCACAAAAAAAACGTAGGTTTAACTACACAATGAGTAATGTTTTGTTTTGATTCTTAGATAGCAACTTCCTTTTACTTATTTTTACTTATGCAAATGTGCATGCTTTGTACGAGTTTATTGCGCATGTGCTATCTGTAGTGACTAAACTGTCGGTGTATATCAATAAATAGGCAGCTTATACACAATTTGATGGAAAGAAAAATCGGATAGAAAGAAAATACTTTGTAAGCGTTATTTATATTACTGGAAAAGCAATGCGGTGGTGTGATTTTGCTCTTTACGAGAGAAAGTCATTAAGTAAGTCACAAAAGATAATTAAATAATAACTTACAATGATATTCACTTCCAAACTATTTTTATTTCTCAACATATTTTCCATCAATATTTATGCACTTATATCACCGTTTTATCAGTGCCCCAACATCAGCTGCATAATATTATTTGGGTTGCTGTCTCAGCCCCATTAGGACTTCAAGTTGAACCTTTTCATCATCTGTGAACATCACCTTGCTTCCAAGATGGTTTTTTAGTGGACTAAACAGATGAAAATCGCTTAGGGCTAAGTCGAAGCTGTATGGTGAATGTTGAAGAAGTTGCAAACCAAACTTTTGAATTGTTTCCTGTGTTCAACTTGAAGTCCTAATGTGGCTGAGACAGCAACCCAAATAATGTTATGCAGCTGGTGTTGGGACACTGATAAAACGGTGATATGAGGGCATAAATATTGGTGGAGAATATGTTGAGAAATAAAAATAGTTTTGAAGTGAATATCATTGTAAGTTATTATTTTATTATCTTTTGTGACTTACTTAACGATTTTCCCTCGTAGTTTAACCTACGGTTTTTGAATTAGTAGTTACTTTTAAGCGTTATCAAATTGTATTTTATAGATAAAAGATTTAGATATTAGCAGTTATCGTTAATGTAAAGCTTGTGATTTCGTAATGTCTTTAATATTACAACTATAAAGAAAAAAAAGGGGTAAGAACAAACACTATTAGTATTTCATTCACGCTGTAAACAATGGCTAGAAACTTTCTCGAGAAATAATGCGCAGACACTGGCGTCGACTTTTATCAATTTCAGACGAGACACAGTCCATCTTAGAGGTCGCAAAAGTAGCCGAAGAGATTAAGGGACACTCCTCTCATTATTTATTTTATATTTTTAAGAAGGGCGATGACCCTTCTAAATTTTCCAATGAGGGCATGTGCTCAATTTTTCCAGCGAAGTCGACACCTACGTGGGCAGATAATTTTTATTTAATTTAAAAAATATGCATTTGTAAATTAAGTTTGAATTGCATTTCTGCAACATCATTAGTTGCATAATTTTAAATTTGGGGCTTTTGTTACTAAAGATTCTACGTGCAATTGTGCTGGTAGTTTTTTAAAAAATTCTGTTTTCTTTTTTCATTAAACATCGTACATGCCTATTTATTTTGTTTTAAAGAATATAGAATAATTATTCAAAAAGTTAAAAAAAAATTAAATTTTAGCTTTTGAATAACTTGAAAATCTCCAAAACATAAATTTATGTTCCTTAAACTAAAATTCAGAAAAAAAAAATCGTTTATTCCTTTCTGATGACTATCTATCTGGACTTACTATATAATATATTTTTATTATGGATTTAGAACAAGGAGTTTGATAACAATGAATTTCACATACGATGTATATAAAATACTAAAACTTTTCAAGCACTTTCATTTTATCATATTTCTCTTAATATTTGACATCAGAAAATGTATACGTTTGGAATGCTTTCACTGCTAGCTAAATTTAAATAAAATTACAATGTTCTAATACGTTGAAAGCTATGGATAACTAATAGCAGATCCAAGGCAAGGGCGATGGGACGATCACCCCACTCTTGGCTGATGATAAAGTGAGTTTTAATGCTTTTACTCTCTTAAGTGCTTAAAATGGATACATTCGTATTTCTTATTCTTCATTTTCTTAAAAGTTTAAATATCTCTAGTACCAATAAAGTTGTATAAATATATATATATATATATATATATATATATATATATAAAACATATATATATATATATATATGTTACGGCCAAAACCCGAAGTTCGGCCAATTCGCGAAGTGGCCGGCCAGTTCGCGAATTGGCCAAGATTCCTGGCCAAAACCCGAAGTACATGAAATGAACAATGCATTTCGGGTTTTGGCCGGCCAATTCGCGAAAATGGTGATCCAAGGCGTTCCGACACTCACGTGCACACGTGACACGTGATAGGAAAGGAAGTTCCATGCTGTGACGATTATACTTTTTAGAAATTTATGACAGATGTAAAAAAATATATAAATTTTTTTATTATTATTAATCTGACGTTAAGCCAAAGTATTTGTATGGAGGAATTTAAAAACATTATTATTCGTTTAAAAGTTCGAAAAACAGGGGAGGGGGAGGGGTCAGCGGAGAGAACTGTGACTTTTTTCCCGCTTCTGTGACTTATTATGATACAGCGAATTCATTGTGACGATTATATTCTGATCTGTTGAAGAATTAATTTCCGGCCTCTGTGACTCAGGATTCATTGTGATTATTGTATTCTTCATATTAGTAATAGTATTTTATATCAATATTGTAAAAGGCTATTCTATATTTTTTTGGAATACAATTTCGTATGATTCATATAAAAAATATACTTTGTCCAAAATCATTATTTGTTACGAAAAACTAGTTAAAAAAAAATTATTATTATTAATCTGACGTTAAGCCAAAGTATTTGTATGGAGGAATTTCAAAACATTATTATTCGTTTAAAAGTTCGAAAAACAGGGGGAGGGGGGGGGGAGGGGTCAGCGGAGAGAAATTGCCACTTGCTGGATTTTCAAGTTTATGATTTTTTTTCTATTGTGATTTTGAAAGCAATAGTAAAATTTATCCTTCTCAAATGTAAAATAATTAAATACTAAAAAGAGAAGTAATTAATAATTTTTGTCACGGGATCAAACTCCCCTTAGCCCCCCGTTAAAGACAGTTTTTAGTTATGTTTTTCTTTTTATGTTCATGTGTTTAAAACTTATCTTAAACGGAGGATACAGGACGCAAAACCCCTGCCTTATTAGAAAATATAGTAAACTGTTTCAATTCTTCATTTTTAATATTTGTTGTTATATTTCTGTATTTATGCTGATGTACTTAAAAATTGCTTTGTACTTAGAGTTCTGATAAAAAAAAATACATTTTGCTTATTTCGTGTTTATATTATCTATTTAACAGAAGAAAACATGTCGGTTGTGCCAATCACAAAACATTCTTCTATCTCATACATGTTAATACTTCAAAAGTCGTATTTTGTTTAATTATGTATATTTTTGAAACAAAAAATGAGAAGCATTTTGCATTGATAAATGAGACATTTTGTATAAACTTGTTTATCGGCATCTCCGACCCCTAAAACGTGTAAATCCGTCGGAAACTGAAAGTCGAAAAATTTTTTAGATTACAATATTTTTTTACTATTATAGATAGTTGAAAGTAAAAATTAGATTAGAGTTACATCTGTTCGAAAATCTTGCCCCTTCCTGACATTGTTCTGCGGACTCCCATGTTAACAAATAAATATATCCAGTGTTTTGTATATGTAAAATTAGTGTCATGATGAATATCTAATACATAAAACCAACATAAAGAAAAGCACAATCACATTTAATTGCGATCATCTGCGTTGACCTTGTTATATTTCCTTCTCCTTTTTTTCCTACTAAAAAAAGTTTTCTTATGAAGTCTTGAAATATTTGAAATGTTAATTTATATTGTTAATTCTGATATTTACGTTGCTTTTTTAACGCCGCATAATCATCCTAGCGCAAGAGTATTTGTATTTATCATATTGGTCACTTCGTGCACATATATATCATTAATAAGGTAATCACTGTAATGGAATCACTTACAAAACGGGACCTTGTGCAATTCGCACTTATGATTTGTTAATACAGCAATCACTGTAACATGGTTTCCTAAAAAATGAGGCTCCCTGCGCGTTGTGCTCATAAACCGTTAAAATAATGATAATTATAACGGACACCTTTTATATAATGGACATTGTGGGTTTCGCGCCTATTAGCCTTTTAAATTGTGATCAGTATAACGGTATCCCTCCATTTAATGGGACTTTTTGTGCTTCGCGACCGTTAAGAGGCTACTCCAATCACGGAAGAACATCCGCTCGCTAATATTAAACCAATGGGAATTTTTTTTAAATATCTCTTTTATGTGTCAATATTTTTAATTAAGTTTCTTTAGCATTGGCTTAGGTCGATCTCTACGCAGGCCGTTTTTTGCTTTTTGCATTTTGTTTACAGATTATTTTCATTAAGATAATTTCACTTTCGAAACCGGTTCCAAAAGTGATAGTAGCCTCATAATAAAAAAAACCCTGTAAACAAAACTGAAAAAGTAAAACAAATGTTCTGCGTAGAGATCAATATCAGCTATCCAAAGCAAAAACAAGCATTTAAAAATATTGAAATGCAAACGAAATATTTACAAAAATTCCCCTACAGGATTAATCCTCTTAACTGTTACTACATCTATCATTAAAATATGGTTTTGTGCTCTTCTAGACCTTTAAACATTAATACGGCAATCAGTGTAACGAGAAACCTCTCTGTAACGGGTCTCTACTATTCGCGCCCAGAAATCGTTCATATGGCAAACATTAATTTATTGAAGAAAAGGTGTGTTTTCTCTTAAACATGATTCCATTTTTTCTGATAGAAATATGTTGTAAAACATTTGGGCCTGATGTCAATATCAGAGGAATAAAATACCAATGTAAATTTTGTCATTTGGACACAATCGTAGTCAAATATTGCCATTTTTTGAAAAAAAAATATTTTTTCAGTTGAATGTTTATTAAAAATGACGTCATTATCACAGGTGAAAGCAATTTATTCTACTGAAATTTTGGTACCTAATTTCAGAGTGAGCAGAATGAAAAAAATCTGACAATAATTTCATTTTGACGCAATCATAGGAAAATGCTGCAGTTTCATGTTTTTAAATGAATGTTTTCTTTTGATATATGATGTTAGTTCAATTTTAATGCCCTTGACAAACACCATTTATGCAAATCAATATTTTATTTTTTATCATTATAATAAAATGTCATCAATGAAAATACAAGAAAGAAAAATCATATGCGTCAAACATAGATTAGGAAATACTTTGCAACACTTATAGAATATTTTAACAAAACCATTTAATAAGGTAAAACAAAATACTCAAGTAAACATTTTAGAAAACATATAATACATTTGAAAGCCAGATTTCAGCCACTACAGTGCATAACCGGAGAAAAACTCTAATTATTTTGTGAAACTCTGTATATGATGTACTGATTTGTATATATTCTATATAGTATTCTAAAATTTAGTTTAGTTAGAAAACGCATAACACAGTTGAAAATACACCTTCTGAAAATTCTACCAATGGGCAGAAATGTACTTGAATTATTTTGTAAAGACCAGTATATTACCAACAGGTTTTTATACACGCCAAATAATAAGCTACAATTTAATTTAGAAAAAAAATACACACAAAACTACTGAAACCACACTTCCAAGAATTACTTTTTATAGGCTGCCAAGTATCAAGTTCTTTGCATATCCCTGTATATGATTTAATTTATATTCTAGAAACTTCTCTTAGTAATCTAAATACTATATATGTGCTTGAAAATGCATAATTCAAATTAAAAAGCATACTTAATGTACCTTTTTAAAATCACAATAATAAAGTTTAAGAATTATTTTGTTTAGCCCTGTATACAGGATTAATAGAATTTATACACACCTCGTAGTAAACAAAAATTTAGTTAAACTTAAAAACGCATAACTGAAAACGCATTTCCAGCAATCATCCCTAATACATAATACTTCCGATACAGTACTGTATTCGAAATCAATTATGTGTCCCTGTAAATGAACAGTAATTGATATACACATTATATTCTACAGAAAAAATTCTTGTATCAAAAATCAGCAATGTATATCAATTTCAGCATATTTTAAATAAAGAAACATAATTAAAATAAGCTGCAAACATTTTTACCCGTACACGATTATGTAATAGAATTATTTTGTGTGACCCTGTAAATCAATGATAAATTATTTGTGCTCCTTATTCTACAGAAGCATGTTTTAGTGCACCTCAGAAATTCGTATCATTTTATTATGTTTGTAACAGTGTAACACCATTAAGGCACGCCGCAATTGATTTTCCCCATAGACCATTAAGTCACATATTATTTTTGAGTACTCCTGTACATGAATTATTATCTCTGCATACTTCATTTTCAATACCGAACTTGTCAAGCACTTAAGATTCAAACTGCCCAACGACCCTTAGTTATTTCGGGAATTGGCCGACGGCATCTGGCCAATTCGCGAACTGGCCGACAGCCTCTGTCCATTTCGCGAATTGGCCAATCAATTTAAAACGAAGTTGGCCAATTCGCGAACTGGCCGGCCACTTCGCGAATTGGCCGATTTCGGGTTTTAGCCGTAACATATATATATATATATATATAATAATAAAACATAAACTTTGTCGCTTCACAATTTTTCCGGTTCCGAAATGATTGGAAAATAGCAACTGTGAATGTATCTGACAGCCAGATATTAGCCTTTAAGAGCCTACATCAGTCATGCGAAAAGAAGCGCAAGCTAATGTTAACCCATTAAAGCCTATCGGTACCATATGGTACCGGGGTAGCTACCCTTCATTTTGTTGTTTGTATACCAGTATATTTTAAGAGAAATATTTTCTTTATCTGATGACAGAAACTCCGTAATAAAAAGGGACTAAAGTTGCTACTTTGAAAAACTGGTATGAAATGCAATTTTCGAATTTTAAAGAGAAAAATAATTCCGGCTTTAATGTGATAAGTCTATGGGAAGGTTCTTGCGCGATTTCTCCCTCGCATTTTAATATTTTTACGTTTTTTTTTTTTTTTTTTTTTTTTTTTTGCATAGGATAGCTGACGTCGATCTCTAACGTTGTTAGTTTTTATTTTTTCGATTTTGGTTCCAGTTTTTTTATAATAGGGTACTTTCACTTTCAGAACCGGTTCCAACTGGTTCCAAAATTGAAAATGTCCGCTTATAAAAAAAAACTGTAACCAAAATCAAAAAAGTAAAAACTAACAACGTTAGAGATCGACCTCAGCTATTCTATGCAAAAAAAAATCATTTAAAAATATTAAAATGCGAGCGAGAAATCGCGCAAGAACCTTCCGATAGACTTAACATTAGCTTGAGCGTTTCTTCGCGTGACTAGGGTAGGCTCTTAAGAGGGTAAGAATTCAGCCAGCTATACACAGCTATTGCAGAAGTGAGTCTTTAATAAGCTTCAACATACTTTTCATCGAACTACTTTAGAAATATAGAAAAGAGCAATTTCCCATACATTCCTTTTTCTAATACTTGTTGCTATTATTCTGAACATTAGAAGTCGATTTTCCTCAGAACAAGTAAAGACGCTTCTTTCTTTAAAGACAACTGCTATTATTCTGAACATTAGAAGTCGATTTTCCTCAGAACAAGTAAAGACGCTTCTTTCTTTAAAGACAACTGCTATTATTCTGAACATTAGAAGTCCATTTTCCTCAGAACAAGTAAAGACGCTTCTTTCTTTAAAGACAACTGTTGCAGGAGCACTATTATTTGCAATACAAACTTCTTTCTAAAACGACGCACTTTAATTACTCAAAAATTTCATAATTGATACCAAAATTCAGCTATGGTGGTTAAAACGAGCATAAGAATAATTTTCAGAAGCTCCTCACTTATTTTTAAGTACGCGATTTGTCTGCGAATAAAAGCTGCCACCTGAGTGGAATTTCGGGCATGTATATTTTCATGAATTAAAATGTAATAAACAAAAAATATTAAAATTATAAATTTCATTTCATTATTGAAATTTCCGGCTGTATCACGGATCTTTCTAGCAATGACACTTATATATTTTAGCTTCTATTATTTTCCAATTCCTTTAACTCCTCTGAAATTCATTTCTTCTACTTCGTAGTGAATTATTTCAACTTGCGTGCAAATGAATGAATGTGTTGGGTTGTTCGTAAAGTTCCTTCCGTTTGGGAAAACCAATTCGTACCGGAAAATTCAGCCCATCAATTATTAAATATTAGATATTTGAATTAATCTCTAATAATTAAATGATAGAATTTTCCGGTATGAACCAACTTTCCTAAGAGGAAAAAAACTTTCTGAACAACCCAATAATTTATTTTTAAGCAGATGCATTACTATTAATCCCTTCGCCATTTTTCTTTTAATTTTTCTGCATCAGTTTTGTTTTATTTAGAATATATTTTGTTCATTTATTTATTTATTTTAATTTAGAACTTTAGGCGATATGTTTGCGTTTTTTAAACAGTATTAACATTTATTCTTATTTATCCTTCCTTTACATCACTTTTAATTTTATTTATTTAAAGCTTTTTTACTGAAATTCCTCTATTTTCGGACATCCTGACAAATTGTCACCGAAGGTCCACCTCCTTATCCTATCCTATGATTTGATTGGCCGTTCAATTCTATCAGTCACTTAACCCCTTGAAGGGCACCGGTATATTATATATACCACTTAATTTTAATTCCAAAATACAACAATGACACCAGAATTTTATAATCAAATTTTGAATTTATAAGGTACATGAGGAAAAAGCTTTTACTTATTTAAAAATAAATTCGTTCGTGAATCCTGGTGTCAATCAATCATTTCAATATTTTAGCTACAACCGTACGTTGCCCTGAAGGGGTTAAATAGACCTTTGTCTTCTCTTTCCTTATTTCGACTTCCGTGTCGGTGAGATGAAGACCTTTTATCACCACTTAATAACTTTCTTTCTTTCTTAAATATATATATATTATATATATATATTTAAACAAACCCTCTCATTTAAGTTTCTCAATTCACAAACCAACAATTGTGTCGAAAAAAAAATCACCTAAGAAGATTTTTGAACTGTTATAAAAACAAATAATAAAAAACTAAATAAATAAATAAATTAGAATATATATATTATAATATATATAATATAATATATATAATATATATAATATATATAATATATTAAAATAAATTAGAATATACGTCTTAATGAATAAGATTTCTACATTTAAATTTATTTTACCTTTCTTCGTTAGTCGGATATGTAAGGCAAAATGTTTTCAAGTTGTATCTCATTTAAGTTTTCAGTAAAGATTTATAATTAAAAAAAGCACCATTCACTTTTTTAAAATTATGATAATGATTTTACTTTCATTCAAAATACATTTGATTAAAAAAAAAAACGTGTTCAAACATTTAACAGCAAGTGAAAAAAAACTGTTTTTACAAAAAATGTAATAGAAACATTAAGTACATATATGTCAGGCATACATACGCTAAAGATATAACTCAGAAAAACTTTTAATAATATCTATTTACAAGAGCACGTGTGAAGTATAACAAACAAGTGGATTTCAAGTTTATTTATTGCTTTATCACCAAAGTGAATTCACCCTAAAATAAATGTAAGTAACATAATCTGGAATGATGAATGGAAGTTATCTTATGAATGACATTTGGCTTTCTCTTATCCTCTCTTTTTCTTTTATTGAGAAAATCTCTTTATAGGTTAACGCAATTGAAAGAAAATATTGAAAATTCAAATATATATATATATATATATTTTTTTTTTTTTTTTTACTGAAAATGCTTATTGTTATTGAAACTGTCCAGCAAAAGAGCAAAATTGTAATGTTGTTTTCTCTGTATTCTGTTTTAAATGCTAAAAAATGGATGATTATTCCAACATTATGTAAAAAACTGAATTATATATATATATGAATATAATCCTTGAGAGTATTAATCATTACTCAATGTATTAAAACCACATTATATCAGTAGGATTATATTAATTTAAATAATGCTTGTATTGCAGTAAAATCTGGAGCTTAGTGAACGCATGAACCCATTTATGCCTAGCGTCCCAATTTTGGGACGCTTTAATAAAATGGGAAAAAGTTCATTTCACACCTTTTTTTTTATAGAAATTTGGCGTCTTATTTTATCGAGGAGGCCTCCATAAAATAAGGACTCCTAAAGGACGATAAAATAAAGGAAATTATTTTATCGAGGACTCCTCGATAAAATAAGACACCAAATTTCTATTTTTTTTAAAGTGGTGTGAAGTGCACTTTTTGCCATTTTGCTAAAGCATCGACGCAAGGCATAAATGGGTTAACATGGGCTTGTCAGTGAGAGGGTTAAAATAATGATTAAAAAAAAACAGAGGCTGCGATACTGTAATTATCGAAAACTTCCTGTCATTTGCGCAACCCATTAAACGAAATGAAATGAAATCACCCTCTCGTGGAGATCCAGCCGTTAACCCATTAGGGACCATGAGTGCATGTATGCACCCTCAAAAAGAGCATACAGAATTTGTTTTAGGCACCAGTAAAAAATAAAAGTAATATTTGCTTTCTCTAATTAGAGCATTTTTGTGATAGTTTAAGTAAAGATAGATTTTTTTTTTTTTTAAATGGTGCCAACCGAATAAAATTTGTGTAAAAGCCGCCGGTCCCGACGGGGTTAAGCATAGGAACTTTTCTCCACGAGGAGAAATGTTTATTGAAAATTCATATTTTAGAATACAGATGTTGAATATTGCATTAGAGATTAAAATAAAATTAGTACAAAGTTAGTTTTTACAATACTGGTTAAGATCACGACATTTCTTAATATTAAAAAAAATGATATAAGACAAAGTAAATAAGAAAGTAATTAGAAAATCTATGAAAAAAATACTGAATCATAACACAACTAGTAATTTTGCATGGCTCAAACAGTAAGCTGAAATAGGAACAGTATGAGTACAAAAATGCGATCAGTATGTGAACTATAATATACAAATTACAAAAACAAAAAATATTCTAGTATTAAAAAGTACTTTATAAATGTAGGAAAGGGGATCATAGATCCTTTTTTTATAAAAGAAAAATGTTTATTCAGAATGTTGTAATTTATTTTTAGTTTATCATAGTTTAAAAGATCAAACAGAGTTATATTCAGATGAAACTCTGTTTGATCCTTTAAACTATAAAACTAAAAGAAAATTACAACATTCTAAATACACATTTCTCCTTTATAAAAAAGGATCTATGATCCTTTTTCCTACATTTAACATAACTTTCCAATTTCACGTATCGTTGACTAGCAAGAAAAATGGCATAACTCAAAAATACTATATTTCACAGGAGAAGCCAAAGAAAATTGGCATGTTTTTACTGTAACATAACATTATAACAGCTAGTTCTGCATATAACTGTAAAATTCTTAGGAATGAAGACCTATAAAGTAGTGCTCAGACTACGTTTTCCGAAGGCGGCCTCTTTATTTCGGTAAGGTGCTCCCTTTCATGTTTTATGACTTCCTTAGCATGTGTAAAATTCAGAGATGTCGCTCACAGGTTGGTCACTGCCTCTTTCTTTCGTTGGGTCTCCCCTTACTTTTGTTAATGACTACAGAGCCTTTAGAGAAGAATGGGCAGTTAACTAGAAGAATGATTAACTAGTGATCTTAAAAATTTTAATTAGTGATTTAAAAAAAAAAACAAATACCGTATATTCGGCATATTACGCTTTCTGGCACATAACGCGCACCTACGTTTTGAGACTGTACTTTTTATGTTTTTTAGTATTTTAGTCGTATTACGCGCACCCCATTCTTTCTAGAAAATTCTTTATGAAATATATAGCAGAAAAACGTAATAAAGAACATTAAACGAACATAAGTGCTAATTAACATAAAGGAAGAAAACGAGCAAATGTGAAGCTAGAACATACAATACTGCAAAGTCTGTTTGTCTATCTGAACCCCCACAAAGCATTTGGAATCGTCCTCTAATTCGTTCAAATAATCGCATCTTCTTCTCGTGTTCATTAATATAGTAATTTCATTTATTATGGTTATATTTTCTTAATTTTTATTTTTTGATATTTATATCCGACGTATAACACGCATCTGTAAGTTTTAATACATAATCTAATGCTGAATTCTAAAACTTTATCTTTAAAATTATGTAGTTTAGGGAAGTCTAAAAATTTACAACAAAAAAATTCACGTTTTATAAAAGTAATTTAAACTTTATATTATAACTTTTGTTTCTAACAACAAATTTTACTAATTTAATATAATTTATTAAATGCTATAGAATGTATCTATACTGAATAAGAACTAAACATTAGGGAAAATCCATACATTAAACGTTAGTGTTTTTTACAAAAGGATCCTGATGAGATACGGACCTACATCGATATTTCATTGTCATCGATAGCGATTTGGTGTGAAAATACCTACAGAAAAGTTCCAGTAAAAATATCTTCCAAGTTACTTATTAAAAAATCTAAATCGATTTTAGTAAAAATCTCTTCGAGGTATTCTGGGTAACTCCTTGGAATATCTACATGTCCAGTTTTGTACCTCTGGCCTTTTCCGTCGGAGATCAAGCATTTACAGAGACATACAGATTATCTCTTTCTTTTATTAATATAGATAATGAATGTAAGTTGATCTTTTAAAAGCTCAATATTTTGCAAATAAATTGCCATTGACTATTTCAAAAAGAATTTTTGAGCTTAAATATTTTATAAATGAAATAGCGTGTATAGTAACAAAAAAAATGATGTCGTTTAGTAACTAGCTTTTTTGATAATGTGATTAAACAAATGCTTCGTCAACTAGCACATTTACTCTCAAGCAAAAGTCTTATTCTTTCGTTATATATTAAGCAGTCTCTGAAGACTACATTATTTCTTGATTAGATCAGGAGAATTTTGTTCAAGTATTTTAACTAATTATTTAATTTATTATTTAAAGTAATTTCCATTTATTTTTCCGGTGCGTAATTGTAAATTTATGTCTGAAAATAATCGCCGAAATATTACGAAAACAAAAGTATACCATATAATATTGTCATATTTAAGAGCCTACACTAGTCACAGGAAGAAACGCTTCAGCAAATGTTATTCCGATGGGAGTATTC
Organism: Maratus michaelseni; assembly: GCA_963931845.1. Lineage (NCBI taxonomy): Eukaryota > Metazoa > Arthropoda > Arachnida > Araneae > Salticidae > Maratus > Maratus michaelseni. The sequence goes on along the minus strand of OZ007592.1, from coordinate 44,818,150 downwards.
GTTACAGGTTTCTCGTTCGTATTTTATTAATTTTATTATTATTTTTCTTTTTTATATAAGGTACCTGAAGTCGATATCTATTGTTGTGCGTTTGTAATTTTTTGATTTTCGTTACAGTTTTTTTTATATGCGGATACTTTCACTTTTGGAACAGGTTGAAACTGGTTCTGAAAATGAAACTATCCTAAAAAAAATGCAACCAAAATCAGAAAAGTACAAAAGCATAACGATATACAGCGACTGCAGGTATCTTATGCAAAAATAAAAAAAAAATAAATAAATAAAATAAAATAAAATAAAAAAGTAAAAACGCATAACGATAGACAGCGACCTCGGTTATCGTATGCAAAATAAATAAATAAATAAATAAATGTAATAAAATAAAATAAAATAAAAAAGTACAAACGCAAAACGATAGACAGTGACCTCAGGTATCCTATGCAATATATATATATATATATATATATATATATATGTGTGTGTATTAAAATACGAGCAAGAAATCTGTAAAGATGTCTCCCATAGGTTTAACATTAGTGATCGAGTTTCTCCGCGTGACTAGTGTAGGCTATTAATGGTGACATTAAATAATAGGCAATTAACTTTAAATTAAAGAGAAATGTTTGTTTTAGTATCAATTGCTGTAATTGAAGGGTATCCTTTAGTAGGACAAATCACATTAGAACAGATATGACCCAATTTACTAAGTTCCAGAAGATTTTTATGTAAATAAAATACAGATTTTTTTTTCCTTTAACAAAAAAGAGATCAAGATTTCCCATTCATTACATTAGTCAACTAATTGTAACAAACTTTTTGTTTTGCAATATATATTGAGTGTTTCATATAGATTTTTTGTGTTAAAATAAAAAGTTATTTTAACTTTTCTATCGTCCTTCAATTTTAATAAACTACACTTTAAATTTTTGCACTAAATGAACATTTGTAAGGCAATTATGATAATGTTACATTATCCTTTTAATTGCATTTAATCCCTTAACACAGTGGTTCCCAAACTTTTGGGCTCGCGGAGCCCTTTTCGGGAAGAATGTTTAAGGCGGAGCCCCTTAACCCCACGGTACTGTATGGTTTACAAATTGTTTTTTTTATGCGTATGGAGCAGAGGAGGATCTGCTGGATAAGAGTCCGAACAGTAGTTTCCAACATGGTGGCCAAGGTTCTCAGTCTGGCCCTATTCTTGATACAGAAATTCTGAATTCATGGTAGAAATTTTGAAAATCAAATTCTCTATTATTTAACCCCTTAACAGTTTTAGTTAATATTACCATTATTGGGTACAATAAATTAAAAATAAAGACTAAAAACCACTTTTTTTTACAAAAAATCTGCTTTGTATAATCGGGATATGTACGCCAAATACCGCAAAAATTATAATAAAAAAATTATGGTTTCTGAAAGCTTTTAGTAACAAAGTAAACAAACTCTTCTTACCCGAGCGATGTTCGAGCAATACTGTTAAGGAGTTAATGACATCCATTACTTTGGGATTTCCTGTATGAACTCGGAATTAAAGATCAAAATGGTAACCCTGTCTGGGTCATGCCACCGCCTCCTGAATACTAGGCCTGAGCTCTGACACAATAATGGAGGTGCTCGTGGGCCAATTTTGTAAAAACTTTGTACGGTTCCCGAATTTTACACTCCAATATTTTCTAAAAGTTTTCTCAGACAAATAAGGCGGAGAAAATTTTTGAATTATTGGTACTGAATTTCAAGCGACCGTACATACGCTGAAAAATTTCCACCTACGACTGCATCAATTTTTGGTCAGCGCTCAGGCCTAATATTCCGTGGGCGGTGGTCATGCATTGCATTGGGGCTTACGTGAGACTATTATTATTTATGGTGAAAGCCACACACAGAGAGGTAGAAAAAGGTAAGTTGTACAGTTTTCGTTTACAAAGCGAGACTTCTGTATAATCTCAATAGGCTACTCGCGAAAAGAATGAAAATGCGTAGGCCCAGTCGCCCATGAGTAATTATACAGGGTGTCCCTAAACTCATGGTACATACGCTAGGGGGTGATAGAACACATCAAGACGAGTAATAGTAAATAGGAAACCAAGAGTCCCAAACGTCTTCCGAAGGAGATAGGCGCCATTAAAGTTTAAGGTCCAAAATTTCAAATAATTATAAAAAAAACGAAAAAATTGGTCGATTCATTTGCGGTTTTCGCTAAAACTATTCTTTATGTCAGTATTTTCTTAAAAATAAATTTTAAAGAAAAAGTTTAAAAAAAATGTGCACAGAGGGCGCTGTAGACTTTGAAGTAACGAACAACTATTTTTTACCGTTATTTTTTGTATCTGATTAAATGCTTTCAAAAGCTTAGACTTAAATTTAAATTTTGAGCTCAATATCTGAATCGTTGGGAGTGGTTAAGTAGCGCAAACTGAACTGTGTTCAGGAGTTGAAATTTGAACCCCCCACAACACAGTTCAGTGTTATTCCCGATCTTGGTGTCGTAGACCAGGCAGAAACTACTACCACCTACACGTAAAATAAACGATAGAGGGATGACAAAATTAAATAAAATAAATTTTAAAGATAAAGTTCAAAAATGCCGATAGAGCGCGCTTTAGACTTTGGAGTGATGAACAACTATTTTCTACCGTCGACTCCGATGAGGACCTGGTTGCGAGGATTGCCGTCGTAGCAGGCGATATCCGGGAGATGCCCGGGGTATTCACTAATGTTCGCAACTCCCTCTGCCGGCAGCGTGAGGCCTGCATCGTTGCTGGTGGGCACTCTTTTGAGCAGTTTTTGTGACATCATGCGTGTACCATTTTCTACGTGTCAACCTTCATTCATATTGCGCAATACATGCATACATCAAATTGTTTCTTTTTATTTTGCGCGAAGAAATTGCTCATGTCTCTTATGAATAAATTTTCTGTTTAGTTTAGTCATTACTCTATCGTTTATTTTACGTATAGGGGGTAGTAGTTTCTGCCTGGATTAATTTTAACACAGTTATTCAAATTGGTAAAAAAATCATATGAGTTGTAATTTTCCAACTGCACGAAAAATGTCCGGGCCAGGATTCGAACCAGCGATCTCTTGGCTGAAGCTGCCATGCGCTACCAACTGAGCTTTCCCGGCATGAACTGGATGAATTATGCCCTCCAGATTTAACCGGGATAGCTCAGTTGGTAGAGCATTGCAGCTTCAAGAGATCCCAGGTTCGAATCCTAGCCCGGACATTTTTCGACCAGTTGGAAAATTACAACTCATATTGTTTCCGCCTGCTCTGATACACCAAGATCGGGGAATAATTGAACTGTGTTCAGGAGTGGGAGGAGGGAGGTGTTTCAAATTTCAACTCCTGAACGCAGTTCAGTTTGCGCTACTTAATCACTCCCAACGATTCATATTTTGAGCTCAAAATTTAAGTTTAAGTCTAAGCTTTTGAAAGCATTTAATGAGATGCAAAAAATAACGGTAAAAAATAGTTTTTCGTTACTCCAAAGACTAAAGCGCACTCTATCGGTATTTTTTAACTTTATCTTTAAAATTTATTTTTAAGAAAATACTGACATAAAGAATAGTTTTAGCGAAAACCGCAAACGAATCGACCAATTTTTCCGTTTTTTATAATCATTTGAAATTTTGGACCCTAAACTTTAATGGCGCCTATCTCCTTCGGAAGACGTTTGGGACCTGTAGTTTACTATTTAATATTGTTTGTCTTGATGTGTTCTATCACCACCTAGCGTATGTACCATGAGTTTAGGGACACCCTGTATAACACGTTTTTGCTAGTCCCGCCCACTCGTAATAGAATCATGCGATTACAGATTTTTTTTTTTCGTTTTTCTTTACGTTTCTAGTACTTCTAAACATGCAACGAAAAGGAATCGCCTCTGAGCTTCCTCTTTTGAACCTTTTTTAAAAATAAATTTAGAAGCAGATCATCGTTTAAGTGGGCGGGGCAAAATCTATAACCTGTATTGTTAGGTGCAGCATTGTTTATTTTTTTGTATGTTTCATTTGAAGTATTTAGATATTAATTATAATTTTGAAAGAAACTTTCTTTCACCATTGTTTTTGCCTCAAAATTGATATACGGTTAAAAACTACACATGTTAAAGGAACTGCAACTAGTAGACAAACTTTACCCACAAAACGAGATATATGGATGGGGTTAAATTTATATCAGGGCGGATGCTTATTGACGAAAAGTCTAAGCAAGGAGTGGGGCTGAGCAAAAGTTTAAATTGTTAGTGTTATGACAGATGTAAAGAGCCAATATATGTTTTTAATTGCTACAGCCTTATTTCTGATAGAAAAATGTGACTTCATAACATAAGAATCTTAGCCAATGCCGAGACCAATTAAAACAAAATTTTAAAGAGGGATTGTTAAGTGATACAAGATGTTAAAAAATGCGTTTTCAGCAACATACATTGCTTTAAAAATTAAGTACAATTATGTAAAACAGCACTGAAAATTTAAATGACTAGGAATTAATAAAAATAAAATACACAGATTAAAGGTATTAAAATTACAAAAAGAAAAAGAAACTATATACACAACGTATACAAATAATGAATCTAATGAGGGGTTTATTAAATGATACAAGATGTTACAAAAAAGAGGCGTTTTAATCGACAAACATTGTTTTACTATGAAAAACAGTATAGAAAACTTAAATATACAAATAGCATAAACATATTAAAGAAATTAAAGTTGTGTATAAAAAAAAAAAAAAAGAAATATATATACACAATATACACAAATGTAAAATGAATCTGATGAGGGGCTTTAAATGATAAAAGATGTTATAAAAAAGATGTTTTAAGCGACAAACATTGTTTTACTATGAAAAACAGTATAGAAAATTTAAATAACTAAAAATTAATACAAATAACATAAACAGATTAAAGAAATCAAAGTTATAAAGAGAAAAATAAATATATATACACAATATACACAAATGCAAAATGAATCTAGTAAGGGGCTTTAAATAATTCAAGATCTTATAAAAAAGACGTTTTAAACGACAAACATTGTTTTAAAAATTAAGTACAAATTTGAAAAATAGGATAGAAGATTTAAATAACTAAAATTTAATAAAAATAAATAAACAGTTTAAGTAAATTCCAAAAATAAAAATAATATAATATACAAAATATACAATATTAAATGCCGATAGAATTTTCTTTTAATTCTGCACAAAGTATGACGAGCAATAACGTATAAAAGTTTAGTGTGAAAAATGTGATTGAATTGTTTTGCACAGTTTTTTTTATATCTGGTGCAATTTTTGACAATTGTAAACGAATGTCTGGGCCTGCATTTAACCGGCTTCTGTACTTTGTTTTCATATTTGTGTACGCGGAGAATCCAGCTTCACACAGATAGGTCATTGGGAATGGGAGTAAAATTAATTTTGCTCTGTCTGACAAGAAGAACAAGTTAGAACCTGGTTACTAAGCAAAAAAGAACTAAGTATAAACATATGAATAGGCGGAGCTCCAAAGAACAAAGCTGTTCGCCCTTTTGTTCAGCAAGCAGAGATAACAGCACTGGCGCGCTTTTGCTCTTTCGATTCACGCTGTGCATTCGATTCAGAATACTATTTCTTGTAGGTTATTTTGAATCGGATTTTGAAAACACATTAAATGCAAAAACAAAAAATAAAGAGCTCAAACTAAAAATATTATATAGAAAATAGATACATCTATAATGCTAATTTTTATATTATTTTAAAAAATATAGTATTTTTCAACCCAGTGACAGATGTATTTATTTTTGACACAAACACACGCAAATTCCTTCATACTTTCAAAAAATTTTCCCTTACAAGATGCTAATCTTTTTCATGTTTTATTTATTTTCCTGGAACGCCGCGGAGCACACTTTGGGAACCTCTGCCTTAACAGTTTCGCTTTTTTTTTCGACACAATAAACTAAAAATAGGGACTATGCACCACTTTTTCCGTACTTAAATATTTGACTTAGTTAATGGGGAAAATGTCTGTCAATTAATAAATAAAGCAAAGATTACTGTTAAAAGTTAGTGGTGTCCAAAAGCATTTTTTCACGAAGGAAGTAAACTGTTTTGTCCGAGCGACGTTTGAACAAAGCTGTTAAGTTATTAATCTGAAATCGTCTATTTTGAACTGTTACCTCAAAACAGGGGCGTTCCAGTAGTGTACGGCGCCTGTGTGTGGAAATTCAGTTGGTGTCCCGTAACCTTTGTATCAGCATTTATGAAGAAAATAAAATTCGAATTTGAATTTATCAAATATCAAGAAATAAAATGTAGATACGATTGGGAACGCTGAAAAAAATTATAATTTAACAACCATTGGGAAAATGTTACGAAAGCTTAAAAAAAAAAAAAGAAAAAAAAATTACTGTACTTTCGTGTTATAGCGGCCCCCACAATTATGACTATGCCATGGTTGCAGTTATGATTTCGCCAAGATCATCGCAAATCTTATATACGCATCCTATACACGCATATATATATATTCCAAACACAATAACACAATATCGTATATCTTAATACACAATATCCTATATATACCATATACGTTATTATACACATATTATTTACGTCGTATATGGCGTATATACATCATATACACATGTTATATATATACATCATATATGCATCCTACATTACTATAACTTGGTCACATACATCAAGAAATGTTATATATATACATCATATATGCATCCTACATTACTATAACTTGGTCACATACATCAAGAAATGTTATATATATATCATATATTATTATAATGTCATACATGCTTTATAATTTGGCGATAAATCTTGGTCGCTTGGCTATTCATCCTTGGGGGCCGCAATAACACGAAAGTACCAAATTTACAATATATTAACGAAAACATAAACAAAAATATTTCATCCTTGGGGGGCCGCTATAACCCGAAAGTACCAAATTTCTACTTTATTTTTCCATATCTGATAATTTGCCTCTATCCTTATTGTAACTTTAACATTTTTGTAACGATTTTATGCATTTTTATTGCCTATTCAAAGAAAAATTCTTCTAAAGTTACAGAATTTCGTTAAAAATTCTTCTAAAGTTACAGAATTTCGTTAAAGACTGTTAAAATAGTAAAATGCGAACATCATTTGGTCCATTCTCGACCGAAAGCAACAACCATTTTCCCATTGGTTAAAAAAAAAAAATCGTGGCCATAGTGAGTGTAACCGCCTCTGACTTAATTCAATGAGAGCAAAAATCACAGTTGTTTCATTATTCTAAACTGCTGACTAGACCACTACGATAGCAACTTACCAAAACTAGTATCTGAAAAAAAAATTGTACGATTAACCCTTTTATTATGGCCATGTACATAGTTGAAACTATGCAAGATTAGTACGGTCTTTTAATTTGAGTACCACTATTTTTGAATAGTGATATTTGAGTTGTTTCTATCAGAAATTCTGCGTAGAGTTAAAAAGAGAATTACTATTCAGAAATAGTGGTATTAAAATGCGTAAATTAAACGAATCCTGCTACATGGGTTTCGAAGGCGACGTAGTCAAAGGTTTAATAAGTAATTTCTTTGAGGTAAATTTAAATAAGAAAATCTATTTTTCAAGAAATTGTAATTAATTTTAATATAATTAAGTTTTTTGCTCAAATATTTCTTCCTAGCCTTAAATCTTTGGCGCCTTTACTACCTTGGCACCTGTGTGCGCCGCACGCATGGCACACCTCGTCGGCGCGCCCCTGCCTCAAAAGAACGTGTAACAAGAGAGACGAAGCATATTTTACTTGGGTAATTTTGTTTATATGATTTCTATGAATACTGACATTTGAAACACCACCAATTTCTCCGCTTTCTTGCTTAATACTAAAAATTTGCTCAATTATTTTCCGAAACAAAAATTTATTTATTTTTTCTTTTTATGTTACCGTAATGAGATAAAAACAAAAATTAATCGTATAACGTTTTAACAGTGAAATTATAAATATGTGTTTCCTTTTAAGTAATGAAAAATGCTAATTTTTAGTAGTTATTATACGCTTAATTGTTGTAGACTCTGAGGACAAATCACACTAGAACGGATGTGTCCTAATTTATAAAAATATACCGTATGTGATAATAAGTACATAGAAATGTTTTAATTCATTTAAAAAACATATAAATGCACTATTCGTCTTTAATAAAGCTTTCAATTCTAGCATTCTTCTTTTCTTTCTCAATGCACTTAAATTATTTTTAATAGAATTAGAATCGCTTAAAATCTATTTGAGTTTTATAAAATTACATTAAGGAAAAAAGTCTTATTTTAAAGTATCTCAATAATTTATTTTCTATGAATAAATTGCTTTTGTCACTTTTATAGGTTCTTTTTAGAATATTCTTAATCTCTGAAGCACCTTTTTATTTCAATAAACGGACATCATTCTCAAACATTTGGGCTCTCAAAAAATATTAAATGAGATTAAAATAAATGAGAAATAAGATATTTTAAAAAGCTCTATCGACTTTAGTAGTAAAGTAGCCAGTATTTTGAATTAAATTGAAAATTTAACTGATATGTCTTCTTTATTCCCAATAAAGCTTTTGAAGTTTTTATGATTCTAGTAATACTTCTATGAATAGACTCTATCAATCACATCATTTTGTGAAAACTAATGATAGCATAAAATATACATTATTGTTTCTATTGATAAAAAATTAATTAGTGCGTTCAATTCTTAAAGTTTTATGTAAACAAGTAATATATATATATAAAAAAAATAAGTCAATTCCTACTTAGGTCAAAAATTTTTTTTTTTCAGCGATCTAAACGCTTCGCCACTGACGGTATATATCCCTAAATTTATATCCTGCTAAATATTTTTGAAATGTATTAAAAATTAAATAAAAAATAAATAAATAGCTAAAGTACCAAAAATTAATAGCTCGAAAAGTATTTCTCACAAAATTGTTAGACAAACTGCGTTAGAAAGGTAAAAAAATGTATTTTTCTTGATATAAATTTCAAATCTAATGATTATGCCGTTTTTCAAATATTGAATTTCAAAAATTACCAAACTTCACAATGAAGTACCATAGCGAAACAAACACGCGTAAAAAGATAATGGGGCTGTTCACGGACAAAGATCAGGCGGTGCGCGGGCGAAGCAGACTAAAATATGGAGTGATCTATACTTTTGAACAGAAATGAAATGGAGTGAGTCTACACTTTTGAACAGAAATGAAATATAAAACTAAAACTAATTAATTTAATTTAATTAATTAATTAATATTTGAAAAAACTGTATTAACATCAAGTGTCATCCACAACAAGTTTAAAAAAATGTATTTGAGCTTGAGTGGATGAATAAAAAGAATTTTATTAGCGATTGAAAATTTGAACAAGATATATATAGATATATAGAGGGTATGAGCTAATAGTAGGGATTGAATAATAGCTTTCTAATACTGCTGTTTTTGAGACTAAGTATACAAGAATAAATTTGCTAGTTAAGCGAGAATTTGTTTAATCTATCACATAATCAAGAAAAAAAAAGCACCTATAGTTTTTTTACAGGGACACTCAAAAGAATTCCGTTACATTACGGTCTATGGGAAAAAATCATTTTTGGTTTAATTTAATGATTTTACACAATTTCAAACACATTGTAATTGATATAGATCACTAAGGTGCATTACAAGAAGCTTAATATGGAATAGGGTGGGCATAGCACTTATAGTTACTTTACAGGGACAGTCAAAAGAATTCCGTTACATTACGTCTATGGAGAAAAATCGTCTGCGGTTTAATTAAATAATGTTTCACTATTTTAAACGCTTTGAAATTTATATATATCACTAAGGTGCGTTACAGGAGGCTTACTACAGAATATTGTGTGTATAGCAGTCATCATTCATTGACAGGGACACACAAAATAATTATCTACTGTCTGTTAATAATAATTCCTGGAAGTGTGTTTTAAGTTGCTGAACACGATTTTAAATTTAACTCACTTTTTGTCTATTACTTGGTGTGTATAAATTCTGTAGATCATATACAGAGCAGCACAAAAGTTCGCGAACACATTTCCGTTTGTTGACAGAAACTGCAGAAGGAGAATTTTAAACTCTGCTACGCGTTTCCTAACTAAACTAAAATTGAGCATCCTATCTAGTTTATATACAAATCTATAGATCCTATACAGGGCTGAATAAAAGTATTCGGATATTTTTCCGAATATTGTATATGTTGGAAATTCCTGAAATTACGTTTTTAAATAGGTTATGCGTTTTCCCAATTGTTTACTTAGATGTTATCTTTCAGCTTATTAAACGGTAATGATTTGTAAAATTATTTTGGAAGCGTTGGAAAGTGCTACATAATCTATATTTTTCGTTCTTGTTTTATTTTAATTTTATGCAGCCTTTTTGGATACCCTATATGTATTTTAGTATATTTCTGTAATGTTTAGGTGAATTTCGACAGCTTCATTTTTCAGAAAACGACACATTTTCCGAATGATTTTATATAAATTCCTTATCTATCTATCTATTTGCATTTTAACTTCCATAAGATATTTAAATTGCAAAATATTGTGTATAAATATTTAAAATGAAATCAGTGTTTTTCATTTCAAAGCACGAAATTTTCTATTTTGATTTTGTAACCTGCATATAAGATTCATAGGTTAACTAATAAAAATTATATAAGTGAAGTGCAAAGAAAAATATTTAAAAATGCCAGAAATTTAGAAAATGGTCCAAACTGCTGATAATTTATATTTGTAATTTTTATTAATTTAAAATCTTTGCGATAAATATAGTTTAAATTCATTTGCAATACAAATTACACATTGAAATTTATTAACAATTTTATTATGCAGCTTTTTTTCAGTAGGAATAGTTGAATTTTAATTAGTGATGACATATACCTATAAGGGCATTACATACCAAAGTCTTTAAATTATTGCAAACTCATTGACCTATTTCAACAGTTAACACAGTTTATTATTGATATTTAAATAATACTATACTATTGAATTGAAATTGAACAATACTACTAAAAATGTTCTAATAAAGTAAAATTAAGACATTTTTAAACAGTTTTGAAGTTTTAAAATATTTGAAAGACATTAGTTTGAAATAATCAAGTCTTTTTTTGAGTTCCCTACTAACTTAACCATTCATTCATAATTTAAAAAGAAAAAAATGTATCAGAATGTATCAAATGTAACAGAAATTTAATTTTTTACCTCACCCACGTTGTTTTCACTGCTGTTAAAGATTTTTGTTATTTATTGCCATCCTTAAGTGGTGGTAGGTGGAATCTATAATTTTAAAAATTATGCACCCAGGGCTTAATTTCTAAAAAAAAAAAGTACCGGAGCCCTACTATTCTGCAGTACTATCACCAGTAGTACTCCCCTCCCCCCCGTCCGCGGTCACTCCAATCTGCATATTTATATTTCATACATTATTTTCAAAATTTAAAGAATTGGTTTTTTTTTTTTTTTTTTTTCAAAATAAAAATGTTAAATTTTTATTATCAACTATTTCACTTTTTAGTTATTACTACTTCCAAATAGAAACCTTTGTCTAATCTTAATATTAATTAATCACAGCAATTCTACGATTAAATAAGCTCAGGATTACGATTCTGAAATAATGGTAACACAAAAAATGAATAGTTCGCAGCTATCCAGAATAGAAAAAGACTAATTCTGTTTACTCTTCATTCTGATCAAAATAGCATTAAAATGATTTGAAATGGAAATAAATAAATTTTTGAATTTAAGACAGATTGAGCTTGAGCCTGCCAAACCCGAAAACTGATATAAAAAGCGAGCCTGTTTCACCTCCATATCTTACGTGAGCGACACATTACGCCACTTATAAGTGTTTTGACACAAAAGAAGACAAAAGCTTGGAGATGGGAGGAAAATGAAGAGTAATCTGGCTTCGTTTTTCGAAAGCGTTATTGCACTGGACTCCGGAGCGCAGTATTTATGAGCTCCGGTGAATTCTGGCCAATATTTAAATATTTACTAAAAACAGAGAAGTACTGGAACTGAACTCTGGTGGGCTCCGGCGCAAATTCAGCCCTGCATGCACCTAAAATAGACATGTGTCAATTTTATTTCCGGCCTTTTAATGGCTCTCCTAAGCACACATTTTAAAAATTTCTTATCTATAAAATTTCACATTATTACTTCTACATAAATCCGAAACTCTACTAATAATTATTTCACACAATGAGGTGCTTCCCGCGCTCTCCCCATTGTTAGTATACATAACACCTCCTACTTCTTTGTAACTGATCCTGAATTAAGTGAAAGGATGGGAAAGGACATATTGTAGGCTGACAGGCTTTCAAATTTTATGCAGTTATTACTTGACGACGCTGCGATATATTCTAGTGTGTTACAAACATGTCACTTGCGACATTTCCATACGAGGTGCATGAATCCATTCAATTGAAATAAATACATTTTTAAACCTTAATTGCATAGTGATGTAAATTTCCATCACTTTTTATTTAACTTTTAATAAATAAATCAACTTCTTCGCCACCACTATATTTATATAGAAATATTAATCCAGTAAATTTCCCGTGAACTATGTTGCCGAACAGAGTTAAAAATCTATCTTAAAATTTCTGGTGTCTAATATTTAATATATGTATAAAAAACACAATTTTAAAAGAAAAACTCAAGCAAAGAAGGGTTAAGCTTATAAAATATTTTAATTATGCAAATGAAAAGATATATACTTTTAAAGAGGGGTTTAGAGAGAGGTTTAGAGAGGGTTTAGACAAGCTGATAATATTGTAAATTATATTTTAAAATCCATGAATTACTTGAAGTTAACTATATAATCAAAACTTTTGCAAATAGCTTTAAACTAAAATTATTGTCCATTAACTTATTAGATGTAGTCCTTGAAATAAAAAACGATATTTTTAGACAATACCGCCATAAACTTCTTTGAATATCCTCGGTAATTAAAATTAATTCATTTGTTAAACTTCATGAATCAAATGCTACTTATTGACACAGAATTGAATATTATCTATAACGCCCATATTTCATCAAATAATTATCATCTTTTATTATACAGAACAAAAATTATTATGCATGTACAAAAATGATCCTACATTAGGCAAAATTGTTCAAAAGTTATAGCGTTACATTTCCCCTTCTCTAAATCCGTTATAAATCACCTTTTCCCTTCCAATCGAGCGCGTCTGCAGAGTGGGACCCCTCACAAGACTATAACATTTTCTGAGATATAAATTATGCACCCCCCAATAAGAGAACTATTATTTATTACCCCAAAAGAACTTTGATACTTGACTTGGTGAAAATAATTACCGAAACGTCAGTGAAGGCTCACTGTGGAGACGCGAAAACTTTTTGGGTTCCGTCTGTTTGTCTGTCTGGTTGTTCCGCGATGATTGCCGTAAAAAGCGCCCGATTAGGTTGATATTTTCGTGGATATGTTAGTGAGGTACCCGGAATTAGCTGTATAGTTTTTAGTTACATTTAGTTCATTCGTTCGAAGAGTACAGAACATTTCTTTTTAGGTCATACTGCTTTCCTATGGGAATGCAAACGATTCCAAAATTTCATTTTTAACTGAAATGAAAGTCACATATTTGAATAATGGATTTAAACGTAAAATTATTGATGCTATATTTTCGATACATAGGTTTTAAATATGGAAAATTTGAAATTTGTCATTACATTTATTAGAATTCAGAAATTAATTGTTTAAATTAATACATGGAAACATGTTTTACTGGAACATGTTTTGTATCGGTTCGGGAAGTATAAAACAATTTATTTTTATATTTATTAAAAATTTTAAAAGGAATTTCTTTTTACTTTGCTTTTTAATTTATTAGTTGCTTAGCAACCATATTTGAAACTATATCAAAATAATAAAATTCAAGTAACTCGCACTACTTTGCTGCAATATTTTATTAGCAAAATAAATTATTTTCGGGAGATTTCAGTATTCTATTGATATAAATTAGAATTTATTTTGATACAAGTTAAAGTTTAGCTTCTACAGAATGATTACCAAAAGATTTTTTTCTAAAAACAAAAATTACAAAAACATTGAACGTGTAATTTTGATTCAAGTCTCGTAGAATCAGTTTACATTTGTATATGTATATGTCTCACATGAGATATTATTCATTTTCTGGAACATATGTGGATGTTTCGTTGTTGAAAAATTAATGTAATCACTCATACAACGAGTTGGTTCATCTAAAGAAATTAGAGTAGCAAAACGATTGTAATTAACGATAATAATAACGAATTAAAATTAAGTCAATATTGTATAAGTACAACGTAAAGCTGAAAGGCACTGCCTAAACAACAACACACAACGCCATAAATTGTTTTTAATCTTTAAACAAGAAAATCTAATTTAAATAGTAGATACACGAATGCACAAGTATTATTCATTTGCTCAATTATAAACCAGGTGGGTGCCATTCGTTCGATGCGCCAGTTGTAGGAAATTCTTAACTTCTCGCGCATTACGTTACTTGGCGGACAACTTCTCTCTTTTACGCAGAAATCTATGCGTGGGAATTTTCTTTCCAATGTTTTGACTTATTCTGTTTTTTAGCAGGCTTTATAGTACAAATACTTAAAGAATGCACCATATCAACGTATTTCAATAACTCTCGAAAACAGATGTCTGTATTTTTTCATACAAATAAGAGATTTGTGGATTATCCCATCCAAGCGAAGAGATTCTCGTTTTAATCCAGATCTTTCTCGCGTTTGCTCAGAACCTTTTAATGCTGAAGATTGTGTAAGAAACTTACAAGCTAAATTGCTGTGTTTTGTTCGTGATAGGAATAGGATAGTTTAACATTAAAAAAAAAAAAAAAGAAACCTTTCCGAAACTAACTTTGGCGACTTTCGTCTTTAGGCATATTTTAAAATCTGCATCCGAGTTTGAAATCAAAATAATACAAAAGAAAATCACACCCACTTAACAAGCGTAAATTTACCTTTAAAAGGACGTCTTCAGTTTTAAAATTTCTTTATATTAACCATTTGAAAAAAAATTCTTGACTGGAAGTTACTTTGTGATTTCAATATAGGAATATTTTATTTAAAAAGTAAAATTAATTTTAGGCAATCGCTCTGAAAATTCAATAAAATATACTAATCTTTTAGCTCATCATTGAGTATAAATTTGGTTTAGAAATTATGAGGTTTGGGTGAAAAATAATCAGTTTGAAAATTTTAAATATCACATAGAGTTACCATTTCATACTCTTTGATTGAAAATGTTAACTTATTTTTGCGCCAAAGGTTTCAATACATTAGAGATTAGACTAACCTTTTATCTGCTGTTCGAATAAAATTATTGTTTAGAAATAATGAGATTTAGGGGTAAAATAATCAGATTGAAAAACAAAATTCATATTCAGATTATAATAATATTGTCGATACGTTTTTTTCCATTTCGGTCAGCTTTTTCATCACAAAACATCGGAATTTTTGAGCACACAATTTTTACACGGTCATTGGGTACTTACTTTATACAGCGTATAAAAATCTCGAAACATTTAAACAATTTTAAGTACTCAAAAAAAAAAAAAATCTGAAAATAATTCAACACTGATTTTAGGTATGTAGTTATTATCACGAGCTCTGGCAACGGTGGTGGAGTCAGCTAGTCTAGTATTTTTTTTCATTGTAGTGTAATATAATATAATAGTTAATAATATAGTTATATGATAATAATTCTTTTAATAGTTATATAATCTAATATAATAGTTTAATTATAGAGTTATATGTTTTCCATTATTTTGATCCTGAATAAGCAATCTGTGTGTGCTTAATTTAGAATAAAATATTGTAATGAATATAATTTCATTCTATTTATTTTTCTAGATCTTTAAAAAAAGCCAGATTTCGTTCTTTTTACACACAACAGCAACCTTTATTAACCCATTAACCGCCAAAACTATGTGGGCGGAGCCTTCAATATTTTTACTGAAATTCGTTTCCCACCAAAAATTTTGAAAGATAATATTTGGTATCTTTAATAGCAAAGTTTTTGTCATTAAATAAAGTAATTTTGAACATATTAAAATAGTGGTGGCTAGGCAGGGTTTTTTTTTTATACCCTTTTATTTTGAATGTTGCGTTAACGCAACACCAGTGGGTAATGGGTTAAAGTTATAACGGTTCGTCTATCTCAGCTTTTGTCCGCCAAATGACGTTTCAATCGTGCTCGATTCTGATTGGCTATGCTTTAAATGGGCCAACCTTATGATAGAAAAACATTGTTATAAACTAACAGCGAAAGATAGAAATCTCCGCCGTACTAGTTAAAGAGGATGAAGGTGTTAAGAACAAATAACAAATATTAATTCAGTGTATTTTATAATAAACATTACTCTTTGTTTAATTGACGGTGTGAGTTTTAAATAAATAAAACGTTATAATTTAAATGTTTGTAAACAGTAAAACAGTTTTTATAAGGCACTGTCAAACCATGATCTTGCACATGGAAATGGCTTTAGGAGTGTAACCCCCCCCCCTTTCTGGTTTTTTTTTCGTGCTTTTCTTTTTCTTATTAAGCAGTAAAGTTTTAAATATTTAGAACATTTTTGTCCTAGCTAAATATAACAAAAAGTGAAAATACTATTTGTAGCTAAGACACTAATTCTAAAGATAAAGTTTTCAATTATTTTTGCGCATTTTGAGAATATTTATCAATTGGGGCAATAAAACCTGTGAAAACAAAATCGCATGCTAGGGGAAAAAATTTCGTTATATGCAGATTTCAGATACACCAGTTACAGTTAGATTTGTATAGTACTTCTTCTGCCGGGACCATATATATTTTTCGTTTAACAGGGATTCAGTTATAGGAAATTTCCATTTCAGAATATTTTCTGTAGAATATCTTTGGTTTTATATATATATATATATATATATATATATATATATATATATATATATATATATATATTTTTTAGTTTCAACACATGATGATTTATGTTAATTGATTTTCACGTTAATGTTGTATAAAATTCTTGTCGAAAAATATGGTTTATATAAAATGTAGATGTTGTCGTTTAAAAGACTTTCTGTCGTTTAAAAGTGAAGAAAACGACTGTTAATAGATGCTTACTTTCTTCGGAAATTGGTCACTCACTTTGACAAAGACAGCGTTCGCATTATTGGAAGTAAACCCTGCACTATAAGGAATGGCCAATCACTGTCACACTATAGTTTTGAGTTAATGAAGACTGTGCAGGGGAAGTCTCTTTAGGACAGTTCTCAACAGCAAACTGGTCATTTTCATTCTTATATCCTAGAAATTGGCAGATGCTTTTATTCAAGAAAAACGAAATCGATAAAATTTTCCACTTTTTGATAAAGGGAAAGGACCTTTCAGAAAATGCTATCACATTAACCGTTATGTAATGACTTTCGATTTGCAATACCACAGGAAAGGGGGTTTTGTGTTAGACGTCATATTATGACTCAATATATAATGAATTTACCGAAATATAAAAAACGCTATTCGATACCAAATTACTTCAATAGTCATGTCTGCTAATTTCATGAATTTACTTGCAAAAATGAACCTGTGAATTTGTCGGAAAACTTCGCTTTGTTGAGGGGGGGGGGGGATATTTCTTTCTTTCAGTCTTTCTTTTGAGAACAGCCTCAACTGCATCCCTTCCATTGCGTTTGTATTTCCACGGCTCTCGCTATAAGATGAAGTCAGGCCGTGCTTAGAGTAACGAGGGATATGAGGTCAAAACGATTTTGCATACTATAACTCGGTAGTAACTGCTGAAAATGAACTCTACTCCCAATAGATCCCGTTAGAGATTAAGTTTTGAAAGAGAATGAATCACATAATGTAAACATCTGATGCGAAGAATTTTTCTATATTTTTGTCCCCGCTCACCATCAGCGGGGACAAAAATAATAAATCGTAGTTTTCGTGATGAAATTTTACGACATACTGTCAGAATATAAACGGAAGATTCGGATGAAATTTTTTAATTCAGCCCCCTTTTTTACAAAATTTTCCGTGAGGAAAAGAGGAGGAGGGGGGGGGGTATAAAAACGTATCTCCGTATTCATCATGGTTTTAGAGATTAAATTTGGGAAGCGGGTGATTTCCTAAATATAAACAAGAAATAAGAAGAAATTTTCGTAAAGGGAATACATTAATGTTTTTATTTTAATTATTTACAGATTTTTATCCTACATTTCACACATTCACTAAATTATTTTCATTCATAAATGTAGATCATTTTATTTAGCAGATCAAACAGCATTTTTTATTTTTCTATAAAAGCAATGCATCTTAAAATAAAGTAAATAAAAATAAAATTAAATGACAGCGTCCAATTGATGTTTAAACCTAATTTTCAGGTCATGACAATCACAACAAAGTGAGCACAAGCAAACAATCGACAAAAATGAAATATATATTACATTTATTAGAAAATAAATATATATATTATTCGAATTTTCATTGCTGCACTGTGAATGTTTGAAATTTTATCGAATGTGGTAAAGAAATTTCCTCTCCCAAACGTGTCAGAGAAATCCACAATGACGATCAGAGGATTTTCTTTTTCTTTTAGAACACATTTTAGTTCAATTTATGGAATGTCACAACAGTCTTTCCTATGAAGCTTTATTTGCAAATCACTGTTTTAAAAGCACGTAATTGTGTTAAAATTACTCTAGTCACATGATGTATATTGGATTTGTTTATGTTAAATGTGAGAAAAGCTGTTGCTGAATAAAAAGTATATATTTGCTAGTTTTTATTAATTGCACTAAATATTGCTCCATCATAAATGTTAATTTGAATTTCATTCCAACCAACCAACGACACTTCATCAGGTGAGTCGACTCAGAATGTCCTCTCCTCAAGCAAGGAATTCAACTCAGACTCGACTCCTCAAAATGAGTCGAAAAGTCCATCCCTTAAGGGTGTACTCAAATCCAAACTGCTTATTTTGAGACACATTCGTAAATTCATTTTTGCTCTAAAATGCATCCAATTGGCAGGTTCTCTTATTCAGAAACTTTATAATGTCCCCACTGTCTCGATTTTTTGATAAAGGCAGAATATATTTCAAAAAATGCTGTCAACGTGGACATTTTGAACCGAATTTCGAGAAGCGATAGCGCTGGAAACAACAACAACAACAAAAAGATCGTACTGTGAAAATAATTGTCTGTAAATCAATTTCTAATTAATTGAACGAAAAATAAAAACATGGGGCCCTTATAAATGTCTTTATAAATCACGCCACCAAATTTCCTGTTGTTATTTTTAAAAATGAGTCTGGGAATGTGTGTCAAAATTTTGAGTTGTTGAGCGTGGAAAAATATTTTTTTTTTAATACCGCCTTAAAGCATATTTGGGGTTATTTGTGCTGCTACATCAGTTATTCCTTCTTTTAATTGTTCCATTGTATGGATCTTCACTGCGTACACTACACTTTCGACTTCATGAACTCACTCTCAAAAAGTCTAGAGGTGGCGCTTAGGAGAACGCGTCGCCCACAACCTCTGTGAACCGCGACCTTTCCACCTATCGGGAACTGTTCATTGAGGTACAGTGTCTAGAATAACTTCTAGACACTGTAATTGAGGTAGTCACCAACAATTCGTACGAAATAAGGTGGTGCACCGTCTTGATGGAAAACAGTTGTGCTTTTTATCCTACTAGTTTCTAATTGCGGTAGCAAAATTTTTTGTAGCATACCAAGGTATATGTTCCCTGTAATTGTTGGCTCCGAAAACATAAAAGGTCCATACATTCTACACAACTGCAGTTCTTTCTTCTACTGTAAACATTTCCTAAAAAATCTGGAAAACAAAGGAATAATTTTAAAATGTTTTATATGAAAATGTCAAGGCACTTTTGAAACAACCTGTATTACAATGCAGAAAATGAATGTTTGAAAAATAAAATGTAATAAGAGACTTGTTAATGCTTATTTTTATTATCTTGTTTACATTCAGCCAATGTCGTAAAAATGATATTATACGTACTTGCAACATTAAGGGATATCTATGAACGACATTTCAATATATCTACGCACATTCAGCGTATCTAACGAAGTTGTAATCTTGAACGACCGAAGTGAGCGAACAGTTCTGACGAACCGCCCATTTGTATACTTAATATCAGAAAAATGTGATCGAAGCGTCTGCTGTTAGAGATGCACAAAAAGAAAATGTCTATATAGAATTTTTGAGAGCGAACAGTTTTGAAGAACCGCCCATTTGTATACTTAATATCAGAAAAATGTGATCGCGCGGCGTCTGCCGTTAGAGGTGCACGAAAAGAAAATGTCTATATAGGAATTTTCTGTAGGAATCTATAGTTATTTACATGAAAAAAATTCTTTTAAAAAGTTTTATAGAGAAATCTGTACAGATTGCTCTAGAAATTTTTTCTTTAGAAAATTTTACATAGAAATCTATAGCGATTACTATAGAAAAAAATATTTATATTAAAATCAATTTATATTGCTAAGAAAAATTTTATAAAGAAATCTGAAATTATTGCTCTATTATTATTTGTATTTAAATAATAATAATAATAATAATAATAATAATGTAGAGCCTATAACGGTGTTACAATATTATAAAAATTAAAGATGGGTTTTATACATAAAAATATTTTTATTTAAAAAAAATCATTTTATGTAATTTTTAAATTGAGGCTTATCTTTATTTAAACGCTTTCGAATTTCTGACTTTTATTTTTTAATATTGAAAGATTACAAAATTTCTTTCAACAGTAGGTCATTTTAATGAGACTATTCGTCTAATTATTATTTTAAGTAATAATAATAATAATCTTATGCAGCTAATTTATATATGCCTTCACTTGTAAGAAGTGCATACATTTTTGAGAAAATTTACGTATATTTATGACTTAAAATCAATAAAAAATATATATTTATTTTCTTACAAAGCAAAATTCAAAATAATAGTGTTGTTTAAACCTATATTTAGAGTTTTGTAGAAGTGGAACTCCTGATTTTTAAGATGGCAAGCTTTAAAATTTCTTACAAGCTTTATATTTCTTACAAGTTTAAAATTTCTTACAAAATTTTTAGAAAACTTAATAATAAGTGACCAATATTAATACCATTTTATAAAAAGTGATAATTTAAAAAATATGTGTAATTATAAAATAACGTAAAAAAATAAGTCGATTGTGTTTTGGACAGATGAAAGAATATGAGAGAATTATACATGATAGTTTTGTCAGACATTTTCCTACTAACACAACCACTACTTTGTAAGAATTCCTTTTCCCCTTGCTCGCCATGTTCATATTTAAGTATGGTACTAGTCTTCGTTTTGCTACGTAGAGAGATTAGATTAGCCTGACACCCCCTAGAGTAGTGTTGGGCAAATCAAGAAACATTTTTAGGTACGTGCCTAATAATGCCTAAACATTAAACAAGACACAACGCCTAACGCCAAAATTAGTCTTTAAACCAATCGGAATTATACTACATACGTGCATTTACGAGTATAATTTATTTACTAAATACTACTAAATAATAAATTTTACTAATAGCGAGAGATCGAGAAGATCTCTGCCACTATACTTCAACGAAACTACAAGTAACTACAATTGCAAATTTCGCGTATATTATAATTAAAAAGGCATTTTAAATAATTTACGGTGTGAGTTTTAATTAAAAATACCATTTTAATTTCATTGTTCGAAAATAACAAAATACTTTTAAAAGATACTCTCGTAGCATGAGGGTGCACATGGAAATGACTTTAGTGCTTTAACCTCCCCCCCACACATTATGTTTTTTTCTCGCTTTTCCTTTTCTTATTCTGCTGTAAAATTTTCAATATCTAGAATATTTTTGTCTTAGCCGAATGTAACAAAAACTGAAAATACTAATTGCAGCTAATACACTAATTGTAAAGATAATTGTTTAATTATTTTTGCGCATTTGGTGAATATGTATCAATTGCTGCAGTAAATCCTGTGAAAACGGAATCGCATGCTATGGGAGAAAATCTCATTATATGCAGATTTCAGATACTCCATTTAGATTTGAATAGTATTTCTTCAGTCGAAACCATGGATATTTTCCTTTTACCAGGTATTCAGTAATATGTAATTTCTATTTTATAAT
This sequence comes from Maratus michaelseni, assembly GCA_963931845.1. Taxonomy (NCBI): domain Eukaryota; kingdom Metazoa; phylum Arthropoda; class Arachnida; order Araneae; family Salticidae; genus Maratus; species Maratus michaelseni. Next base: position 44,795,976 of record OZ007592.1, on the reverse strand, counting down.
ATTTTCTGTAAATGGCTTTGATTTTTTTTAAATTTCAACACATGATAATTTTGGTTAATTGATTTTCCCGATATTATTGTATAAAATTCTGGTCCAAAAATATGATTCATTTAAAACGTAGATACTGTAGTTTAAAAGTGAAGGAAACGACTATAATAGATGCCTACCATTTCCGCAAATTGGTCACTCGCTTTGACAAAGACAGCGTTCGCATTATCCGAAGTAAGCCCTGCACTATAAGGAATTGTCAGTTACTGTCACACTATAGTTTTGAGTTAATGAGGACTGTATAAATTAAATCTCTTTAGGACTATGGTGATGTATCTATCCTCCCCGGTGCATTTCAACAAATGGCGCTACAAGCGCACATAAGAAAATTCACTTCAACTTCCACTCCTTGTTTATGTCATGAAAGGTGTGGCGCTGCGCTGCTGTTAAGCCGCTGCAACAAAGGATCATGTTCTAAGTTAAGTTTTATTATATTAAAGGTTTATGTTTGCTTAAATTGGAGTCTTTATTTGCATATTGAACATTGCTACAACATAGCAAAACGCAACCCACTTCAGGACTTTCCTTAACAGAAAACTGGTCATTTTTATTCTGATATGCTAGAAGTTGGCATGTGGTTTTATTCAAGAAATACGAAATCGATAAAGTTTACCATTTTTTGATAAAGGGAAAGGACCTTTCAGAAAATGCTGTCACACTTACTGTTATGAACCGACTTTCGATTTGCAATACCACAGGAAAAGGGGTCTTGTGAGTGACGTAATATTATGACTCAATATGTAACACATTTACCGAAATATAAAAAACGCTATACGATCCCAATTCGCTTCAATAGTCATGTCTGTTAATTTCATGACTTTACTTGGAATAATGAACCTGTGAATTTGTCAGAAAATTTCGCGTTGTTTAGGGGAGACATATTTCTTTCTGTCTTTTTTTTTTTTTTAACTGCCTTAATTACATCCCTTCCAATGCGTTTGTATTTCAAAATTAATTGGATCAACGAATTGCAGGAAAAACAAAGAACATGCTAGCTATGCAGACATAACAATCACAAGTATTCTGTTGCTGTGCTATTGTATCATTCATTTGATTTTTCGCACTTTACCTTAACCATTGCTGAGTCGTCGTGTGGATGGGAAATTTTGAAGCAAATCGATAAAATTATATTGTTTTCTGGGTGTTTCAAAAGGCTCTTCACATTTCCCTGAAAAGGGCTTTTAATAAAGAACTCGTTAGTACAAATAAGAAGTTCAAGGTATAATCAATGCATTTCAATGTGGTTGCATTGTGAGTCTATGCATAGGCTCCACCTTTCTTGCGTGGCGCGAAAGACATCTGCAAGCATATGTGGTGTTATTTGTGATATTATTCCTTGTTTTACTTGTTCAATTGTGTGGATCTCCTTCGACTTCATGAAAACACACACACACACACACACACACACACACACACACAAAAATAAAAAATCTGGGAGGGTTAAGTGAGGGGAGCGCCGCGCCCACAATATGCGAGAACCGAGACCTATCACATGTCCGGGAATTGTTTATCGCGGTAGTCTCGAACAATTCGTATGAAATGGGGTGGTGCACAGTCTTGATGGAAAACAATTGCGATTTTTATCCCATCAGTCTCTAATATGGTGCTGCAAAAAAATTACAGCACATCAAGGTAGCTATTTCCTGTAATTGTTGGCTCTGAAAACATAAAATGTCCATAGATTCTGTACAGCTGCAGTTCTTTCTTTTATTGTAAACATTTTTTTAATAACCTGGAATGCAAAGGAATCTTCGTAAAACGTTTTTACATGAAAATGTGAAGAGACTTTGAAACAATCTATATTATAATGCAGAAAAAGTATTTAAAAAAATGAAATGTAATAAGAAACTTTTGTCAGTGCCTTATTTTTATTATCTGGTTTATATTCGGCCAATGTCGTAAAACTGATATTATACGTGTAACATTCAGGGATATCTATCGACATTCGTCAAAACAATGTAATTTTTTTGATATTTTAAGATACCTATCGAAATTTAGCGATTGGACGAAGTTGTAATCTTGACCGATGTGAACAAACAGTTCTGAAGGACCGCCCATTTGTATAGTTTATATCAAGAGAATGTTATCGAGACGTCTGCCGTTAAAGTTGTACAGTAAGAAAATGTCTATATAGAAATTTTCTGTAAGAATCTATCATTATTTATATAGAATTTTTTTTTGGAAAAGTTTTATACAGAAATTTGTACAGATTGCTCTAGACAATTTTCCTTCGAAAATTTTATATAGAAGTCTGTAGTGATTGCTGCAGAAAAATTCATTTAAAACATTTTGTACTAAAATCAATAGATATTGCTAAGTAAAAATTTTATAAAGCAATATGATATTATTGCTCTATCATTATTTGTATTTATAAAATAATAATGTAGAGACTATAACGATGTTAAAATATTTAAAAAAAATAAAAGATGGGTTTTATACATAATAATGTTTTCACATTTAAAAAGAATCATTTTATGTAATTTGTAAATTGATGCTTATCTTTTAGGTAGATTTCGTAAAAAATACTACCTATTACATTCTCACCTGAGTTGGAAATTTTGAAAAATTTTTGCAGATCTACGCCGATCATGACTCCCAGAACCCAAAACCACCCCCAGTTCAAAACTTTATCTATCTATCTATCTATGTCACTTTTTTCTGACCACGATAACTGGAAAAATTAGTAACTGGAACAAGTTAGAACCTGGTTACTAAGCAAAAAAGAACTAAGTATAAACATATGAATAGGCGGAGCTCCAAAGAACAAAGCTGTTCGTCCTTTTGTTCAGCAAGCAGAGATAACAGCACTGGCGCGCTTTTGCTCTTTCGATTCACGCTGTGCATTCGATTCAGAATACTATTTCTTGTAGGTTATTTTGAATCGGATTTTGAAAACACATTAAATGCAGAAACAAAAAATAAAGAGTTCAAACCAAAAATATTATATAGAAAATAGATACATCTATAATGCTAATTTTTATATTATTTTAAAAAATATAGTATTTTTCAACCCAGTGACAGATGTATTTATTTTTGACACAAACACACGCAAATTCCTACATACTTTCAAAAAATTTTCCCTTACAAGATGCTAATCTTTTTCATGTTTTATTTATTTTCCTGGAACGCCGCGGAACCCCTGAAAAGTATAAGCGGAGCCCCAAGGGCTCCGCGGAGCACACTTTGGGAACCTCTGCCTTAACAGTTTCGCTTTTTTTTTCGACACAATAAACTAAAAATAAGGACTATGCACCACTTTTTCCGTACTTAAATATTTCACTTAGTTAATGGGGGAAAATGTCTGTCAATTAATAAATAAAGCAAAGATTACTGTTAAAAGTTAGTGGTGTCCAAAAGCATTTTTTCACGAAGGAAGTAAACTGTTTTGTCCGAGCGACGTTTGAACAAAGCTGTTAAGTTATTAATCTGAAATCGTCTATTTTGAACTGTTACCTCAAAACAGGGGCGTTCCAGTAGTGTACGGCGCCTCTGTGTGGAAATTCAGTTGGTGTCCCGTAACCTTTGTATCAGCATTTATGAAGAAAATAAAATTCAAATTTGAATTTATCAAATATCAAGAAATAAAATGTAGATACGATTGGGAACGCTGAAAAAAAATTATAATTTAACAAATTACAATAACCATTGGGAAAATGTTCCGAAAGCTTAAAAAAAAAAAAGAAAAAAAAATTACTGTACTTTCGTGTTATAGCGGCCGCCACAATTATGACTATGCCATGGTTCCAGTTATGATTTCGCCAAGATCATCGCAAATCTTATATACGCATCCTATACACGCATATATATATATTCCAAACACAATAACACAATATCGTATATCTTAATACACAATATCCTATATATACCATATACGTTATTATACACATATTATTTACGTCGTATATGGCGTATATACATCATATACACATGTTATATATATACATCATATATGCATCCTACATTACTATAACTTGGTCACATACATCAAGAAATGTTATATATATACATCATATATGCATCCTACATTACTATAACTTGGTCACATACATCAAGAAATGTTATATATATACATCATATATGCATCCTACATTACTATAACTTGGTCACATACATCAAGAAATGTTATATATATATCATATATTATTATAATGTCATACATGCTTTGTAATTTGGCGATAAATCTTGGTCGCTTGGCTATTCATCCTTGGGGGCCGCAATAACACGAAAGTACCAAATTTACAATATATTAACGAAAACATAAACAAAAATACTTCATCCTTGGGGGGCAACGAACACGAAATACCAAATTTCTACTTTATTTTTCCATATCTGATAATTTGCCTCTATCCTTATTGTAACTTTAACATTTTTGTAACGATTTTATGCATTTTTATTGCCTATTCAAAGAAAAATTCTTCTAAAGTTACAGAATTTCGTTAAAAATTCTTCTAAAGTTACAGAATTTCGTTAAAGACGGTTAAAATAGTAAAATGCGAACATCATTTGGTCCATTCTCGACCGAAAGCAACAACCATTTTCCCATTGGTTAAAAAAAAAATCGTGGCCATATTGAGTGTAACCGCCTCTGACTTAATTCAATAAGAGCAAAAATCACAGTTGTTTCATTATTCTAAACTGCTGACTAGACCACTACGATAGCAACTTACCAGAACTAGTATCTGAAAAAAAAAATTGTACGATTAACCCTTTTATTATGGCCATGTACATAGTTGAAACTATGCAAGATTAGTACGGTCTTTTAATTTGAGTACCACTATTTTTGAATAGTGATATTTGAGTTGTTTCTATCAGAAATTCTGCGTAGAGTTAAAAAGAGAATTACTATTCAGAAATAGTGGTATTAAAATGCATAAATTAAACGAATCCTGCTACATGGGTTTCGAAGGCGACGTAGTCAAAGGTTTAATAAGTAATTTGTTTGAGGTAAATTTAAATAAAAAAATCTATTTTTCAAGAAATTGTAATTAATTTTAATATAATTAAGTTAAGTTTTTTGCTCAAATATTTCTTCCTAGCCTTAAATCTTTGGCGCCTTTACTACCTTGGCGCCTGTGTGCGCCGCACGCATGGCACACCTCGTCGGCGCGCCCCTGCCTCAAAAGAACGTGTAACAAGAGAGACGAAGCATATTTTACTTGGGTAATTTTGTTTATATGATTTCTATGAATACTGACATTTGAAACACCACCAATTTCTCCGCTTTCTTGTTTAATACTAAAAATTTGCTCAATTATTTTCCGAAACAAAAATTTATTTATTTTTTCTTTTTATGTTACCGTAATGAGATAAAAACAAAAATTAATCGTATAACGTTTTAACAGTGAAATTATAAATATGTGTTTTCTTTTAAGTAATGAAAAATGCTAATTTTTAGTAGGTATTATACGCTTAATTGTTGTAGACTCTGAGGACAAATCACACTAGAACGGATGTGTCCTAATTTATAAAAATATACCGTATGTGATTTTTTTTTTTTACATAAACCCGATGAAGATTTTTCAGATAATAATTACATAGAAATGTTTTAATTCATTTAAAAAACATATAAATGCACTATTCGTCTTTAATAAAGCTTTCAATTCTAGCATTCTTTTCTTTCTCAATGCACTTAAATTATTTTTAATAGAATTAGAATCGCTTAAAATCTATTTGAGTTTTTTAAAATTACATTAAGGAAAAAAGTCTTATTTTAAAGTATCTCAATAATTTATTTTCTATGAATAAATTGCTTTTGTCACTTTTATAGGTTCTTTTTAGAATATTCTTAATCTCTGAAGCACCTTTTCATTTCAATAAACGGACATCATTCTCAAACATTTGGGCTCTCAAAAAATATTAAATGAGATTAAAATAAATGAGAAATAAGATATTTTAAAAAGCTCTATCGACTTTAGTAGTAAAGTAGCCAGTATTTTGAATTAAATTGAAAATTTAACTGATATGTCTTCTTTATTCCCAATAAAGCTTTTGAAGTTTTTATGATTCTAGTAATACTTCTATGAATAGACTCTATCAATCACATCATTTTGTGAAAACTAATGATAGCATAAAATATACATTATTGTTTCTATTGATAAAAAATTAATTAGTGCGTTCAATTCTTAAAGTTTTACCTAAACAAGTAATATATATATAAAAAAAAAATTAAGTCAATTCCTACTTAGGTCAAAAATATTTTTTTTTCAGCGATCTACACGCTTCACTACTGACGGTATATATTCCTAAATTTATATCCTGCTAAATATTTTTGAAATGTATTAAAAATTAAATAAAAAAAATAAATAGCTAAAATACCAAAAATTAATAGCTCGAAAAGTATTTCTCACAAAATTGTTAGACAAACTGCGTTAGAAAGGTAAAAAAATGTATTTTTCTTGATATAAATTTCAAATCTAATGATTATGCCGTTTTTCAAATATTGAATTTCAAAAATTACCAAACTTCACCATGAAGTACCATAGCGAACACGGGTAAAAATATATTGGGGCTGTTCACGGACAAAGATCAGGCGGTGCGCGGGCGAAGCAGACTAAAATATGGAGTGATCTATACTTTTGAACAGAAATGAAATGGAGTGAGTCTACACTTTTGAACAGAAATGAAATATAAAACTAAAACTAATTAATTTAATTTAATTAATTAATTAATATTTGAAAAAACTGTATTAACATCAAGTGTCATCCACAACAAGTTTAAAAAAATGTATTTGAACTTGAGTGGATAAATAAAAAGAATTTTATTAACGATTGAAAATTTGAACAAGATATATATAGATATATAGAGGGTCTGAGCTAATAGTAGGGATTGAATAATAGCTTTCTAATACTGCTGTTTTTGAGAATAAGTATACAAGAATAAATTTGCTAGTTAAGCGAGAATTTGTTTAATCTATCACATAATCAAGGAAAAAAAAGCACTTATAGTTTTTTTTTACAGGGACACTCAAAAGAATTCCGTTACATTACGGTCTATGGGGAAAAATCATTTGTGGTTTATTTTAATGATTTTACACAATTTCAAACACATTGTAATTGATATAGATCACTAAGGTGCATTACAAGAAGCTTAATATGGAATAGGGTGGGCATAGCACTTATAGTTACTTTACAGGGACAGTCAAAAGAATTCCGTTACATTACGTCTATGGAGAAAAATTTGTCTGCGGTTTAATTAAATAATGTTTCACTATTTTAAACGCATTGAAATTTATATATATCACTAAGGTGCATTACAAGAGGCTTACTACAGAATATTGTGTGCATAGCAGTCATCATTCATTGACAGGGACACACAAAATAATTATCTACTGTCTGTTAATAATAATTCCTGGAAGTGTGTTTTAAGTTGCTGAACACGATTTTAAATTTAACTCACTTTTTGTCTATTACTTGGTGTGTATAAATTCTGTAGATCATATACAGGGCAGCACAAAAGTTCGCGAACACATTTCCGTTTGTTGACAGAAACTGCAGAAGGGGAATTTTAAACTCTGCTACGCGTTTCCTAACTAAACTAAAATTGAGCATCCTACCTAGTTTATATACAAATCTATAGATCCTATACAGGGCTGAATAAAAGTATTAGGATATTTTTCCGAATATTGTATATGTTGGAAATTCCTGAAATTACGTTTTTAAATATGTTATGCGTTTTCCAAATTGTTTACTTAGATGTTATCTTTCAGTATTAAACGGTAATGATTTGTAAAATTATTTTGGAAGCGTTGGAAAGTGTTACATAATCTATATTTTTCGTTCTTGTTTTATTTTAATTTTATGCAGCCTTTTTGGATACCCTATATGTATTTTCGTATATTTCTGTAATGTTTAGGTGAATTTCGACAGCTTCATTTTTCAGAAAACGACACATTTTCCGAATAATTTTATATAAATTCTTTATCTATCTATCTATTTGCATTTTAACTTCCATAAGATATTTAAATTGCAAAAAATTGTGTATAAATATTTAAAATGAAATCAGTGTTTTTCATTTCAAAGCACGAAATTTTCTATTTTGATTTTGTAACCTGCATATAAGATTCATAGGTTAACTAATAAAAATTATATAAGTGAAGCGTAAAGAAAAATATTTAAAAATGCCAGAAATTTAGAAAATGGTCCAAACTGCTGATAATTTATATTTGTAATTTTTATTAATTTAAAATCTTTGCGATAAATATAGTTTAAATTTATTTGCAATACAAATTACACATTGAAATTTATTAACAATTTTATTATGCAGCTTGTTTTCAGTAGGAATAGTTGAATTTTAAATAGTGATGACATATACCTATAAGGGCATTACATACCAAAGTCTTTAAATTATTGCAAACTCATTGACCTATTTCAACAGTTAACACAGTTTATTATTGATATTTAAATAATAATATACTATTGAATTGAAATTCAACAATACTACTAAAAATTTTCTAATAAAGTAAAATTAAGACATTTTTAAACAGTTTTGAAGTTTTAAAATATTTGAAAGACATCAGTTTGAAATAATCAAATCTTTTTTTGAGTTCCCTACTAACTTAATCATTCATTCATAATTTAAAAAGAAAAAAATGTATCAAATGTAACAGAAATTTAATTTTTTACCTCACCCACGTTGTTTTCACTGCTGTTAAAGATTTTTGTTATTTATTGCCATCCTTAAGTGGTGGTAGGTGGAATCTATAATTTTATAAATTATGCACCCAGGGCTTAATTTCTAAAAAAAAAAAGTACCGGAACCCTACTATTCTGCAGTACTAACACCAGTAGTACTCCCCTCCCCCCCGTCCGCGGTCACTCCTATCTGCATATTTATATTTCATACATTATTTTCAAAATTTAAAAAATTGGTTTTTTTTTTTTTTTTTTTTTTTTTTTTTTTTTTTTTTCAAAATAAAAATGTTAAATTTTTATTATCAACTATTTCACTTTTTAGTTATTACTACTTCCAAATAGAAACCTTTGTCTAATCTTAATGTTAATTAATCACAGAATTCTACGATTAAATAAGCACAGGATTACGATTCTGAAATAATGGTAACACAAAAAATGAATAGTTCGCAGCTATCCAGAATAGAAAAAGACTATTTCTGTTTACTCTTCATTCTGATCAAAATAGCATTAAAATGATTTGAAATGGAAATAAATAAAATTTTGAATTTAAGACAGATTGAGCTTGAGCCTGCCCAAACCCGAAAACTGATATAAAAAGCGAGCCTGTTTCACCTCCATATCTTACGTGAGCGACACATTACGCCACTTATAAGTGTTTTGACACAAAAGAAGACAAAAGCTTGGAGATGGGAGGAAAATGAAGAGTAATCTGGCTTCGTTTTTCGAAAGCGTTATTGCAATGGACTCCGGAGCGCAGTATTTATGAGCTCCGGTGAATTCTGGCCAATATTTAAATATTTACTAAAAACAGAGAAGTACTGGAACTGAACTCTGGTGGGCTCCGGCGCAAATTCAGCCCTGCATGCACCTAAAATTGACATGTGTCAATTTTATTTCCGGCCTTTTAATGGCTCTCCTAAGCACACATTTTAAAAAATTCTTATCTATAAAATTTCACATTATTACTTCTACATAAATCCGAAACTCTACTAATAATTATTTCACACAATGAGGTGCTTCCCGCGCTCTCCCCATTGTTAGTATACATAACACCTTTACTTCTTTGTAACTGATCCTGAATTAAGTGAAAGGATGGGAAAGGACATATTGTAGGCTGACAGGCTTTCAAATTTTATGCAGTTATTACTTGAAGACGCTGCGATATATTCTAGTGTGTTACAAACATGTCACTTGCAACATTTCCATACGAGGTGCATGAATCCATTCAATTGAAATAAATACATTTTTAAACCTTAATTGCATAGTGATGTAAATTTCCATCACTTTTTATTGAACTTTTAATAAATAAATCAACTTCTACGCCACCACTATATTTATATAGAAATATTAATCCAGTAAATTTCCCGTGAACTACGTTGCTGAACACAGTTTAAAATCTATCTTAAAATTTCTGGTGTCTAATATTTAATATATGTATAAAAAACGCAATTGTAAAAGAAAAACTCAAGCAAAGAAGGGTTAAGCTTATAAAATATTTTAATTATGCAAATGAAAAGATATATACTTTTAAAGAGGGGTTTAGAGAGAGGTTTAGAGAGGGTTTAGACAAGCTGATAATATTGTAAATTATATTTTAAAATCCATGAATTACTTGAAACTTGAAGTTAACTATATAATCAAAACTTTTGCAAATAGCTTTAAACTAAAATTATTATCTGTCTATTAACTTATTAGATGTAGTCCTTGAAATAAAAAACGATATTTTTAGACAATACCGCCATAAACTTCTTTGAATATCCTCGGTAATTAAAATTAATTCATTTGTTAAACTTCATGAATCAAATGCTACTTATTGACACAGAATTGAATATTATCTATAACGCCCATATTTCATCAAATAATTATCATCTTTTATTATACAGAACAAAAATTACATGTACAAAAATGATCCTACATTAGGCAAAATTGCTCAAAAGTTATAGCGTTACATTTCCCCTTCTCTAAATCCGTTATAAATCACCTTTTCCCTTCCAATCGAGCGCGTCTGCAGAGTGGGACCCCTCACAAGACTATAACATTTTCTGAGATATAAATTATGCACCCCCCAATTAGAGAACTAATATTTATTACCCCAAAAGAACTTTGATACTTGACTTGGTGAAAATAATTACCGAAACGTCAGTGAAGGCTCACTGTGGAGACGCGAAAAGTTTTTGGGTTCCGTCTGTTTGTCTGTCTGTTTGTTCCGCGATGATTGCCGTAAAAAGCGCCCGATTAGGTTGATATTTTCGTGGGTATGTTAGTGAGGTACCCGGAATTAGCTGTATAGTTTTTAGTTACATTTAGTTCATTCGTTCGAAGAGTACAGAACATTTCTTTTTAGGTCATACTGCTTTCCTATGGGAATGCAAACGATTCCAAAATTTCATTTTTAACTGAAATGAAAGTCACATATTTGAATAATGGATTTAAACGTAAAATTATTGATGCTATATTTTCGATACATAGGTTTTAAATATGGAAAATTTGAAATTTGTCATTACATTTATTAGAATTCAGAAATTAATTTTTTAAATTAATACATGGAAACATGTTTTACTGGAACATGTTTTGTATCGGTTCGGGAAGTATAAAACAATTTATTTTTATATTTATTAAAAATTTTAAAAGGAATTTCTTTTTACTTTCCTTTTTAATTTATTAGTTGCTTAGCAACCATATTTCAAACTATATCAAAATAATAAAATTCAAGTAACTCGCACTACTTTGCTGCAATATTTTATTAGCAAAATAAATTATTTTCGGGAGATTTCAGTATTCTATTGATATAAATTAGAATTTATTTTGATACAAGTTAAAGTTTAGCTTCTACAGAATGATTACCAAAAGATTTTTTTCTAAAAACAAAAATTACAAAAACATTGAACGTGTAATTTTGATTCAAGTCTTGTAGAATGAGTTTACATTTTTATATGTATATGTCTCACATGAGATATTATTCATTTTCTGGAACATATGTGGATGTTTCGTTGTTGAAAAATTAATGTAATCACTCATACAACGAGTTGGTTCATCTAAAGAAATTAGAATACGAAAACGATTGTAATTAACGATAATAATAACGAATTAAAATTAAGTGAATATTGTATAAGTACAACGTAAAGCTGAAAGGCACTGCCTAAACAACAACACACAACGACATAAATTGTTTTTAATCTTTAAACAAGAAAATCTAATTTAAATAGTAGATACACGAATGCACAAGTATTATTCATTTGCTCAATTATAAACCAGGTGGGTGCCATTCGTTCGATGCGCCAGTTGTAGGAAATTCTTAAATTCTCGCGCATTACGTCACTTGGCGGACAACTTCTCTTTTTTACGCAGAAATCTATGCGTGGGAATTTTCTTTCCAATGTCTTTACTTATTCTGTTTTTTAGCAGGCTTTATAGTACAAATACTTAAAGAATGCACCATATCAATGTATTTCAATAACTCTCGAAAACAGATGTCTGTATTTTTTCATACAAATAAGAGATTTGTGGATTATCCCATCCAAGCGAAGAGATTCTCGTTTTAATCCAGATCTTTCTCGTGTTTGCTCAGAACCTTTTAATGCTGAAGATTGTGTAAGAAACTTACAAGCTGAATTGCTGTGTTTTGTTCCTGATAGGAAAAGGATAGTTTATCATAAAAAAAAGGAAACCTTTCCGAAACTAACTTTGGCGACTTTCGTCTTTAGGCATATTTTAAATTCTGCATCCGAGTTTGAAATCAAAATAATACAAAAGAAAATCACACCCACTTAACAAGCGTAAATTTACCTTTAAAAGGACGTCTTCAGTTTTAAAATTTCTTAATATTAACCATTTGAACAAAATTCTTGACTGGAAGTTACTTTGTGATTTCAATATAGGAATATTTTATTTAAAAAATAAAATTAATTTTAGGCAATCGCTCTGAAAATTCAATAAAATATACTAATCTTTTAGCTAATCATTGAGTATAAATTTGGTTTAGAAATTATGAGGTTTGGGTGAAAAATAATCAGTTTGAAAATTTTAAATATCACATAGAGTTACCATTTCATACTCTTTGATTGAAAATGTTAACTTATTTTTGCGCCAAAGCTTTCATTACATTAGAGATTAGACTAACCTTTTATCTGCTGTTCGAATAAAATTATTGTTTAGAAATAATGAGATTTAGGGGTAAAATAATCAGTTTGAAAAACAAAATTCATATTCAGATTATAATAATATTGTCGATACGTTTTTTTCCATTTCGGTCAGCTTTTTCACCACAAAACATCGGAATTTTTGAGCACACAATTTTTACACGTGCTGGTGAGTTCTGGGCCTCCTAATTGGAGATGGTTGCTAATGCCCAATCACATAAACTCTCTACATTAGTTAAAGGAAGCACGGGTTAATGCTTCTTCTGGAAACGCTGGGTGTTGAATTATCAGGTTAAAGGTGTGATCGTGGCTTCTGGACGTCGGTGAAAATTTATAATGATCCCATAAAAGTTACTCATATTATTGAATTAAATTAACTATTCTAATAAAAAAAAAGATCAGATTATTACGTTGTGATTATTTACGCCGCCCTACGTCTTATGAAGCCGGACTAGATAAAGTATATAAATCCCTAACATACTCATAAATTATAAACTAGTCCTCCTGATAAACCAACTAAAATTAAAAAAACAATTAAATCAAAGAAAAAGAAGAAAAACACCACTCGATGATATATGAGTGTTAACCCATATAAATTAAATACAAAGAGTTAAATGTAAACGAAAAACATTTATTTACATATCTATTTACAAAGACATAAAAAAATAGAGAACAAACATACCTAACAGGATGTTAAATTTTAAGTATAAAAATAAGATGAAACAATTGAATACTCATTAAAAAAGTTAGTGAGTCTTTTTCCGACTCGCACTACCGCACTTACGTGCATTAATTATATTTCAGAGAAGGAACAATTTCTCTACATTTACTAATGTACTACTACCAGTATTTATTTATTATTATACACATCCAATATGAGGGAATAGAGAACCACAGATACCTGTACTTTCAGAGCGTCCCTGGTCTGCATTATTGGCGATAGTCAAGCTCCACGGGTTAGGGAGAGATCCTCAGTTAAGTCCTCCTTTTTGACTTTTTCGCATCCACACCATTTCGGAAAACTACCTTCGTTTTTACAAACTACCAGCACTCTACTTTTTCTTTGAGATCTTGCTCCATCGTACAGGACGTCAGGTACTCGTCCTCTTCCAGATTTTCTCTTGGGGCTCACTTTTTTCTTTTCCCCCGTCACTGGGCCGTCTATTGGCTCCAGTGTTTTGTAAAGAAGTCTCCTCTCTTATTGGTTTTGCTAAATGTTATTCAGGACCACCTAAGATGGGTTTCCTAAATTGTAAATTTGCTATGCACTTCCAAACAGCTATAAATTTTTCAGCTCGTAAATTTTTTTCTCCGTAAAAGATGTCCTAGTTAGATCGCAGACCAGTGTCTCCGAAGGTAATAAAACTACTCTGGGTGGTCGTTTCTATTTTCCCATACGAAAAAGAAACTATGTACACTAATAAAATAAATACTCCACAGAAATTCCTGGTTATACAATATATATACATAAAAAATACATATTAAAAAAATAAAAGTAAACTAATTTAGTCAGAAATTGGGAGGTGGCTCATATCTGACCACCAACACGGTCATTGGGTACTTACTTTATACAGCGTATAAAAATCTCGAAACATTTAAACAATTTAAATACTCAAAAAAAAATAAAACAAAATCTGAAAATAATTCAACACTGATTTTAGGTATGTAGTTATTATCACGAGCTCTGGCAACGGTGGTGGAGTCAGCTAGTCTAGTATTTTTTTTTCATTGTAGTGTAATATAATATAATAGTTAATAATATAGTTATATGATAATAATTCGTTTAATAGTTATATAATCTAATATAATAGTTTAATTATAGAGTTATATGTTTTCCATTATTTTGCTCCTGAATAAGCAATCTGTGTGTGCTTAATTTAGAATAAAATATTGTAATGAATATAATTTCATTCTATTTATTTTTCTAGATCTTTAAAAAAATATATTTCAGCCAGATTTCGTTCTTTTTACACACAACAGCAGCCTTTATTAACCCATTAACCGCCAAAACTATGTGGGCGGAGCCTTCAATATTTTTACTGAAATTCGTTTCCCACCAAAAATTTTGTAAGATAATATTTGGTATCTTTAATAGCAAAGTTTTTGCCATTAAATAAAGTATTTTTGAACATATTAAAATAGTGGTGGCAAGGCAGTCTTTTTTTTATACCCTTTTATTTTGAATGTTGCGTAAACGCAACACCAGTGGGTAATGGGTTAAAGTTATAATGATTCGTCCATCTCAGCTTTTGTCCGCCAAATGACATTTCAATCCTGCTCGATTCTGATTGGCTATGCTTTAAATGGGCCAACCTTATGATAGAAAAACATTGTTATAAACTAACAGCGCGAGATAGAAATCTCCGCCGTACTAGTTAAATATAAAGAAAAAATTACATCAAAATATGAATTCAGTGTATTTATAATAAACCTTACTCTTTGTTTAATTTACGGTGTGAGTTTTAAATAAATAAAACGTTATAATTTAAATGTTTGTAAACAGTAAAACAGTTTTTATAAGGCACTGTCAAACCATGATCTTGCACATGGAAATGGCTTTAGGAGTGTAACCCCCCCCCCTTTCAGGTTTTTTTTCGTGCTTTTCTTTTTCTTATTAAGCAGTAAAGTTTTAAATATTTAGAACATTTTTGTTCTAGCTAAATATAACAAAAAGTGAAAATACTATTTGTAGTTAAAACACTAATTCTAAAGATAAAGTTTTCAATTATTTTTGCGCATTTTGAGAATATTTACCCAATAAAACCTGTGAAAACAAAATAGCATGCTAGGGGAAAAAATTTCGTTATATGCAGATTTCAGATACACCAGTTACAGTTAGATTTGTATAGTACTTCTTCTGCCGGGACCATATATATTTTTCGTTTAACAGGGATTCAGTTATAGGAAATTTCCATTTCAGAATATTTTCTGTAGAATATCTTTGGTTTTATATATATATATATATATATATATATTTAGTTTCAACACATGATGATTTATGTTAATTGATTTTCACGTTAATGTTGTATAAAATTCTTGTCGAAAAATATGGTTTATATAAAATGTAGATGTTGTCGTTTAAAATACTTTCTGACGTTTAAAAGTGAAGAAAACGACTGTTAATAGATGCTTACTTTCTTCGGAAATTGGTCACTCACTTTGACAAAGACAGCGTTCGCATTATTGGAAGTAAACCCTGCACTATAAGGAATGGCCAATCACTGTCACACTATAGTTTTGAGTTAATGAAGACTGTGCAGGGGAAGTCTCTTTAGGACAGTTCTCAACAGCAAACTGGTCATTTTCATTCTTAGTTGCTAGAAATTGGCAGATGCTTTTATTCAAGAAAAACGAAATCGATAAAATTTTCCACTTTTTGATAAAGGGAAAGGACCTTTCAGAAAATGCTATCACAGTAACCGTTATGTAATGAGTTTCGATTTGCAATACCACAGGAAAGGGGGTTTTGTGAGAGACGTCATATTATGACTCAATATATAATGAATTTACCGAAATATAAAAAACGCTATTCGATACCAAATTACTTCAATAGTCATGTCTGCTAATTTCATTAATTTACTTGCAAAAAGGAACCTGTGAATTTGTTGGATAACTTCGCTTTGTTGAGGGGGGGGGGGATATTTCTTTCTTTCAGTCTTTCTTTTGAGAACAGCCTCAACTGCATCCCTTCCATTGCGTTTGCATTTCCACGGCTCTCGCTATAAGATGAAGTCTGGCCGTGCTTAGAGTAACGAGGGATATGAGGTCAAAACGATTTTGCATACTATAACTCGGTAGTAACTGCTGAAAATGAACTCTACTCCCAATAGATCCCGTGATTAAATTTTGAAAGAGAATGAATCACATAATGTAAACATCTGATGCGAAGAATTTTTCTATATTTTTGTACAAAAATAATAAGTCGTAGTTTTCGTGATGAAATTTTACGACATACTGTCAGAATATAAACGGAAGATTCGGATGATATTTTTTAATTCAGCCCCCTTTTTTTACAAAATTTTCCGTGAGGAAAAGAGGAGGGGAGGGGGTATAAAAACGTATCTCCGTATTCATCATGGTTTTAGAGATAAAATTTGGGAAGCGGGTGATTTCCAAAATATAAACAAGAAATAAGAAGAAATTTTCGTAAAGGGAATACATTAATATTTTTATTATAATTATTTACAGATTTTTATCCTACATTTCACGCATTCACTAAATTATTTTCATTCATAAATGCAGATTATTTTATTTAGCAGATCAAACAGCATTTTTTATTTTTCTATAAAAGCAATGCACCTTAAAATAAAGTAAATAAAAATAAAATTAAATGACAGCGTCCAATTGATGTTTAAACCTAATTTTCAGGTCATGACAATCACAACAAAGTGAGCACAAGAAAACAATCGACAAAAATGAAATATATATTACATTTATTAGAAAATAAATATATTATTCGAATTTTCATTGCTGCACAGTGAATGTTTGAAATTTTATCGAATGTGGTAAAGAAATTTCCTCTCGCAAACGTGTCAGAAAAATCCACAATGACGATCAGAGGATTTTCTCTTTCTTTTAGAACACATTTTAGTTCAATTTATGGAATGTCACAACAGTCTTTCCTATGAAGCTTTATTTGCAAATCATTGTTTTAAAAGCACGTAATTGTGTTAAAATTACTCTAGTCACATGATGTATATTGGATTTGTTTATGTTAAATGTGAGAAAAGCTGTTGCTGAATAAAAAGTATATATTTGCTAGTTTATATTAATTGCACTAAATATTGCTCCATCATAAATGTTAATTTGAATTTCATTCCAACCAACCAACGACACTTCATCAGGTGAGTCGACTCAGAATGTCCTCAGTGTCTAGAATAACTTCTAGACACTGTAATTGAGGTAGTCACCAACAATTCGTACGAAAATAAGGTGGTGCACCGTCTTGATGGAAAACAGTTGTGCTTTTTACCCTACTAGTTTCTAATTGCGGTAGCAAAATTTTTTGTAGCATACCAAGGTATATGTTCCCTGTAATTGTTGGCTCCGAAAACATAAAAGGTCCATACATTCTACACAACTGCAGTTCTTTCTTCTACTGTAAACATTTCCTAAAAAATCTCGAAAACAAAGGAATAATTTTAAAATGTTTTATATGAAAATGTCAAGGCACTTTTGAAACAACCTGTATTACAATGCAGAAAATGAATGTTTGAAAAATAAAATGTAATAAGAGACTTGTTAATGCTTATTTTTATTATCTTGTTTACATTCAGCCAATGTCGTAAAAATGATATTATACGTACTTGCAACATTAAGGGATATCTATGAACGACATTTCAATATATCTACGGACATTCAGCGTATCTAACGAAGTTGTAATCTTGAACGACCGAAGTGAGCGAACAGTTCTGAAGAATCGCCCATTTCTATACTTAATATCAGAAAAATGTGATCGAAGCGTCTGCTGTTAAAGATGCACAAAAAGAAAATGTCTATATAGAATTTTTGAGAGTGAACAGTTTTGAAGAACCGCCCATTTGTATACTTAATATCAGAAAAATGTGATCGTGCGGCGTTTGCCGTTAGAGGTGCACGAAAAGAAAATGTCTATATAGGAATTTTCTGTAGGAATCTATATTTATTTACATGGAAAAAATTCTTTTAAAAAGTTTTATAGAGAAATCTGTACAGATTGCTCTAGAAATTTTTTCTTTAGAAAATTTTACATAGAAGTCTATAGCGATTGCTATAGAAAAAATTATTTATATTAAAATCAATTTATATTGCTAAGTAAAAATTTTATAAAGAAATCTGAAATTATTGCTCTATTATTATTTGTATTTAAATAATAATAATAATAATAATAATAATAATGTTGAGCCTATAACGGTGTTAAAATATTACAAAAATTAAAGATGGATTTTATACATAAAAATATTTTTATTTATATAAAAAAAATCATTTTATGTAATTTTTAAATTGAGGCTTATCTTTATTTAAACGCTTTCGAATTTCGGACTTTTATTTTTTAATATTGAAAGATTACAAAATTTCTTTCAACAGTAGGTCATTTTAATGAGACTATTCGTCTAATTATTATTTTAAGCAATAATAATAATAATCTTATGCAGCTAATTTATATATGCCTTCACTTGTAAGAAATGCATACATTTTTGAGAAAATTTACGTATATTTATGACTTAAAATCAATAAAAAAAATATATTTATTTTCTTACAAAGCAAAATTCAAAATAATAGTGTTGTTTAAACCTATATTTAGAGTTTTGTAGAAGTGGAACTCCTGATTTTTAAGATGGCAAGCTTTAAAATTTCTTACAAGCTTTACATTTCTTACAAGTTTAAAATTTCTTACAAAATTTTTAGAAAACTTAATAATAAGTGACCAATATTAATACCATTTTATAAAAAGTGATAATTTAAAAAATATGTGTAATTATAAAAGAACGTAAAAAAATAAGTCGATTGTGTTTTGGACAAATGAAAGAATATGAGAGAATTATACATGATAGTTTTGTCAGACATTTTCCTACTAACACAACCACTACTTTGTAAGAATTCCTTTTCCCCTTGCTCGCCATGTTCATATTTAAGTATAGTACTAGTCTTTGTTTTGCTACGTAGAGAGATTAGATTAGCCTGACACCCCCTAGAGTAGTGTTGGGCAAATCAAGAAACAATTTTAGGTACGTGCCTAATAATGCCTAAACATTAAACAAGACACAACGCCTAACGCCAAAATTAGTCTTTAAACCAATCGGAATTATACTACATACGTGCATTTACGAGTATAATTTACTTACTAAATACTACAAAATAATAAATTTTACTAATAGCGAGAGATCGAGAAGATCTCTGCCACTATACTTCAACGAAGCTACAAGTAACATGATTACAAGTTTTGCGTATATTATAATTAAAAAGACGTTTTAAATAATTTACGGTGTGAGTTTTAATTAAAAATACCATTTTAATTTCAGTGTTCGTAAATAACAAAATACTTTTAAAAGATACTCTCGTAGCATGAAGGTGCACATGGAAATGACTTTAGTGCTTTAACCTCCCCCTCACACATTGTGTTTTTTTCTCGCTTTTCCTTTTCTTATTCTGCTGTAAAATCTTCAATATCTAGAATATTTTTGTCTTAGCCGAATGTAACAAAAACTGAAAATACTAATTGCAGCTAATACACTAATTGTAAAGATAATTGTTTAATTATTTTTGCGCATTTGGTGAATATGTATCAATTGCTGCAGTAAATCCTGTGAAAACGGAATCGCATGCTATGGGGAAAATCTCGTTATATGCAGATTTCAGATACTCCATTTAGATTTGAATAGTATTTCTTCAGTCGAAACCATGGATATTTTCCGTTTACCAGGTATTCAGTAATACGTAATTTCTATTATATAATATTTTCTGTAAATGGCTTTGATTTTTTTTTAATTTCAACACATGATAATTTTGGTTAATTGATTTTCCCGATATTATTGTATAAAATTCTGGTCCAAAAATATGGTTCATTTAAAACGTAGATACTGTAGTTTAAAAGTGAAGGAAACGACTATAATAGATGCCTACTATTTCCGGAAATTGGTCACTCGCTTTGACAAAGACAGCGTTCGCATTATCCAAAGTAAGCCCTGCACTATAAGGAATTGTCAGTTACTGTCACACTATAGTTTTGAGTTAATGAGGACTGTATAAATTAAATCTCTTTAGGACTATGGTGATGTATCTATCCTCCCCGGTGCATTTCAACAAATGGCGCTACAAGCGCACATAAGAAAATTCACTTCAACTTCCACTCCTTGTTTATGTCATGAAAGGTGTGGCGCTGCGCTGCTGTTAAGCCGCTGCAACAAAGGATCATGTTCTAAGTTAAGTTTTATTATATTAAAGGTTTATGTTTGCTTAAATTGGAGTCTTTATTTGCATATTGAACATTACTACAACATAGCAAAACGCAACCCACTTCAGGACTTTTCTTAACAGAAAACTGGTCATTTTTATTCTGATATGCTAGAAGTTGGCATGTGCTTTTATTCAAGAAATACGAAATCGATAAAGTTTACCATTTTTTGATAAAGGGAAAGGACCTTTCAGAAAATGCTGTCACACTTACTGTTATGAACCGACTTTCGATTTGCAATACCACAGGAAAAGGGGTCTTGTGAGTGACGTAATATTATGACTCAATATGTAACACATTTACCGAAATATAAAAAACGCTATACGATCCCAATTCGCTTCAATAGTCATGTCTGTTAATTTCATGACTTTACTTGGAATAATGAACCTGTGAATTTGTCAGAAAATTTCGCGTTGTTTAGGGGAGACATATTTCTTTCTGTCTTTTTTTTTTTTTTAACTGCCTTAATTACATCCCTTCCAATGCGTTTGTATTTCAAAATTAATTGGATCAACGAATTGCAGGAAAAACAAAGAACATGCTAGCTATGCAGACATAACAATCACAAGTATTCTGTTGCTGTGCTATTGTATCATTCATTTGATTTTTCGCACTTTACCTTAACCATTGCTGAATCGTCGTGTGGAAGGGAAATTTTGAAGCAAATCGATAAAATTATATTGTTTTCTGGGTGTTTCAAAAGGCTCTTCACATTTCCCTGAAAAGGGCTTTTAATAAAGAACTCGTTAGTACAAATAAGAAGTTCAAGGTATAATCAATACATTTCAATGTGGTTGCATTGTAAGTCTATGCATAGGCTCCACCTTTCTTGCGTGGCGCGAAAGACATCTGCAAGCATATGTGGTGTTATTTGTGATATTATTCCTTGTTTTACTTGTTCAATTGTGTGGATCTCCTTCGACTTCATGAAAACACACACACACACACACACACACACACACACACACACAAAAATTAAAAATCTGGGAGGGTTAAGTGAGGGGAGCGCCGCGCCCACAATCTGCGAGAACCGAGACCTATCACATGTCCGGGAATTGTTTATCGCGGTAGTCTCGAACAATTCGTATGAAATGGGGTGGTGCACAGTCTTGATGGAAAACAATTGCGATTTTTATTGCGTCTCTAATATGCTGCTGCAAAAAAATTACAGCACATCAAGGTAGCTATTTCCTGTAATTGTTGGCTCTGAAAACATAAAATGTCCATAGATTCTGTACAGCTGCAGTTCTTTCTTTTATTGTAAACATTTTTTTAATAACCTGGAAAGCAAAGGAATCTTCGTAAAACGTTTTTACATGAAAATGTGAAGAGACTTTGAAACAATCTATATTATAATGCAGAAAAAGTATTTTAAAAAATGAAATGTAATAAGAAACTTTTGTCAGTGCCTTATTTTTATTATCTGGTTTATATTCGGCCAATGTCGTAAAACTGATATTACACGTGTAACAATCAGGGATATCTATCGACATTCGTCAAAACAATGTAATTTTTTTGATATTTCAAGATACCTATCGAAATTTAGCGATTGGACGAAGTTGTAATCTTGACCGATGTGAACAAACAGTTCTGAAGGACCGCCCATTTGTATAGTTTATATCAAGAGAATGTTATCGAGACGTCTGCCGTTAAAGTTGTACAGTAAGAAAATGTCTATATAGAAATTTTCTGTAAGAATCTATCATTATTTATATAGAATTTTTTTTTTGAAAAGTTTTATACAGAAATTTGTACAGATTGCTCTAGACAATTTTCCTTCGAAAATTTTATATAGAAGTCTGTAGTGATTGCTGCAGAAAAATTCATTTAAAACATTTTGTACTAAAATCAATAGATATTGCTAAGTAAAAATTTTATAAAGTAATATGATATTATTGCTCTATCATTATTTGTATTTATAAAATAATAATGTAGAGACTATAACGATGTTAAAATATTTAAAAAAAAATTAAAGATGGGTTTTATACATAATAATGTTTTCACATTTAAAAAGAATCATTTTATGTAATTTGTAAATTGATGCTTATCTTTTAGGTAGATTTCGTAAAAAATACTACCTATTACATTCTCACCTGACTTGGAAATTTTGAAAAATTTTTGCAGATCTACGCCGATCATGACTCCCAGAACCCAAAACCACCCCCAGTTCAAAACTTTATCTATCTATCTATCTATCTATCTATGTCACTTTTTTCTGACCACGATAACTGGAAAAATTAGTAACTGGAACAAGTTAGAACCTGGTTACTAAGCAAAAAAGAACTAAGTATAAACATATGAATAGGCGGAGCTCCAAAGAACAAAGCTCTTCGTCCTTTTGTTCAGCAAGCAGAGATAACAGCACTGGCGCGCTTTTGCTCTTTCGATTCACGCTGTGCATTCGATTCAGAATACTATTTCTTGTAGGTTATTTTGAATCGGATTTTGAAAACACATTAAATGCAGAAACAAAAAATAAAGAGTTCAAACCAAAAATATTATATAGAAAATAGATACATCTATAATGCTAATTTTTATATTATTTTAAAAAATATAGTATTTTTCAACCCAGTGACAGATGTATTTATTTTTGACACAAACACACGCAAATTCCTACATACTTTCAAAAAATTTTCCCTTACAAGATGCTAATCTTTTTCATGTTTTATTTATTTTCCTGGAACGCCGCGGAGCCCCTGAAAAGTATAAGCGGAGCCCCAAGGGCTCCGCGGAGCACACTTTGGGAACCTCTGCCTTAACAGTTTCGCTTTTTTTTTCGACACAATAAACTAAAAATAGGGACTATGCACCACTTTTTCCGTACTTAAATATTTGACTTAGTTAATGGGGGAAAATGTCTGTCAATTAATAAATAAGGCAAAGATTATTGTTAAAAGTTAGTGGTGTCCAAAAGCATTTTTTCACGAAGGAAGTAAACTGTTTTGTCCGAGCGACGTTTGAACAAAGCTGTTAAGTTATTAATCTGAAATCGTCTATTTTGAACTGTTACCTCAAAACAGGGGCGTTCCAGTAGTGTACGGCGCCTCTGTGTGGAAATTCAGTTGGTGTCCCGTAACCTTTGTATCAGCATTTATGAAGAAAATAAAATTCAAATTTGAATTTATCAAATATCAAGAAATAAAATGTAGATACGATTGGGAACGCTGAAAAAAAAATTATAATTTAACAAATTACAATAACCATTGGGAAAATGTTCCGAAAGCTTAAAAAAAAAAAGAAAAAAAAAATTACTGTACTTTCGTGTTATAGCGGCCCCCACAATTATGACTATGCCATGGTTGCAGTTATGATTTCGCCAAGATCATCGCAAATCTTATATACGCATCCTATACACGCATATATATATATTCCAAACACAATAACACAATATCGTATATCTTAATACACAATATCCTATATATACCATATACGTTATTATACACATATTATTTACGTCGTATATGGCGTATATACATCATATACACATGTTATATATATACATCATATATGCATCCTACATTACTATAACTTGGTCACATACATCAAGAAATGTTATATATATACATCATATATGCATCCTACATTACTATAACTTGGTCACATACATCAAGAAGTGTTATATATATATCATATATTATTATAATGTCATACATGCTTTGTAATTTGGCGATAAATCTTGGTCGCTTGGCTATTCATCCTTGGGGGCCGCAATAACACGAAAGTACCAAATTTACAATATATTAACGAAAACATAAACAAAAATATTTCATCCTTGGGGGGCAACGAACACGAAATACCAAATTTCTACTTTATTTTTCCATATCTGATAATTTGACTCTATCCTTATTGTAACTTTAACATTTTTGTAACGATTTTATGCATTTTTATTGCCTATTCAAAGAAAAATTCTTCTAAAGTTACAGAATTTCGTTAAAAATTCTTCTAAAGTTACAGAATTTCGTTAAAGACGGTTAAAATAGTAAAATGCGAACATCATTTGGTCCATTCTCGACCGAAAGCAACAACCATTTTCCCATTGGTTAAAAAAAAAATCGTGGCCATAGTGAGTGTAACCGCCTCTGACTTAATTCAATAAGAGCAAAAATCACAGTTGTTTCATTATTCTAAACTGCTGACTAGACCACTACGATAGCAACTTACCAGAACTAGTATCTGAAAAAAAAAATTGTACGATTAACCCTTTTATTATGGCCATGTACATAGTTGAAACTATGCAAGATTAGTACGGTCTTTTAATTTGAGTACCACTATTTTTGAATAGTGATATTTGAGTTGTTTCTATCAGAAATTCTGCGTAGAGTTAAAAAGAGAATTACTATTCAGAAATAGTGGTATTAAAATGCATAAATTAAACTAATCCTGCTACATGGGTTTCGAAGGCGACGTAGTCAAAGGTTTAATAAGTAATTTGTTTGAGGTAAATTTAAATAAAAAAATCTATTTTTCAAGAAATTGTAATTAATTTTAATATAATTAAGTTAAGTTTTTTGCTCAAATATTTCTTCCTAGCCTTAAATCTTTGGCGCCTTTACTACCTTGGCGCCTGTGTGCGCCGCACGCATGGCACACCTCGTCGGCGCGCCCCTGCCTCAAAAGAACGTGTAACAAGAGA
The DNA here is from genome assembly GCA_963931845.1 of Maratus michaelseni. Classification (NCBI taxonomy): domain Eukaryota; kingdom Metazoa; phylum Arthropoda; class Arachnida; order Araneae; family Salticidae; genus Maratus; species Maratus michaelseni. Next base: position 44,770,593 of record OZ007592.1, on the reverse strand, counting down.
GACGAAGCATATTTTACTTGGGTAATTTTGTTTATATGATTTCTATGAATACTGACATTTGAAACACCACCAATTTCTCCGCTTTCTTGTTTAATACTAAAAATTTGCTCAATTATTTTCCGAAACAAAAATTTATTTATTTTTTTCTTTTTATGTTACCGTAATGAGATAAAAACAAAAATTAATCGTATAACGTTTTAACAGTGAAATTATAAATATGTGTTTTCTTTTAAGTAATGAAAAATGCTAATTTTTAGTAGGTACTATACGCTTAATTGTTGTAGACTCTGAGGACAAATCACACTAGAACGGATGTGTCCTAATTTATAAAAATATACCGCATGTGATTTTTTTTTTACATAAACCCGATGAAGATTTTTTAGATAATAAGTACATAGAAATGTTTTAATTCATTTAAAAAACATATAAATGCACTATTCGTCTTTAATAAAGCTTTCAATTCTAGCATTCTTCTTTTCTTTCTCAATGCACTTAAATTATTTTTAATAGAATTAGAATCGCTTAAAATCTATTTGAGTTTTATAAAATTACATTAAGGAAAAAAGTCTTATTTTAAAGTATCTCAATAATTTATTTTCTATGAATAAATTGCTTTTGTCACTTTTATAGGTTCTTTTTAGAATATTCTTAATCTCTGAAGCACCTTTTCATTTCAATAAACGGACATCATTCTCAAACATTTGGGCTCTCAAAAAATATTAAATGAGATTAAAATAAATGAGAAATAAGATATTTTAAAAAGCTCTATCGACTTTAGTAGTAAAGTAGACAGTATTTTGAATTAAATTGAAAATTTAACTGATATGTCTTCTTTATTCCCAATAAAGCTTTTGAAGTTTTTATGATTCTAGTAATACTTCTATGAATAGACTCTATCAATCACATCATTTTGTGAAAACTAATGATAGCATAAAATATACATTATTGTTTCTATTGATAAAAAATTAATTAGTGCGTTCAACTCTTAAAGTTTTACCTAAACAAGTAATATATATATATAAAAAAAAATTAAGTCAATTCCTACTTAGGTCAAAAATATTTTTTTTCAGCGATCTACACGCTTCGCCACTGACGGTATATATTCCTAAATTTATATCCTGCTAAATATTTTTGAAATGTATTAAAAATTAAATAAAAAAAAATAAATAGCTAAAATACCAAAAATTAATAGCTCGAAAAGTATTTCTCACAAAATTGTTAGACAAACTGCGTTAGAAAGGTAAAAAAATGTATTTTTCTTGATATAAATTTCAAATCTAATGATTATGCCGTTTTTCAAATATTGAATTTCAAAAATTACCAAACTTCACAATGAAGTACCATAGCGAACACGCGTAAAAATATATTGGGGCTGTTCACGGACAAAGATCAGCGGTGCGCGGGCGAAGCAGACTAAAATATGGAGTGATCTATACTTTTGAACAGAAATGAAATGGAGTGAGTCTCCACTTTTGAACAGAAATGAAATATAAAACTAAAACTAATTAATTTAATTTAATTAATTAATTAATATTTGAAAAAACTGTATTAACATCAAGTATCATCCACAACAAGTTTAAAAAAATGTATTTGAACTTGAGTGGATAAATAAAAAGAATTTTATTAACGATTGAAAATTTGAACAAGATATATATAGATATATAGAGGGTGTGAGCTAATAGTAGGGATTGAATAATAGCTTTCTAATACTGCTGTTTTTGAGAATAAGTATACAAGAATAAATTTGCTAGTTAAGCGAGAATTTGTTTAATCTATCACATAATCAAGGAAAAAAAAGCACTTATAGTTTTTTTTACAGGGACACTCAAAAGAATTCCGTTACATTACGGTCTATGGGGAAAAATCATTTGAGGTTTATTTTAATGATTTTACACAATTTCAAACACATTGTAATTGATATAGATCACTAAGGTGCATTACAAGAAGCTTAATATGGAATAGGGTGGGCATAGCACTTATAGTTACTTTACAGGGACAGTCAAAAGAATTCCGTTACATTACGTCTATGGAGAAAAATCGTCTGCGGTTTAATTAAATAATGTTTCACTATTTTAAACGCATTGAAGTTTATATATATCACTAAGGTGCATTACAAGAGGCTTACTACAGAATATTGTGTGTATAGCAGTCATCATTCATTGACAGGGACACACAAAATAATTATCTACTGTCTGTTAATAATAATTCCTGGAAGTGTGTTTTAAGTTGCTGAACACGATTTTAAATTTAACTCACTTTTTGTCTATTACTTGGTGTGTATAAATTCTGTAGATCATATACAGGGCAGCACAAAAGTTCGCGAACACATTTCCGTTTGTTGACAGAAACTGCAGAAGGGGAATTTTAAACTCTGCTACGCGTTTCCTAACTAAACTAAAATTGAGCATCCTACCTAGTTTATATACAAATCTATAGATCCTATACAGGGCTGAATAAAAGTATTAGGATATTTTTCCGAATATTGTATATGTTGGAAATTCCTGAAATTACGTTTTTAAATATGTTATGCGTTTTCCAAATTGTTTACTTAGATGTTATCTTTCAGTATTAAACGGTAATGATTTGTAAAATTATTTTGGAAGCGTTGGAAAGTGTTACATAATCTATTTTTCGTTCTTGTTTTATTTTAATTTTATGCAGCCTTTTTGGATACCCTATATGTATTTTCGTATATTTCTGTAATGTTTAGGTGAATTTCGACAGCTTCATTTTTCAGAAAACGACACATTTTCCGAATGATTTTATATAAATTCTTTATCTATCTATCTATTTGCATTTTAACTTCCATAAGATATTTAAATTGCAAAAAATTGTGTATAAATATTTAAAATGAAATCAGTGTTTTTCATTTCAAAGCACGAAATTTTCTATTTTGATTTTGTAACCTGCATATAAGATTCATAGGTTAACTAATAAAAATTATATAAGTGAAATGTAAAGAAAAATATTTAAAAATGCCAGAAATTTAGAAAATGGTCCAAACTGCTGATAATTTATATTTGTAATTTTTATTAATTTAAAATCTTTGCGATAAATATAGTTTAAATTTATTTGCAATACAAATTACACATTGAAAGTTATTAACAATTTTATTATGCAGCTTTTTTTCAGTAGGAATAGTTGAATTTTAAATAGTGATGACATATACCTATAAGGGCATTACATACCAAAGTCTTTAAATTATTGCAAACTCATTGACCTATTTCAACAGTTAACACAGTTTATTATTGATATTTAAATAATAATATACTATTGAATTGAAATTGAACAATACTGCTAAAAATGTTCTAATAAAGTAAAATTAAGACATTTTTAAACAGTTTTGAAGTTTTAAAATATTTGAAAAACATCAGTTTGAAATAATCAAATCTTTTTTTGAGTTCCCTACTAACTCAACCATTCATTCATAATTTAAAAAGAAAAAAAATGTATGAGAATGTAACAGAAATTAAATTTTTAACTCACCCACGTTTTCGCTGCTGTTAAAGATTTTTGTTATTTATTGCCATGCTTAAGTGGCGGTAGGTGGAATCTATAATTTTACAAAATATGCACCCAGGGCTTAATTTAAAAAAAAGTACCGGAGCCCTTACATCTATCTGCGTTTACTTAGCTATCAACTATTTCACTTTTAAGTTATTACTACTTCCAAATAGAAACCTTTGTCTAATCTTAATATTAATTAATCACAGAATTCTACGATTAAATAAGCTCAGGATTACGATTCTTAAATAATGGTAACACAAAAAATGAATAGTTCACAGCTATCCAGAATAGAAAAAGACTATTTTTGTTTACTTTTCATTCTGATCAAAATAGCATTAAAATGATTTGAAATGGAAATAAATAAAATTTTGAATTTAAGACAGATTGAGCTTGAGCCTGCCCAAACCCGAAAACTGATATAAAAAGCGAGCCTGTTTCACCTCCATATCTTACGTGAGCGACACATTACGCCACTTATAAGTGTTTTGACACAAAAGAAGACAAAAGCTTGGAGATGGGAGGAAAATGAAGAGTAATCTGGCTTTGTTTTTCGAAAGCGTTATTGCACTGGACTCCGGAGCGCAGTATTTATGAGCTCCGGTGAATTCTGGCCAATATTTAAATATTTACTAAAAACAGAGAAGTACTGGAACTGAACTCTGGTGGGCTCCGGCGCAAATTCAGCCCTGCATGCACCTAAAATTGACATGTGTCAATTTTATTTCCGGCCTTTTAATGGCTCTCCTAAGCACACATTTTAAAAATTTCTTATTTATAAAATTTCACATTATTACTTCTACATAAATCCGAAACTCTACTAATAATTATTTCACACAATGAGGTGCTTCCCGCGCTCTCCCCATTGTTAGTATACATAACACCTCCTACTTCTTTGTAACTGATCCTGAATTAAGTGAAAGGATGGGAAAGGACATATTGTAGGCTGACAGGCTTTCAAATTTTATGCAATTATTACTTGAAGACGCTGCGATATATTCTAGTGTGTTACAAACATGTCACTTGCGGCATTTCCATACGAGGTGCATGAATCCATTCAATTGAAATAAATACATTTTTAAACCTTAATTGCATAGTGATGTAAATTTCCATCACTTTTTATTTAACTTTTAATAAATAAATCAACTTCTTCGCTACCACTATATTTATATAGAAATATTAATCCAGTAAATTTCCCGTGAACTATGTTGCTGAACAGAGCTAAAAATCTATCTTAAAATTTCTGGTGTCTAATATTTAATATATGTATAAAAAACACAATTGTAAAAGAAAAACTCAAGCAAAGAAGGGTTAAGCTTATAAAATATTTTAATTATGCAAATGAAAAGATATATACTTTTAAAGAGGGGTTTAGAGAGAGGTTTAAAGAGGGTTTAGACAAGCTGATAATATTGTAAATTATATTTTAAAATCCATGAATTACTTGAAGTTAACTGTATAATCAAAACTTTTGCAAATAGCTTTAAACTAAAATTATTATCTGTCTATTAACTTATTAGATGTAGTCCTTGAAATAAAAAAAGGATATTTTTAGACAATACCGCCATAAACTTCTTTGAATATCCTCGGTAATTAAAATTAATTCATTTGTTAAACTTTATGAATCAAATGCTACTTATTGACACAGAATTGAATATTATCTATAACGCCCATATTTCATCAAATAATTATCATCTTTTATTATACAGAACAAAAATTATTATGCATGTACAAAAATGATCCTACATTAGGCAAAATTGTTCAAAAGTTATGGCGTTACATTTCCCCTTCTCTAAATCCGTTATAAATCACCTTTTCCCTTCCAATCGAGCGCGTCTGCAGAGTGGGACCCCTCACAAGACTATAACATTTTCTGAGATATAAATTATGCCCCCCCCCCCAATCAAAGAACTAATATTTAATACCCCAAAATAACTTTGATACTTGACTTGGTGAAAATAATTACCGAAACGTCAGTGAAGGCTCACTGTGGAGACGCGAAAAGTTTTTGGGTTCCGTCTGTTTGTCTGTCTGTCTGTTCCGCGATGATTGCCGTAAAAAGCGCCCGATTAGGTTGATATTTTCGTGGGTATGTTAGTGAGGTACCCGGAATTAGCTGTATAGTTTTTAGTTACATTTAGTTCATTCGTTCGAAGAGTACAGAACATTTCTTTTTAGGTCATACTGCTTTCCTATGGGAATGCAAACGATTCCAAAATTTCATTTTTAACTGAAATGAAAGTTACATATTTGAATAATGGATTTAAACGTAAAATTATTGATGCTATATTTTCGATACATAGGTTTTAAATATGGAAAATTTGAAATTTGTCATTACATTTATTAGAATTTAGAAATTAATTGTTTAAATTAATACATGGAAACATGTTTTACTGGAACATGTTTTGTATCGGTTCGGGAAGTATAAAACAATTTATTTTTATATTTATTAAAAATTTTTAAAGGAATTTCTTTTTACTTTGCTTTTTAATTTATTAGTAGCTTAGCAACCATATTTCAAACTATATCAAAATAATAAAATTCAAGTAACTCGCACTACTTTGCTGCAATATTTTATTAGCAAAATAAATTATTTTCGGGAGATTTCAGTATTCTATTGATATAAATTAGAATTTATTTTGATACAAGTTAAAGTTTAGCTTCTACAGAATGATTACCAAAAGATTTTTTTCTAAAAACAAAAATTACAAAAACATTGAACGTGTAATTTTGATTCAAGTCTCGTAGAATCAGTTTACATTTGTATATGTATATGTCTCACATGAGATATTATTCATTTTCTGGAACATATGTGGATGTTTCGTTGTTGAAAAATTAATGTAATCACTCATACAACGAGTTGGTTCATCTAAAGAAATTAGAGTAGCAAAACGATTGTAATTAACGATAATAATAACGAATTAAAATTAAAAGAATATTGTATAAGTACAACGTAAAGCTGAAAGACACTGCCTAAACAACAACACACAACGCCATAAATTGTTTTTAATCTTTAAACGAGAAAATCTAATTTAAATAGTAGATACACGAATGCACAAGTATTATTCATTTGCTCAATTATAAACCAGGTGGGTGCCATTCGTTCGATGCGCCAGTTGTAGGAAATTCTTAACTTCTCGCGCATTACGTCACTTGGCGGACAACTTCTCCTTTTTACGCAGAAATCTATGCGTGGGAATTTTCTTTCCAATGCTTTTACTTATTCTGTTTTTTAGCAGGGTTTATAGTACAAATACTTAAAGAATGCACCATGTCAACGTATTTCAATAACTTTCGAAAACAGATGTCTGTATTTTTTCATATAAATAAGAGATTTGTGGATTATCTCATCCAAGCGAAGAGATTCTCGTTTTAATCCAGACCTTTCTCGCGTTTGCTCAGAACCTTTTAATGCTGAAGATTGTGTAAGAAACTTACAAGCTGAATTGCTGTGTTTTGTTCCTGATAGGAAAAGGATAGTTTAACAAAAAAAAAAAAAAAAAAAAGAAACCTTTCCGAAACTAACTTTGGCGACTTTCGTCTTTAGGCATATTTTAAATTCTGCATCGGAGTTTGAAATCAAAATAATACAAAAGAAAATCACACCCACTTAACAAGCGTAAATTTACCTTTAAAAGGACGTCTTCAGTTTAAAAATTTCTTAATATTAACCATTTGAAAAAAATTCTTGACTGGAAGTTACTTTGTGATTTCAATATAGGAATTTATTTAAAAGATAAAATTAATTTTAGGCAATCGCTCTGAAAATTCAATAAAATATACTAATCTTTTAGCTAATCATTGAGTATAAATTTGGTTTAAAAATTATGAGGTTTGGGTGAAAAATAATCAGTTTGAAAATTTTAAATATCACATAGAGTTACCATTTCATACTCTTTGATTGAAAATGTTAACTTATTTTTGCGCCAAAGGTTTCAATACATTAGAGATTAGACTAACCTTTTATCTGCTGTTCGAATAAAATTATTGTTTAGAAATAATGAGATTTAGGGGTAAAATAATCAGATTGAAAAACAAAATTCATATTCAGATTATAATAATATTGTCGATACGTTTTTTTCCACTTCGGTCAGCTTTTTCATCACAAAACATCGGAATTTTTGAGCACACAATTTTTACACGGTCATTGGGTACTTACTTTATACAGCGTATAAAAATCTCGAAACATTTAAACAATTTTAAGTACTCAAAAAAAAAAAAAAAAAAAAAAAAAAAAAAAAAAAAAAAAAAAATCTGAAATTAATTCAACACTGATTTTAGGTATGTAGTTATTATCACGAGCTCTGGCAACGGTGGTGGAGTCAGCTAGTCTAGTATTTTTTTTCATTGTAGTGTAATATAATATAATAGTTAATAATATAGTTATATGATAATAATTCGTTTAATAGTTATATAATCTAATATAATAGTTTAATTATAGAGTTATATGTTTTCCATTATTTTGATCCTGAATAAGCAATCTGTGTGTGCTTAATTTAGAATAAAATATTGTAATGAATATAATTTCATTCTATTTATTTTTCTAGATCTTTAAAAAAAGCCAGATTTCGTTCTTTTTACACACAACAGCAGCCTTTATTAACCCATTAACCGCCAAAACTATGTGGGCGGAGCCTTCAATATTTTTACTGAAATTCGTTTCCCACCAAAAATTTTGAAAGATAATATTTGGTATCTTTAATAGCAAAGTTTTTGTCATTAAATAAAGTATTTTTGAACATATTAAAATAGTGGTGGCTAGGCAGGGTTTTTTTTTTAATACCCTTTTATTTTGAATGTTGCGTTAACGCAACACCAGTGGGTAATGGGTTAAAGTTATAACGGTTCGTCCATCTCAGCTTTTGTCCGCCAAATGACGTTTCAATCGTGCTCGATTCTGATTGGCTATGCTTTAAATGGGCCGACCTTATGATAGAAAAACATTGTTATAAACTAACAGCGAGAGATAGAAATCTCCGCCGTACTAGTTAAAGAGGATAAAGATGTTAAGAACAAATATCGAACAGTTGCCGAACAGTTGATGTCGGTTAAGGGCTTCCGAGTTGCGATCAACTTTACGCCCAGTCTATATGTGAGTAACCTGTCTTGTAAATATTGAGCCGTTGGGAAAAGTTAAATGTAGTATTAACTACACAAGAAAGAACAATTAAAAATAGAAGAAAAATTAAACAATGGGAATAAAAAAAGTAAAGCTATAGAGATTACGGAAAGAGTCTAATAAATGGAAAAAAGTAAAATGGTATAGCTGTAGTTAAAATTAACTACTGAAAAAAGTTGAGAAAGTGTAAAATAGGGTTCGGAACATGTTCAAAAACAGTACATAAATGCCAGGTGGAAAAGGCAGGCAAAGCTAAGCTTTAACAAAAATAGCACTTAAAAAGAACAAACATATTTATTATTTACAAAATTTTTTAATTTAAATTTATATTTTATTATTATATTGTATAGCATAGGAATAAGATATATAAAAGTAAGAGAGAGAAATTTGCAGAATGGTGAGCACTAATGATCATAGTCAATAATGCAAGAATATTTTGGACGCTTGCGGTGATGTGGTTCGAATGCGTCATAATCCGGCAATTCTGCGATTATATCATTAGGGAGGTCATATAATTTTTCGTAAAATTTTTTGGCAAGGTGGTTGATTCTTTTATTTAATGTGGTAGTTTTGAGGTCTCTGCGAACAGTGCTATTACGGAGATAGCGAGAGGCATTTCTGACAGTACGCAGATTTTTGTTATGAAGTTGGCTGAGGTTTTTCATGGAGGATTTGCAGATATAGCCCCAGACCGGACAGGCGTAGGTGATAATTGGTAAAATGCAGGAATTATAGAGGAGAAGTTTGTTATGGATATCCAGTGTTGTACTATTAAGAAGAGGTTTTAGTGCAATCGTAGCTCCAGCGACTTTCCCCCTGATGGTGAGGATATGTTTTTTGAAAGAAAGTCTTTGGTCAAGGGTGACCCCCAGGTACTTTGCTTCATTAGTCCAAGGTATAGTGATATCATTAATGGTTATTCTATTGGGATATGTTAGTTTTCTAGAGAAATAAACAGCAGCAGTTTTGTTTTCATTGATTTTAATGCGCCATAGGTCGCACCAGTCTAAGAAGGCATCAATGTGAGTCTGTAGGTACCTGTAAAGTGTGTATGGGTGATGAGCGTAAGCGTAGATTGTAGTGTCGTCCGCATACAGTGCAAGGTGGGTGTTAAGTGAACGAGGAATGTCGTTAAAGTATAAGTTGAATAACAAGGGTCCGATGACGCTCCCTTGGAGGATGCCTGCTAAGATACGGAAAATGCTAGAAAGAATGTTGTTAATGCGGACGCGAAAAATGCGATCGCTAAGGTAAGAGAAAATAAGGTGTATAAGTCTAGCAGGGAATTTAAGCCTAATTAGTTTGTATATAAGGCCCACATGCCAGACTTTGTCAAATGCCTTAGCGATGTCAAGAAAAATGGCAGCAGCAGGAATCTTCGAGTTTAGCTTTTCGCTGAGAAATTCGACTACTCGAAGTAGTTGATGTGTTGTTGAATGTTTTGGGCGAAAGCCAAATTGTTCAGGCATAAGAGTGTTGTTAAGTTGAATGTGGTTCTGGAGTTGCGACCAAATGACGCGTTCGACAACTTTGCTGAGTGAAGGAAGAAGGGAGATAGGTCTATAGTTTACTGGGTCAGAAAGGTTAGCACCAGGTTTGGGGATAGGAGAGATTATAGAAATTTTCCAAGGTTTCGGAAAATAGTTAAATTTGAAAATGGAGTTAGTAAGTTTCGTAATGTAGATGATATAGTTAGGAGGTAGGTTTTTAAGAGCCGTATTAAAAATTTTGTCGTACCCAGGGGCTTTACGTTTTTTGAGTTTAGAAATAATTTTGTGGATAATAATTGGTTGAATTTCAGTGGGGGGTTCATCAGGGGGTTTTGCCAGGAATCTGTGAACAGTATCGCTGACGTGGGTGATATGATTTTGGTTAGCGAGGGTGGAATTTGGAGAGAATTGGTTAGAGTAAGCTCTGGCCAGGAATTCGGCTTTATCCTCGTCAGTGTAAGCAGTGCTGTTATTGGTCGAAAGGGGGGGGATGGGGGTATGGTTGTTATTGATTTTACGTTTAAGAAGCCAGAGAGAATTATCCTCGCTAGCAATATTATTGAGAAAATGTGACCAACTTTTTTGTTTTTCTTTGAAGATGCTATTTTTGATACTATTATTAAGTCTATTGATGAAGGGTTTAAGAGTGGGGTCTCTAGAGTTTTGAAAAAGACGCCGAAGACGATTGCGTTGTTTACAGAGGTTATAAATATAAGGAGGAGGAGTGAAGGAGTTGTTGTTTTTGAAGTATTTGATGGTAGAGTGGTTTAGAGCTTTAGTTATGTGAGAATTAAAGTTGTCAACAGCAATATCAATATCAGCAGTATTATTGATTTCTGGAAGATTTAAGTTATTGTTATTGAGAAAATTGGTAAATTTTGTCCAGTCAATGGCCATGGAAGGAGGTGGGGAGAGAGGATTTATGAGATCAATTTTGAAAGAGACAGGAAGATGGTCAGAGCTAAATTCGTTAAGTACAGTAGTAGTAATAGGATAGGGAAGGTTTTTAGTGATAGCAAAGTCAATTATGGAGTTATGGGTATTTGTCCTAGTACTTATATGTGTTGGTGTGGTTGGAGCATGAAGGCTAAGATTAAGGTGTTGAATGAGATTATGCAGTGAGGTACCTCTTTGGGAGTTACCATGGCAGTTCCAACGTCTGCTTTTGGCGTTAAAGTCTCCAGCAAAGAAGCAATGTGTATGTTGTGAAATAAGGTTAGTGAGGTCGTTAACTGGGAAAGTACCAGAAGGATGTATATAAATGGAAGCTAAGTTAATATTAATATGTGGAAGTTGTAAGACAATACTGGTGAAATCAATTTTAGGAATAGTGGAATTTTGAGTAATATAGTGTGGTAAGTGGTTTTTAATGTATATGGCAGTGCCGCCCCATCTGGGGTCAGCGGTGCGTGGTGTGTAGTGAAGCCTATACCCAGGGATGTTAATACTGAAGGTAGGGTTACGGGTTTCTTGAAGAAAAATAATGTCAATATGTGGATGATCAAGGATAAAAATTTTGAATTCATTAAATTTAAATTGGATAGAATTGCAATTCCAGGTTAGTATGATAAGAGATGAGAGGTTAGTGGAATTATTCATAGTTGGGTTTGTTAAATTCCGAGGCAAGACTGTCGAATTCGTTCATAATAATGAACATTTTCTCAAAAGGATTAGTACAGTTTTTAGTCTTTTTAGAGATGTTCTTAAAGCATTGTATAAATTTGTTAAATTTGAGAATTTCTTTCATTTCCTGAAAGGTTTTGAAAATTTCAGAAAATTCTGAGGTAAAGCTAGTGTTTGGAACACTGTTAGTAGGTGTAGAATGAGTGTTAGAAGACGGGTTCTGTAGGTCAGTAGGATTAGTGGAAGAGGTTTGGGGTGTAGTGTCCGGATCCGAGCTAGTGTTAACTGCAGGAACAGTATTGGTGTTGTTAGTGGTAGGAGAATTTGCAGTCTTTTTAGTGTAATTAAAGCTGGCAAGAATGTCAGTCATAATCTTAACTTCATTTTTTGGGTTAGGTTCCTTACGGTTGGGCCTAGTTGATTGATTTTTTCGGGCAATTTGAGGGGTTTTAGGACAGCCTCTATACGTAGCGGGGTGTGGGCCAGCGCAGTTAGCACATGTTGGGGTTATTTTTCCAATTTTGGGGCATTCAGGACTGAGATGCGGACCAGCGCATTTAACACATTTTGGGGGAAAATTACAGATTTCGGACGCGTGTCCAAAAACCTGACAGCGATGGCACTGTTTAACAATGTTTGAGCCTTTAAAACGCTCAACAGTGACGCTTAGGTTACATATTTCATTTATTTTGTATATATCGTCGAAGTTGTCTCTGGGGAGAAGATTAATAAGATATATGGGCATGGGATTGCCAGTTTGTCTATTTTTTAACATTGCTGCTCTGTTTGCAGTGAAGTTATGTTTTTTAAGTGCTTCGATAATTATATTAGGGTCAGTGTATGGAGGAATGCCTCTAATACATACCTTACGGGGGCGTTTTTCAGCAGGGCTGAGAGTAGTATACGCGATACTATTAGTATCAAGATAATTTTGAGTTTTTCTGAAGTCGTTGTCATTTTTGCAGTGAACTTTTAAAAGTTCACCGTCCAATTTAATTAGGGGTTTAACTTCATTTATTTCATTTATTTTGGCAGCAATGTCATGCCAGTGGCCTTTAATTTCGATAAAAAAAGGATGAATTTTGTTTTTGGTTGAATTTTGATTTTGAGTATTGCCGGATTGGTCGCATTCGGAGGGAATGTCCTGATCCATGGAGGTAGTAGCAAAGTTATCCTCACTTAAAGCTTGAAACTTGTTTTTGAGTGGGATATTAGCAGCCGTGGGAGTTTTGCGTTTACGGTTGCTGACTGAGGTAAAGCCTTCATCAGTGCTCAGGTAAGAGCAAGGTAAGAATCTAGGATCGTTAATTACTTTTAAATCATTTAAAATGACTGTTAAGTCTAGGTTATTATTATTTCCAACATAGTGTTGGAAAAATTTAAGTTTTATCAACTTTACGGGGTCAAACGGCTCAATAAACAAGAAAGAAATTGAATCTAGCAGATTACTCACATGCTGCTGTTTGTCAGAGTTGGTTTTAAAGTCTTCAGTCAATAAAATGTTCTTGACGTATCCGTCAACGTATAGTGAAAAATCCGTCACAATTTTGTGTTGTTTTTTGTCTGTTATTGTTCGGAACAAATATCAATTCAGTGTATTTTATAATAAACATTACTCTTTGTTTAATTTACGGTGTGAGTTTTAAATAAATAAAACGTTATAATTTAAATGTTTGTAAACAGTAAAACAGTTTTTATAAGGCACTGTCAAAACATGATCTTGCACATGGAAATGACTTTAGGAGTGTAACCCCCCCCCCTTTCTGGTTTTTTTTTCGTGCTTTTCTTTTTCTTATTAAGCAGTAAAGTTTTAAATATTTAGAACATTTTTGTCCTAGCTAAATATAACAAAAAGTGAAAATACTATTTGTAGCTAAGACACTAATTCTAAAGATAAAGTTTTCAATCATTTTTGCGCATTTTGAGAATATTTATCAATTGGGGCAATAAAACCTGTGAAAACAAAATCGCATGCTAGGGGAAAAAATTTCGTTATATGCAGATTTCAGATACACCAGTTACAGTTAGATTTGTATAGTACTTCTTCTGCCGGGACCATATATATTTTTCGTTTAACAGGGATTCAGTTATAGGAAATTTCCATTTCAGAATATTTTCTGTAGAATATCTTTGGTTTTATATATATATATATATATATATTTTTTTTTTGAGTTTCAACACATGATGATTTATGTTAATTGATTTTCACGTTAATGTTGTATAAAATTCTTGTCGAAAAATATGGTTTATATAAAATGTAGATGTTGTCGTTTAAAAGACTTTCTGTCGTTTAAAAGTGAAGAAAACGACTGTTAATAGATGCTTACTTTCTTCGGAAATTGGTCACTCACTTTGACAAAGACAGCGTTCGCATTATTGGAAGTAAACCCTGCACTATAAGGAATGGCCAATCACTGTCACACTATAGTTTTGAGTTAATGAAGACTGTGCAGGGGAAGTCTCTTTAGGACAGTTCTCAACAGCAAACTGGTCATTTTCATTCTTAGTTGCTAGAAATTGGCAGATGCTTTTATTCAAGAAAAACGAAATCGATAAAATTTTCCACTTTTTGATAAAGGGAAAGGACCTTTCAGAAAATGCTATCACATTAACCGTTATGTAATGACTTTCGATTTGCAATACCACAGGAAAGGGGGTTTTGTGTTAGACGTCATATTATGACTCAATATATAATGAATTTACCGAAATATAAAAAACGCTATTCGATACCAAATTACTTCAATAGTCATGTCTGCTAATTTCATGAATTTACTTGCAAAAATGCACCTGTGAATTTGTCGGAAAACTTCGCTTTGTTGAGGGGGGGGGGGATATTTCTTTCTTTCAGTCTTTCTTTTGAGAACAGCCTCAACTGCATCCCTTCCATTGCGTTTGTATTTCCACGGCTCTCGCTATAAGATGAAGTCAGGCCGTGCTTAGAGTAACGAGGGATATGAGGTCAAAACGATTTTGCATACTATAACTCGGTAGTAACTGCTGAAAATGAACTCTACTCCCAATAGATCCCGTTAGAGATTAAGTTTTGAAAGAGAATGAATCACATAATGTAAACATCTGATGCGAAGAATTTTTCTATATTTTTGTCCCCGCTCACCATCAGCGGTGAGCGGGGACAAAAATAATAAATCGTAGTTTTCGTGATGAAATTTTACGACATACTGTCAGAATATAAACGGAAGATTCGGATGAAATTTTTTAATTCAGCCCCCTTTTTTACAAAATTTTCCGTGAGGAAAAGAGGAGGAGGGGGGGGGGGTATAAAAACGTATCTCCGTATTCATCATGGTTTTAGAGATTGAATTTGGGAAGCGGGTGATTTCCTAAATATAAACAAGAAATAAGAAGAAATTTTCGTAAAGGGAATACATTAATGTTTTTATTTTAATTATTTACAGATTTTTATCCTACATTTCACACATTCACTAAATTATTTTCATTCATAAATGCAGATTATTTTATTTAGCAGATCAAACAGCATTTTTTATTTTTCTATAAAAGCAATGCATCTTAAAATAAAGTAAATAAAAATAAAATTAAATGACAGCGTCCAATTGATGTTTAAACCTAATTTTCAGGTCATGACAATCAAAACAAAGTGAGCACAAGCAAACAATCGACAAAAATGAAATATATATTACATTTATTAGAAAATAAATATATTATTCGAATTTTCATTGCTGCACTGTGAATGTTTGAAATTTTATCGAATGTGGTAAAGAAATTTCCTCTCGCAAACGTTTCAGAGAAATCCACAATGACGATCAGAGGATTTTCTTTTTCTTTTAGAACACATTTTAGTTCAATTTATGGAATGTCACAACAGTCTTTCCTATGAAGCTTTATTTGCAAATCACTGTTTTAAAAGCACGTAATTGTGTTAAAATTACTCTAGTCACATGATGTATATTGGATTTGTTTATGTTAAATGTGAGAAAAGCTGTTGCTGAATAAAAAGTATATATTTGCTAGTTTTTATTAATTGCACTAAATATTGCTCCATCATAAATGTTAATTTGAATTTCATTCCAACCAACCAACGACACTTCATCAGGTGAGTCGACTCAGAATGTCCTCTCCTCAAGCAAGGAATTCAACTCAGACTCGACTCCTCAAAATGGGTCGAAAAGTCCATCCCTTAAGGGTGTACTCAAATCCAAACTGCTTATTTTGAGACACATTCGTAAATTCATTTTTGCTCTAAAATGCATCCAATTGGCAGGTTCTCTTATTCAGAAACTTTATAATGTCCCCACTGTCTCGATTTTTTGATAAAGGCAGAATATATTTCAAAAAATGCTGTCAACGTGGACATTTTGAACCGAATTTCGAGAAGCGATAGCGCTGGAAACAACAACAACAAAAAAAAGATCGTACTGTGAAAATAATTGTCTGTAAATCAATTTCTAATTAATTGAACGAAAAATAAAAACATGGGGCCCTTATAAATGTCTTTATAAATCACGCCACCAAGTTTCCTGTTGTTATTTTTAAAAATGAGTCTGGGAATGTGTCTGAAAATTTTGAGTTGTTGAGCGTGGAAAAATATATTTTTTTTAATACCGCCTTAAAGCATATTTGGGGTTATTTGTGCTGCTACATCAGTTATTCATTCTTTTAATTGTTCCATTGTATGGATCTTCACTGCGTACACTACACTTTCGACTTCATGAACGTGAGTTCATGAAGTCTCAAAAAGTCTAGAGGTGGCGCTTAGGAGAACGCGTCGCCCACAACCTGTGTGAACCGCGACCTTTCCACCTATCGGGAACTGTTCATTGAGGTACAGTGTCTAGAATAACTTCTAGACACTGTAATTGAGGTAGTCACCAACAATTCGTACGAAATAAGGTGGTGCACCGTCTTGATGGAAAACAGTTGTGCTTTTTATCCTACTAGTTTCTAATTGCGATAGCAAAATTTTTTGTAGCATACCAAGGTATATGTTCCCTGTAATTGTTGGCTCCGAAAACATAAAAGGTCCATACATTCTACTCAACTGCAGTTCTTTCTTCTACTGTAAACATTTTCTAAAAAATCTGGAAAACAAAGGAATAATTTTAAAATGTTTTATATGAAAATGTCAAGGCACTTTTGAAACAACCTGTATTACAATGCAGAAAATGAATGTTTGAAAAATAAAATGTAATAAGAGACTTGTTAATGCTTATTTTTATTATCTTGTTTACATTCAGCCAATGTCGTAAAAATGATATTATACGTACTTGCAACATTAAGGGATATCTATGAACGACATTTCAATATATCTACGGACATTCAGCGTATCTAACGAAGTTGTAATCTTGAACGACCGAAGTGAGCGAACAGTTCTGAAGAACCGCCCATTTGTATACTTAATATCAGAAAAATGTGATCGAAGCGTCTGCTGTTAGAGATGCACAAACAGAAAATGTCTATATAGAATTTTTGAGAGCGAACAGTTTTGAAGAACCGCCCATTTGTATACTTAATATCAGAAAAATGTGATCGCGCGGCGTCTGCCGTTAGAGGTGCACGAAAAGAAAATGTCTATATAGGAATTTTCTGTAGGAATCTATAGTTATTTACATGAAAAAAATTCTTTTAAAAAGTTTTATAGAGAAATCTGTACAGATTGCTCTAGAAATTTTTTCTTTAGAAAATTTTACATAGAAATCTATAGCGATTACTATAGAAAAAAATATTTATGTTAAAATCAATTTATATTGCTAAGTAAAAATTTTATAAAGAAATCTGAAATTATTGCTCTATTATTATTTGTATTTAAATAATAATAATAATAATAATAATGTAGAGCCTATAACGGTGTTACAATATTATAAAAATTAAAGATGGGTTTTATACATAAAAATATTTTTATTTGAAAAAAATCATTTTATGTAATTTTTAAATTGAGGCTTATCTTTATTTAAACGCTTTCGAATTTCTGACTTTTATTTTTTAATATTGAAAGATTACAAAATTTCTTTCAACAGTAGGTCATTTTAATGAGACTATTCGTCTAATTATTATTTTAAGTAATAATAATAATAATCTTATGCAGCTAATTTATATATGCCTTCACTTGTAAGAAGTGCATACATTTTTGAGAAAATTTACGTATATTTATGACTTAAAATCAATAAAAAATATATATTTATTTTCTTACAAAGCAAAATTCAAAATAATAGTGTTGTTTAAACCTATATTTAGAGTTTTGTAGAAGTGGAACTCCTGATTTTTAAGATGGCAAGCTTTAAAATTTCTTACAAGCTTTACATTTCTTACAAGTTTAAAATTTCTTACAAAATTTTTAGAAAACTTAATAATAAGTGACCAATATTAATACCATTTTATAAAAAGTGATAATTTAAAAAATATGTGTAATTATAAAATAACGTAAAAAAATAAGTCGATTGTGTTTTGGACAAATGAAAGAATATGAGAGAATTATACATGATAGTTTTGTCAGACATTTTCCTACTAACACAACCACTACTTTGTAAGAATTCCTTTTCCTCTTGCTCGCCATGTTCATATTTAAGTATGGTACTAGTCTTCGTTTTACTACGTAGAGAGATTAGATTAGCCTGACACCCCCTAGAGTAGTGTTGGGCAAATCAAGAAACATTTTTAGGTACGTGCCTAATAATGCCTAAACATTAAACAAGACACAACGCCTAACGCCAAAATTAGTCTTTAAACCAATCGGAATTATACTACATACGTGCATTTATGAGTATAATTTATTTACTAAATACTACAAAATAATAAATTTTACTAATAGCGAAAGATCGAGAAGATCTCTGCCACTATACTCCAACGAAAGTACAAGTAACTACAATTCAAATTTCGCGTATATTATAATTAAAAAGACATTTTAAATAATTTACGGTGTGAGTTTTAATTAAAAATACCATTTTAATTTCATTGTTCGAAAATAACAAAATACTTTTAAAAGATACTCTCGTAGCATGAGGGTGCACATGGAAATTACTTTAGTGCTTTAACCTCCCCCCCACACATTATGTTTTTTTCTCGCTTTTCCTTTTCTTATTCTGCTGTAAAATTTTCAATATCTAGAATATTTTTGTCTTAGCCGAATGTAACAAAAACTGAAAATACTAATTGCAGCTAATACACTAATTGTAAAGATAATTGTTTAATTATTTTTGCGCATTTGGTGAATATGTATCAATTGCTGCAGTAAATCCTGTGAAAACGGAATCTCATGCTATGGGAGAAAATCTCGTTATATGCAGATTTCAGATACTCCATTTAGATTTGAATAGTATTTCTTCAGTCGAAACCATGGATATTTTCCGTTTACCAGGTATTCAGTAATACGTAATTTCTATTTTATAATATTTTCTGTAAATGGCTTTGATTTTTTTTAAATTTCAACACATGATAATTTTGGTTAATTGATTTTCCCGATATTATTGTATAAAATTCTGGTCCAAAAATATGGTTCATTTAAAACGTAGATACTGTAGTTTAAAAGTGAAGGAAACGACTATAATAGATGCCTACTATTTCCGCAAATTGGTCACTCGCTTTGACAAAGACAGCGTTCGCATTATCCGAAGTAAGCCCTGCACTATAAGGAATTGTCAGTTAATGTCACACTATAGTTTTGAGTTAATGAGGACTGTATAAATTAAATCTCTTTAGGACTATGGTGATGTATCTATCCTCCCCGGTGCATTTCAACAAATGGCGCTACAAGCGCACATAAGAAAATTCACTTCAACTTCCACTCCTTGTTTATGTCATGAAAGGTGTGGCGCTGCGCTGCTGTTAAGCCGCTGCAAAAAAGGATCATGTTCTAAGTTAAGTTTTATTATACCCTGTTCACATCGGACATTTAAGATATCTTAGACCGCCATTTTTGAGGTGGTACCTCCCCGGAATTGAATACCTGTACACACCGCCAAACGCATTTAAGATAACTCATTCAACATCACCGTGTCCATTGCGCATGCGCATATGTTAAAAGCAAACTCAACAGTCAATCGGCCTCCAGAGCCAATCAGAGTGAGCGGTACTGACTGTATCTAGCAATGGAAAGTTCGAACTCATGTGAGTTTCTGAAACTCACTCAGTGAGTTCAGCGGTCTAAGATATCTTAACTATCCGATCTGAACGTAGTATTATATTAAAGGTTTATGTTTGCTTAAATTGGAGTCTTTATTTGCATATTGAACATTGCTACAACATAGCAAAACGCAACCCACTTCAGGACTTTCCTTAACAGAAAACTGGTCATTTTTATTCTGATATGCTAGAAGTTGGCATGTGCTTTTATTCAAGAAATACGAAATCGATAAAGTTTACCATTTTTTGATAAAGGGAAAGGACCTTTCAGAAAATGCTGTCACACTTACTGTTATGAACCGACTTTCGATTTGCAATACCACAGGAAAAGGGGTCTTGTGAGTGACGTAATATTATGACTCAATATATAACACATTTACCGAAATATAAAAAACGCTATACGATCCCAACTCGCTTCAATAGTCATGTCTGTTAATTTCATGACTTTATTTGGAATAATGAACCTGTGAATTTGTCAGAAAATTTCGCGTTGTTTAGGGGAGACATATTTCTTTCTGTCTGTTTTTTTTTTTAACTGCCTTAATTACATCCCTTCCAATGCGTTTGTATTTCAAAATGAATTGGATCAACGAATTGCAGGAAAAACAAAGAACATGCTAGCTATGCAGACATAACAATCACAAGTATTCTGTTGCTGTGCTATTGTATCATTCATTTGATTTTTCGCACTTTACCTTAACCATTGCTGAGTCGTCGTGTGGAAGGGAAATTTTGAAGCAAATCGATATAATTATATTGTTTTCTGGGTGTTTCAAAAGGCTCTTCACATTTCCCTGAAAAGGGCTTTTAATAAAGAACTCGTTAGTACAAATAAGAAGTTCAAGGTATAATCAATGCATTTCAATGTGGTTGCATTCCCAAGTAGCACAAAGATATTGGCCAATAACAAAATGTAATATCGGCCAATATCAAAATTTGATATTGGCCAACGTTAAATGACCCCCCCTAAAATAATATTTGTGAATATTAGTTTTTGACATCTGTGAATGTTGGCCAATATTTTCCAACATACCTGAATATCATTTTTTGACATTAAGTGATATCTTTTTCTGTCATTGCTGAATATCATCATTTGATATTGAGCGATATATTTTTCTAACATTCCTGAACAACATTTTTTGATATTAAATGACTTATTTCTTCATTACTGAAAAATCTTTTTGCGCACCACAGATGAGGTGGACAGAACAGAAAACCCTCATTATAAAACGAGAGATCTCTGTTTAAGGAAAGTCTGGTCTCGTTATGTAACAAGACAAGAGCCAACCCAAGTAATATATAAAAGCACGTTCAATAGAAACCCAGGGAGAAAAGAAGTTATAAGAAGCTGTTAACAAAAGCTGGTCGGAGTAGATTTTTTCGTTACTGGAGTAAAAAATGTCTGACAAATGACAAAACTATCATTTAATTATATCGTATTTTTCCATCACAATCGACATTTTTTTTTTACGCTGTTTTATCAAAGATTTATTTAAATATCACTTTTTATTACTGAGTTTGTTGGAAATTTTGAAAAAAAATTGTTTTAAAATAGGTAAGAAAATTAAAACTTAATGTAATGGAAATAAGAAATTTTAAAGCTTGCTGTGCTAAAAATCATGTAACCCCCCCCCCCCTTTCATAAAACTATAAAGTAAGTTTTAACAACCCCATTATTTTGAATTTTGCTTTGTGAGAAATTAAATATATATATTTTCTTATTAATTTTAAGTCAGAAATATGTGTATATTTTTTCAAAAACTGATGCACTACACGGAAGTTAACACGTACATAAATTAGCCCAAAAGCTTATTATATAATAATAATAATATTAATAATTATAATTACTTAGATGAACTGTATAAAATATATATTATTAATAGTGCCTAATTAAAAATTCAGTCACCTACTTATGAAACTAAACTTGTATTGTTTCAATAATAAAAAATAAAATTCTTATAAAAGTCGGAAATCAGAAAGCATTTTAAAACGATAAACAAGCATCCATTAAAAAACTATATAAATTGATTTTTTTTTCTTGTAAAAACATTTTTAAAATGAGTATAAAATACATAGTATAAAGATAGTATAAAAAATCTTTAATTTTTTATAAAACACAAATTTTCACATGCTTTTTTTATATATATAAAAATAACTATAGATTTCTACAGAAAATTTTTATATAGGATAGGCTTTTCCTTTCTGTGCAAATTTTACGCCCAACGCCTCCATCAAATGCACATTGACGAAAACTACACTACACAAATGGGCGGTCCTTTAGAGCTTTCCGTTCACTTCGGTCAAGATTACAAACTTCGTCAGATAGGGCTGAATGTCAACAGATATCTTAAAATATTCGAAAAATGATATTGTTTTTTTCGAATGTCAATAGATATCCCTGAATGTTGTAATAGTAATATCCTTTTTACAACATTGGCAAATGTAACCAAATATTAAAAATAAGGCGTTAAAAAGTCAAGTTTTTAAAAAATGGTAAAATTATTAAATTTTATTGTTTAGAATACTATTTCTGTATTATTATGTCATAAGTAATGCAAAAAGCTCTTTTGAATGCTTTCTTTTTAAAACTAATTTTAAGTTATGTCTCTGAATATCGGCAGATGTTGTAAATTTGACGTACGACATTCAGCGACTTTCAAAATATTGGCCAATATTGCCGTTGATATTGGCCGATATTTCTGTGCTACCTGGGTTGTAAGTCTATGCATAGGCTCCACCTTTCTTGCGTGGCGCGAAAGACATCTGCAAGTATATGTGGTGTTATTTGTGATATTATTCCTTGTTTTACTTGTTCAATTGTGTGGATCTCCTTCGACTTCATGAAAACACACACACACACACACACACACAAATAAAAAATCTGGGAGGGTTAAGTGAGGGGAGCGCCGCGCCCACAATCTGCGAGAACCGAGACTTATCACATGTCCGGGAAGCAAATTCACAATCACTCAACGTCCTACGCACTTGTCGCCAACCTCCGTCGCCAAGCGCTTTGGCGAGAAAAAGAACTTCGCGCATGCGTGGCATTTGGCCGGCAAACTCAAAATCGTACTAGTACCATTGAATAGATAGATGTTTTATTACAATTGTACATCCTACAACATTCCTCCTACCTTTCTATCTCGAGTTTTATCGTCAGCATTAAAATGCTTTAAAAATAAATGAAAGCTTTCGTTTTTTAAAGATATTACAACGATTCAGTAGCTACTGAAGTAATTACTTAGTAGCTTAGGCTACCAAACTCATGAAAATGAAACATTTCCTGTTTTGTAAACAGTTAAATTAAATAAACAATAATTCTTTTTATAAAATAAGCTTAGAAAGAAGTAAAAATACATTTTATAATACATGATGTTATTTACATTTTTTACCTTTTATACTACTTTATTTAATCTCGAATAAACACGGATACTTATTTATTATATTTAGTTAAACGCTTTTTCACTTTTAAATTATCCCCCCGCCCCCCCTCCAAAAAAAAAAAATCTTATACAGTTTCTTAAGCATTGACAGAATGAGATACATTCTAAAAGGATAATACAGCACTGCAATAACACCAAATTCAATAAAATAATTAGGATCATTAGGTTTTTACTTTTCAAATTCATCCTAATTAAGTATACATGTGTATATTTAAATAAATATGTTAGTAGATTAGAGAAGAAACCTAATTGAGCATTCCAGTAATAGATACTACATCTTAAAAGTCTTAAAATCTTAAAAATAAATGAAATTTTGTAAATGACCATTAATATAAAAAAAATCCAGTTTTCTATTACTGAAAAAAAAAACATGCAATTTTTTAAGAAAACAAAGAAGATATAAATGAATTAAGTAAAACCATCTCTTAGCTTGTTCAGTAAAAATTTCACTGAAAGACAGTGGAATTGTGAAGCAATATTTTATGCTTGAGTAATTCAATCAGATATATTGAAATATTATTCTCTATCCCTGGGTTTGAGTCTCGAATTGGTTCATCTAATGTAATAACAGATGGCAGCACCATACACTGATTAAATGAAAACAGATACAATTTTCCTCCCTCTTACAGAAATGTATTTTGAGCGGCTATAACTTTGAGGTGTGTCGTGTGTCGAATGGTTTTTTTAATGTCACAAAAGCAAAATGAATAAAAGGTTGTTGACTTTTATATGACTTTCACTTATCTTATTGAAATATATTATTTTCACGTGTTCTGAATGGCGATAATATAAGATCGGGTAAATTTTGGTTTATCGAATCGCCGTCGTTTGCGATACCACATTATAAAATATGCAAGGAAGAGTTCTGAAAAAAAAAATAATAAAAGATGAATTTTTATTGGATATTTTTTTATAAAGCAAAAACTTTGAGGGGGAGGGGTCCATTACTGTCATGTCACATTTACCATATTATCAATCAGCAACAAAACACTTAGCATTTCCTCAACAAGAATTTAAGGTAAATATAATAAACTTTCATCTATTTATTGTGATCATTTTAAGAAAGGTAAAGTTATAAAACATTAAATAATGCACATGTTCACAATATATATGCATACATATGTATTATAATTAGTCAGAAATACTTCTTAATAAACAAGAAATGCGCGGTCGAAATGTCGAAGTATAGTTTCAACCGTTTGCTAATTCGTATAAGACACGCGTGCGTGCTACAGTTCATTTTCTCGCCAAACCGTTTGGCGTCAAGTGCGTAGGACGTTGAGTGATTGTGAATTTGCGTCCGGGAAGCTAATATTCCAACCACGGAGCAAGATAGATGGAGGGGAAAGTAACGTTGAAATTTTACAATACAGTTTTTCTCCTCATAGATGGCGCTACGGTAAACTGACGGCTGTCTTAGCCTGCTTCTGCAATGCTTTTCAATGCGAAAAGCATTCATTTTTTAAATGTTTTTGATTGAAAATTTGAACTTTAAAAAAGTCAAACAAGTAGAAATTTCATTAAATAAAGTTTTCTTCTCAACATGCATATATTTTAATAGATATTTGGCGTTTCGATTGCTTTTTATAACTCTTTAAATAAGAGTTCATCCTGACAAAAACATCTGAATAGTCATTTAAAAATAAATATCACGGATATTGTACTGCGAAGAAATACGGAATGGACGTATAATTTTTACAGATTAAAACTATTATTCAAATTTTCTGAAATAAGTTTTAATCTTGCTTATATATCGATAACCTTTGAATAATTTAATAACTCATAACTTTTTATATCTATGCAATTAATATTATGTACATTTAAAAACAAATTTTTATCTTAATTATTTGGGAAATAAAACTTGAATAAATAATAGGGTTTATTAACTAATTTTTGCAAGAATCGTAAATTGTGACTTTAATATAATGTTAGTTATGAATGGTCCAAAAACTCTCTCTCTCTCTTTTTTTTTTTTTATTTTTAATCATACATAAATGCTCCCTCTTTCATACACACTTACACACTGCTACAGATAGAAAAGGTAACATACTTACCTTACAATTTGAAAATTATACAGTTATTAAAAACAATATATACTTAAATCTTTTTTTCTTTGTGAATATTAAATTTGTTATTTAAATTAGTTCCTTTTTCTAATTTACAATCAATAAAATTTTTTGATTTAATTGAACAGCCAAGTAATGAAATTAAATTTTTAAATTACAGTTATGAGAGAGGCAAATATATATATATTTTTAAATGAGTTCTTGCATTTGCACTTCTGAATGAAGCCCCAAAATACTTTTTAGTATAATATATTAAAGTATAATATAAAGCACTCACCTTTGGAGCTCTAAACATACTTAATTTTTTTTCCCCTTCGATTTTTCTTTTTTTTAATCTCATCATCATAGCTCGATTTACATCCCGGAATAAAACATTTATACCCCATCTTAAATTTATGACATATAATTGCTATAATTAAAAATAATCGAGTAAAATACTTTCAGAATTTAACATGTAATCTAATGAGATTCTGTTTAAAGACAGCCGCCAAAATTTTACAGCGCCCTCTTTCGTTAAAAAAATATGACTTGCATTTTCGATATCCTCGCCTATTCTAGTTTCCCCTCCAGGTTCTTTCTCCGTGATTCGAACCCTATAGCTCACAACGCATTGGCGAGCGCCAATTGATTTGGCGAGAACAGAGCTATTTCGCGCATGCGCATAACTTAGCCAAGCAGTTCAGTGCTTAACGCCGCTACGCTTTATGCAAATGCAAAGCAATGGCGGACGGTGAAGTGTTTTGCTACGAGAAACTAGAGATAAAAATAAATAAGAAAATAAATAAGTAGCTCTTCCACAAATCAAGCAGATACACAGTGAAAATACAGGTATGTGAAATAATTTCACTGTTCTGTATATTAACGTAATATCCTTTAGGTATTGTCAAATTTTCAAGATAAGACAGACATGAGGCATGCCATTAGAATATCGATATTGATAGTTGAGACTTAATCTTGTGAAAATTAAATTAACGTCGCACCAATTAACACTATCTGTAAGATACAGTTACTTTTATTTTTGATTGCGAAGGCGTCTTTGAAGACGCCAATTTGGTTATATATATTTTTTTAGTTTTTGTGATGAAAGGCAAAAAACAAACAAAAATCTGCATAATTTCTACATTCCCCAAAAATATCGCTTTTTTTTTTTAAATAGAGTTTTCTTTACTAATCACCCAATAACAGTTTAAGAATTATTAACACGACATTTTGACATTAATAAATGTGTCTTATCTTGAAAAGAAAAAAATGTTTATAGAGATAATAATAATACAACACTGAAATTATTTCACATTGTGGTTAAATGAGACTTTGTATGCAAGAATGTATGAGTATATTGAGTGAATGAACAACCATTGACATAAAAAAGTTAGGTAAACATAAACTATTGGTAAATAGTAACATGAATAAAGAGTAACCTAATGTTTCAATGCAATTAATTTCTGTAACTGTAAATATAAATCAATATATCATTATGCATAAACATGTACAACAGTCTTAACAGCATAATCACATTCCCCCCCCCCCCCCTATTTTGAAAAAATAAATACAGTAAAGTTTAACCACTGTTTATATTATATTTTTATTTATTTATATTAGTAATATTCCCCCCCCCCTCTTTATTTTTAAGTGGGAGTCAAACCATTTAGAATATAAATTTAGGCTTAAAAATTCTATCATAAATTGCAATGAGGGTTTTATTGAAAGTTGAATATTCATTTAATGTTTTCAACTTGTCAGTTTATATTAGTATGGAGACTTTTAAAGTGTATTTCTGCAAATGTGGAGTTTGATTTGAATTTCGAGACTTTTTAAATGGAAGAATTGCACTTTACCTAAATAACAGAAAGTTGTGGCCATAACATTTTCTCATATTGCTGCTTTTGTTGATAGTAGCACGGTTTAGCCAAAATTTTTTGGTACTTTTCGGTTAGCCGGGCGCCAGTGATATATGTACATATATAAATATATATGTATATACATATATATATTTTTTCATACATATATGTGTATATACATGTCTATGTATACATATACATATGTGTAGATATATGTGTATATGTATATGTGTGTATATACATGTATATATACCACTGGCGCCCCGCTAACCGAAAAGTACCAATTTTTTAAAAATATAATTATGTATAAAAATAATATGAATTATTTAGTAATAATAATAAGACTTTTTGGTACTTTTGTCTTATGGCGTCCCTCAAAGATAAATCACCAAGCGACCAAGATTTATTGCCAAAGTATAAAGCATGTGTGACAATAATATATAATCAATATAGCATTTTGTGACATATAATATGGCCAAATTATAGTCATGTGATGTGTATATGTTGTATATATGTATATATATATATTATGTGACATAAGATGTATAATATGTATAATGATCGTCGTTCAGGAGATGACGTCTGTAAAGTCCATTAGCTCTCGAATTGTCAAACTGTTATCGCGGTAAATTGTAGTTTTCCATATAAAAAGCTCTGTCGCTTTTTTTTTCTTTGGTATTGCAGCGTTTTTTCTAATTATTATGTTATTCTAATCTTTATGAATTCTTTAATTCCTAAGATTTAGTTTATTTCAGTTTTGTTGAAATAACATTTTTTTGTAAATTAACTTCATAATTAAAATAAATAATAAAAAAAGCTTCAGAATATCGATGATAAGAGTATGCACATTCTTTGCCTAACAGACCCTGCAGTATTATAAATTTTTATATCTCAAATTTCAACGTAAGAGTGGGGGAAATATATAAAAGATTTGGGATATCAAGATTATTATTATTTTTTTAAAAAGATTAACAATGTAAGCAAATTATGACATACATTGTAAGAGAAATATGAATTATTATCTAGATTCATATTTTTAAATTATGAGATTCATTAAGTTTCTATGGGTCGGAGTAATTTTTTTCGTAGTGGATTGGGATGAATATATATTTGTTTCAAGTTAACCAGACATTAAAAAAAAAAAAAAAAAAAAAAAAAAAAATCAAAAATTTTTTTTTTCAAATTTAAAACTATATAGTATTTGAATATAAATGAGTATTTATTTGTTAATTTTTTAAAATAAATGATAAAACTAATATTGGGAATATAATTGTTGACTATTATTCTATAGTTAAGTTAGAAAAAGGGAATAATTTTCTTTTAATTTGGATTTTAGGTTGGGTCAATTAAATTTTTTGTGGGTTTCAATTGACTTCAAATAGAATATTCAGATAATCCAACCTGTATATACATAATTTTTTTTATTTACACGGGATATTTTTTTTCATTATGTCAGCACAATTTTATATTACAAATAACTATATATTTACTCAGTAATCTTTTTCTTTCTTTTTTTCCCGTTTCTTTCGTATCAAAAGTAGATGGCTTGAAAAATACATGATTTGTTTTTTGAAGTTTAAATTGTATTTTTTTTTAAGTAAAAATAGTTTAGAAAAAAAAATCTTTTTTACGCATGCAATGTTTATCTTGAAAAAAGCATGTCTAATTTCATAACTGCAATTCACGTTTTTTTTTTTTTTTTTTTTTTTTTTTTTCAAATGTTTCCATTATAATAAACTATTTGGCATGACCACCGAATTCAGTTATGGAAAAATGACTTTTTTTAAGTGCGAGACGGTGAATTTATTTTAAAATATTTAATTTTTGATCTATTTCTTTTTTAAGATCATAATTTAATAAACTAAATTATTAAAGAGTATACATATTTTGAATTAAACTGTTAATTTTTTGCACTCTTTTTTATTTATATTATCTAATTTTTAATATTTAAAATATTTTGGGTACTTTTCGGTTAGCCGGGCGCCAGTGATATATGTGTGTGTGTATTATATATGCATATATATATGTATGTGTGTGTTTTGATGTTCATAACTACTCATTTTATTTTTATATTTTCCATATCTTCTGCCTGCCAATTCGCCATTTCTATTTTACTCAAAAAGCAATTAAAAAAAAAAAAATGTATAGTTTTTTTTAATGCTAAGCAATTTTGACAAATGAAAACTTAAAAAATAATCCTAATGACAAGCACACGAAATAGTTGAGAGTTAATTTACAAAATAAAAGCCAATCTAAATAAAAAATATAGAAAACATTCTTTTACTATTTATTCATCTCCATGTAGGTATAAAAAGATAAGTTAGATTTATTGATTAGAAAAAAATACTCAAAAGTTTATTAGAGGAATTTACAGTCTCAGAAAATTTATTACAAAAACAATAGTATATTTTGCTTACTGCCATAACTTTGCCTTTCCTTTTAACAAGGCAGGTCTCCTTAAAGCACATACTCAGTATATTTTTTCAAAAAATACTACTCATGTATCATAAAGGATCAGTCAAATTTAGCTGCAGAATCCCAGTAGAATATCGGTAAAAAAATAAAATGCTTTCAAGTATTTAGCGTAAAAATATGCGATTTGGCAAGCAACACTTTTTCCTCACCAAATGCAAGCAAATTTAATGCATTTGAAAATTCCTGTTTAAATGTGTAGTACTTTATGAATTTAAACTAAAATAATTAAATAGTTTATTATTTTTTTCATAAGTTTGTATAATATATGTACAAGTTGCGTATCTCTGAAGTTATTTAATTTTACACTGTTTCGCTGGCTGGATAGGTTTTACGTGTATTTTAACAATAACTATCCAATTAAGAATGCTCTCATTATGTATTACAGTATTTAGTAAGTTGTTCTGTTATGGCAACAATACTTTTCTCTTGTTGTCAGGGGCGTGCCGAAGGCTGTTTTAGTGAGGGGGTATGAACTGAATTTTGCCGAGTATGGGATCAAGGGTGAGAAAGACTTTGTGATAGCCCCCCCCCCCCTCCTCAGTATCGGAGTCAACTTTTCTACATTACTGTGAATTAAAAAGAAGTCCTAAGTGCTCACATGCATTCTGTCTAACCACAGTCAAAATTAAATGCTGTTATACAGTATGTGTAAAAAAATGTTTATTCTTTTACTATATAAGTACAGTTGAGATTCCTGTTATTAATTAGGATTCTGTTTACAATTTAAAAGGAAATGCGTACGGAAGTACCATACATTAACCAGTTCTCAAAAGTAACAATTTAAGAACGTTGAAGTACTTCAGAAGTTATGTTTCTATAAATAAAATCGCATGCTGTTGTGTTATGTAAGTGTATACATTTTAAAATACATAAAAAAGACAAATCTTGCTTGTTAAAAATAAGATACATATTAGTATAAGAGGCTAAAAATTATCCTTCTCTACATTTTTAAATTACCACCCACCTATCCTTCAGAATAGCCCATTTTCCCGCTAAATTGTCTAAATCGAACATGTCAGTTATGTCTGCTTCACAGATTAATAGCATCAGTTCATCCAGTCGCTCTTCTGACATGGTGGTTTGCAAGTACCAGTAGTAGAAGAACAAGAGTTAGACTCCAGCAGGCGCTGTGTGCGTGGTGGAGGTGGGTACCGGAAGTAAGCCTGGCAGTGGAAGCGGAAGTGATGGAAGATAAGACAGGAAGTGAAAGAAGATAAGACAGGAAGTGAACCGGAAGTGTTGGAAGATAAGAGAGGAAGTGAAGTAGGGGAGGGCTTAATTTTTTTAACCGATAAGGGAGAGAGGGGAGGGCTTATTTTTAGGGGGGCTTAATTTTTTTTGTAGGAAAATAAAGGGTTTTAATCAGATTCTTTCTTGTCAGGGAATTTTTTTTTTTAAATTGGGGGGCCCACCATAACCACCCGCTATGAAAACGCCACATTTTTTTTTTTTTTACCTATTCTTTTACACTAGTCATCTGCGTGAGACCTGTAACGAAATAAAAGGGTTTAATTATTATTATGCTTCAGCAAAGTCGAGTGGAGTTGAGGGGTAGGAAGCCTGCTTTAAAAATAATAATGTTAACAGAATGTACAATATTTTTTTTGTGGACCCACCATAACCACCCGCTATGAAATCAATTCATAACGCCACAATTTTTTTTTTTAAATCTGCCAATCCTGCTTCATCAGTCATCTGCGAGAGACCTGTAACGAAATAAAAGGGTTTAATTATTATTATGTTTAAGCGAGAGTTGTGTCATACGGGAAATCAGATGTGTGACGTCTGCTAAAGATGTAGAGTGTCTATGAGGAAATTCAGCTTCACGGAACCTAGAAATAAAAAAAAAACAAGTCTTGCTTGATATATGTGATAGCTAAAGGCCCCCCCCAACCCATACAAAATTTTAAATAATTTTATATAGGTTGTATTATCTGACTAAGCAGGGGTCGCATGGCCGCCACACCACTCATTGTTGCCTTCGATTCGCATACAACAAACAATACTTTTTGTATTTCGCGCTCGTCGATCTAAATGTTCAGAGTTTAACATGAAATTTACTTATAATTCACCTGTAGAAGAATTTTTTCCCTTCTTTAAACATTAACTTAAATGTGAATGAGATTAAAATAGATGTGAGGGCTAAATTTTTAGTAACAGAATGTCAACAGTGCTAGTGGAGTTGAGGGGTAGGAACCCTGCTATAAAAATAATACCTGTAAAAGAAATATTTATGTGCTACCTTTCGCGCTCGTCGACCTAACTGTTCAGAGTTTAACATGAGATTTACTTATAATTCACCTGTAAAAGAATTTTTTTTTTTCATTCTTTAAACATTAACTTAAATGTGAATGAGATTAAAATAGATGCGAGGGCTAAATTTTTAGAGAGTTAAAATGAAAATTCACTAAGAGTTGCTAAATAAAAGAAGATGATCGACTTTGACAGCATTTTTCTAAAAGTTTATTTATCGAAAAAGGAATCATACGTTTCGATTATATTTGTTAACTATTATAGTTTAACATTAAAAAGCATGTAGACATTTACCTTTCGTGTTCGGAATTTTCTTCGAACCCATTATTTTTGACTTTATAAAAGTTTCATATAAAAAAATTATTCTTTAAGTATTAACTGAAATGAGATTAAAATAGATGTAATGGCTAAATTTTTAAGGATTTAAAATGAAAATTGTGATAGCCATGTAAATGAAAGTAATGCGATTACTTTGCTTCATAAAAACCTAACACGAAAAAAGCTGGTAGACGTTTACCTTTCGCACTCGTCGACCTAACCGTTCGGAATTTTGTTTAAACTTCTCTCGAGTTCGTCGACATAACCGTTCAGAGTTTTCGTCGAAATCCGTATATAGATTAACTTACAATAGCTAACTTTTTTAAGGGAAGTTTAAATAACATATTTCCCAAAGTGTCTTACAAACATTTAAGAATTTATACACACATAAGCACCTCGCCTATAGGTGCAAGGTTCTGACTTTAAAGCTACTAGATGTTGAAATTTAAACTTCTTGCGCTCGGCGACCTAACCATTCAGAGTATTTTTTTCAAACATTGTGTCAATACGTGTTAGGAACCCTTAGAAAGACCTACATGGAGGCACTTATCCCTAATATAGATAATCAACCCTAAACTAACCAGTTACAACACACAAGACATAATCATTACATTCAGTTAATAAGTGATTTGACATGCAAAATATTAGATATAAAAACATACAATATGATATATACAAAACAATTTTAAAGATTTTTTTCCCTTTCATATGAACAATTTTTAGCAATAATTTAACTTGAGAGCAGGTATTTGTTTAGAGTTATACGATTATAATAAATTTTCATTAGATTTGACATTATACAACCAACATTTAAAAAAAGAGAACGACATCTAGTTTTTTAACGTCACATATTTGAATTATTAACCTATTTTAGTTAAAAGTATGATACTTAAGTGATTTTATTTGAAAAATCAATACAACATTTTAAAAGCAGTCGAAAGATTTTTGCTTTTGAAAAATAACTAACATAATTTTAATTTTTTAAAGCAGTTAGGTAGATGACACTAACTTTAAATAAAATACATATTTTTTATTATTATTAAAGAAATATAAACTACTCACACATTATTATTATGCTGCATTTTAACATAACAACATTCACAGTAATAGACATGCGATTAAGACCATTGGAATTCTACAACTTTTCTGCTGACATGTGGTCACAGAGGAAATCTTTTCATATAGAAGGCAAAATAAGATAATGATAAACATGATTCGTTATGCATATGTTGAAACAGGAAATTATTTAAGACGTGTGATTAAGACCATTTTACATGGTATTACAGAATAAATCTTTTCATAGGATGCAAGATAATATCACATAAGGTATTGATAAACGCGATTCGTTATGCATATTTTAAAACAGGAAATACATCCGTCAGATAACATTACTTTGTTTAGATGAAGTGACCAAATACAAATTTTGCTGATTTAATTAATTTTATTTTGAATTTGAAAATAGTATTGACAGAACATTCAAATTTTACTTTTGCACAATATTTAAATAAGGGAAATTGTATACAATATTTAAAAAAAATTAATTAGGAATATTAGAAAAGGAGAGTGCTTTAAGGAAAATACGTTACGATTTTAAAACTTTTTTTTTAATACATTTCTAAGTTTTATAAACTTTATCGAAAAAAAGAAAAGAAACTTTTTGCATGTGACTTTTTTAACCAATAAAATGCTAGTATTTTGAAACAAGCACCCCCTACATGACTGTTATTTTACGAACAAAGTGTTTAATGCTATACAATACTTTGTGATTGATGTAAAAGGTTGTGATTTTCGTCTAAGTATTAAAGTTGATATGGAACGATTCATGCAGTCTTGTGAAGGTGATAAAACCATGTCACCTTTAACAATTAAAAAGGTACCCTATTTGTGCAAGTCATGTAACAAAACATTTCCTCGAAAAGTTAACTTAGTGTTTCACATGAAAAATCATCTAAAGGAAAAGTGTTTTCGCTGTGAGGTGTGTGGTGAAGTTTTTTCGCAAAAGATTCACAAATCGCCCAAACAATTCAAGTGTAGTGATTGCAACGAATTGTTTTCAAGAAAGACAGACTTATTGAAAGATAAGAAAACTCACAACTTAGCAAAACAACATTCATGTACAAAGTGTTGTGAAATATTTAATTGTGAATCTGATTTTTTACAACATTGTGATACATTTCATAAAGCTTTACCTAACATTGCGAAATCACCCTGTTTGAAAGATTTGTTATTTGAACTGATAGTGAAGCTTATAGATTAGTTCGAACTTATAGTGAATTAAAAGACAAAATGATATACGAAATATGTGAAGTGGAATTAACAGATCAAAACGTGCATGTATAGAATGCCTTTTACAAGTTGTTTAACTGATTTTAAGATTTCACTGAACGAGTGACTTATTGGACATTACAAAAATTTTGAAATTAGAATTGTATACATCTTAATATGACAGAATTATTTGATGTGTGTTATTTTAAATGATGAATAAAATAGTTTGATTGCGAAAAAAGTGTTTTCTTTAACCCACACTGTTAAAACTGATGTTGTGTATTTTGAATGACTTAGACAAAATGTTAATTTAAAAAAAGATTTTAACATGAGATAAGAGTTTTATAATAAAAAATGACTCACCTAAAATTTTTTCAAGATAGTCTATCTACGTTTCCAATCTAAACTTGTTATCAGCTTGCTATATGCATGTTTGAGTGACTCATTTTTACCTGTGTCGAACTGTCTGTTGGGAAAATGATTGCCATTTTTAACACGTGTAGACGATTTTTACCCGGAAGCTGTTTGAACTATTAAATTTCAGATATCACCCATTTTTCTACAACATTTAAATATTTTAATGTATTTTCACTTGTATATTGGAAACTTGGGATTATCACCTTTATATCGGAACATGGAAGATAGAAAAAATAATAACTTTACACTGAGACAATATTTTAATCTAACAAAAATAGACTTAACACATTGTTAGAGGTTTTGGAAAAATATATAGTTGGTTAAAAATTTTAGAAAATTTAACATAAAGTAACAAATTTTAGAAAATAAACATTTCGATAAATGAAAAAAATTAAATTTTGGTAAACTTTACACTTAGACAATACTTCAAACTAGGAAAAAATAATAACTTTACACTGAGACAATATTTTAAACTAAGGAAAAATTAGACATAACACATTGTTAGAGTTTTTTTTTTTAAACTATCTAGTTGGTTATAAATTTTAGAAAATTAGCAACAAATAAACATTTCATTAGATTGACAAAAGAAAATAATTAAATTTAAGTAAACTTTACACTTAGACAATGTTTCAAACTAAGAAAAATAATAACTTTACACTCATACAATATTTTAAACTAAGGAAAATTAATAACTTACACATTGTTAAAGTTTTTTTTTTTTAAAACAACACAACACTTTCAAAGCAGTGGAAATAGTATACCTGTAAAAAATTCAACTTAGTGGAATTTAATAGTGAAATTTTTTAACCTCACTCATTTAAAAAATAAAACTTTATAAAATTTTAAGTAAGCAACTGTTAAACATTTTGAATGTCTTAGACAAAGTAGGAATAAATTTGTTGAAATTCTATAAAACATGAAAAATTTCATAACT
Organism: Maratus michaelseni; assembly: GCA_963931845.1. Lineage (NCBI taxonomy): Eukaryota > Metazoa > Arthropoda > Arachnida > Araneae > Salticidae > Maratus > Maratus michaelseni. The sequence continues at coordinate 44,734,754 of OZ007592.1, read as the reverse complement.
TTTAAAGGAAATTTTATTTATGATGAAATAAACTCGAGGTATTTTTTATATGTTACTTAAACTACAAGAGAATTGATTGAAAATGTGCTACTTTTAATCACTCACAAGATAAGACATGATGTTAGGAATTATAGATAGGTTTTTCTCCCACACATGACGTCACTGATAACATATTTACTGACCAAGTCATAAAATCATAGTTAAGGGTAGGTTTATGAACATGACGTTTCGTTGAGATTTAAGATATTTGAGAAATAAAAACTACAACTTTGATTACTTTTTGAAATTTCCCCCTACATAAGAAAAATAACATAGAAAAATAAAATGAAAAGTCGTATTTGAATGGAATCGAATTATTATCCTTTCACTTAACAGTTGAATGCGTCGGCAATTACATCACAAAGATACTGATTGAATATATTGTGTTTCTTTTTTAAGGTTAAATTGATTTAATATTCAAGTTATTTCTTAATGATACACTTAAAAACAATAAACTTAATTAGCATTCAAAAAGCAAACGATCACATTATTGTGTAAAACAATCAAATGTTTTAAAAGTCACGAGTTAAAATTTGAAATGACTTAGAGTTTAATTAGAATTTAGATGTGAACCTTTTAAAATGAAATAATAGTTTTTTTGTATCGCCCTCTATCGGTGGGTAATAGAATTAAGAGATAATTAAAAGTTTTAACTTGAATTCGAACCCACAACCAAAATTATTTTTCGGTTTTATAATTTAGGATAGGTTTAACTGAGCAAGCCATGATATAACAGTATTTATAGACGATTTAAATATTTTAAATTTATAAATTTAAATTAAAAATAAAATATTTTTAAATAAGAATATTTAAGAATTTTTAAAGTATTTTAATTTAAATTTATAAATTTAAAATATTTTACTAAGTTTAGCTATAAGTAATATTATTTTTACAAAACTTGTATGTACAGGGTGTTTACAATATTTCTTATTAGTGCTAAAATGTTACAAAATTTGGGGAATTTATCCTAAACTTCAATTTAAAATCGGGCTTTACCATATTTTTGAACGAAAGTGACTTAGTAAATGTGTTAGAAAAATAAGAATTTAATATAATTTATAAATAAATAATATTTTTATCAAAGTTTAAGTAAGTTGGGACATAACTTTTATATTAAAGTGATCGACATAAAGTACATTCAAACTATGACAAAAGACCTGAGACAGTTGACATCAGGCAAGTCCAAACAGTTAAAGCAAGAGATGAGTCAGCAAAACAGGCGTGCAGCACAGAAACAAGTCTGGACAAGCGAGTGAGCAAGAGAAGGCAAACGGCTTATAACAAGGTACAGGTAAACAACACCAACTGAGTGCACGTGGGTTTTATTTTAACCTTGTTCTTATCGCAAACCGGAAACTACGTCACAAACCGGAAACTAGTAGCGTCTCTAGTGGCGATGGCAGCGCCCCCTAGCAAAGCTAATGTAGAAAGATTAGTTAAGTGAAAGCAAGTATAAGACGTTGACGGGTTTTTTGGTAAGTATTTCATTCTGTTTTGTTTCTGAAAAGTAATCGAGCTGTATAAAAATTAGCAAATAATTTAAAATCGGACTCAAGTTAGTGTATGTTTTTACTGCACATGTGCAGATAGTTGATATGCACCAGTTGGTTACAAGGATAAACAGATTATAGTTTCTCAATAGTTAAAATTAAAAAGTTAATTTTGATTAACATAGAGATTTTCAAACTTTTTGTAAACTTTAAATTTCTTAAAACTATATTTTTGTTAACTTTTTTAACGTAACTTACATTTTTTTTAACTTTAAAAACTTTTAGTAAACTTTATTTTTATTAAAAATAACTTATTCAACCCTCTGTTATTAAGTGAACCTAACATATCAAGTTTATTCACTTTAAACATAAATCCTAAGTTTATCAATAATTCAATTTAACCTTTCGAAAAATATAATTAATTAAAAAACTATGCATCGTGTTGTACTCATTTTGTAGTACTTTAAGCAGTAAACCCTTCAATTAAATTAGAAATTTAGATGATTTCCTTTATCGAATATCTTAAATCGTCTATAAATACTGTTATATCATGGCTTGCTCAGTTAAACCTATCCTAAATTATAAAACCGAAAAATAATTTTGGTTGTGGGTTCGAATTCAAGTTAAAACTTTTAATTATCTCTTAATTCTATTACCCACCGATAGAGGGCGATACAAAAAAACTATTATTTCATTTTAAAAGGTTCACATCTAAATTCTAATTAAACTCTAAGTCATTTCAAATTTTAACTCGTGACTTTTAAAACATTTGATTGTTTTACACAATAATGTGATCGTTTGCTTTTTGAATGCTAATTAAGTTTATTGTTTTTAAGTGTATCATTAAGAAATAACTTGAATATTAAATCAATTTAACCTTAAAAAAGAAACACAATATATTCAATCAGTATCTTTGTGATGTAATTGCCGACGCATTCAACTGTTAAGTGAAAGGATAATAATTCGATTCCATTCAAATACGACTTTTCATTTTATTTTTCTATGTTATTTTTCTTATGTAGGGGGAAATTTCAAAAAGTAATCAAAGTTGTAGTTTTTATTTCTCAAATATCTTAAATCTCAACGAAACGTCATGTTCATAAACCTACCCTTAACTATGATTTTATGACTTGGTCAGTAAATATGTTATCAGTGACGTCATGTGTGGGAGAAAAACCTATCTATAATTCCTAACATCATGTCTTATCTTGTGAGTGATTAAAAGTAGCACATTTTCAATCAATTCTCTTGTAGTTTAAGTAACATATAAAAAATACCTCGAGTTTATTTCATCATAAATAAAATTTCCTTTAAAAGTTATGAAATTTTTCATGTTTTATAGAATTTCAACAAATTTATTCCTACTTTGTCTAAGACATTCAAAATGTTTAACAGTTGCTTACTTAAAATTTTATAAAGTTTTATTTTTTAAATGAGTGAGGTTAAAAAATTTCACTATTAAATTCCACTAAGTTGAATTTTTTACAGGTATACTATTTCCACTGCTTTGAAAGTGTTGTGTTGTTTTAAAAAAAAAACTTTAACAATGTGTAAGTTATTAATTTTCCTTAGTTTAAAATATTGTATAAGTGTAAAGTTATTATTTTTCTTAGTTTGAAACATTGTCTAAGTGTAAAGTTTACTTAAATTTAATTATTTTCTTTTGTCAATCTAATGAAATGTTTATTTGTTGCTAATTTTCTAAAATTTATAACCAACTAGATAGTTTAAAAAAAAACTCTAACAATGTGTTATGTCTAATTTTTCCTTAGTTTAAAATATTGTCTCAGTGTAAAGTTATTATTTTTTCCTAGTTTGAAGTATTGTCTAAGTGTAAAGTTTACCAAAATTTAATTTTTTTCATTTATCGAAATGTTTATTTTCTAAAATTTGTTACTTTATGTTAAATTTTCTAAAATTTTTAACCAACTATATATTTTTCCAAAACCTCTAACAATGTGTTAAGTCTATTTTTGTTAGATTAAAATATTGTCTCAGTGTAAAGTTATTATTTTTTCTATCTTCCATGTTCCGATATAAAGGTGATAATCCCAAGTTTCCAATATACAAGTGAAAATACATTAAAATATTTAAATGTTGTAGAAAAATGGGTGATATCTGAAATTTAATAGTTCAAACAGCTTCCGGGTAAAAATCGTCTACACGTGTTAAAAATGGCAATCATTTTCCCAACAGACAGTTCGACACAGGTAAAAATGAGTCACTCAAACATGCATATAGCAAGCTGATAACAAGTTTAGATTGGAAACGTAGATAGACTATCTTGAAAAAATTTTAGGTGAGTCAATTTTTATTATAAAACTCTTATCTCATGTTAAAATCTTTTTTTAAATTAACATTTTGTCTAAGTCATTCAAAATACACAACATCAGTTTTAACAGTGTGGGTTAAAGAAAACACTTTTTTCGCAATCAAACTATTTTATTCATCATTTAAAATAACACACATCAAATAATTCTGTCATATTAAGATGTATACAATTCTAATTTCAAAATTTTTGTAATGTCCAATAAGTCACTCGTTCAGTGAAATCTTAAAATCAGTTAAACAACTTGTAAAAGGCATTCTATACATGCACGTTTTGATCTGTTAATTCCACTTCACATATTTCGTATATCATTTTGTCTTTTAATTCACTATAAGTTCGAACTAATCTATAAGCTTCACTATCAGTTCAAATAACAAATCTTTCAAACAGGGTGATTTCGCAATGTTAGGTAAAGCTTTATGAAATGTATCACAATGTTGTAAAAAATCAGATTCACAATTAAATATTTCACAACACTTTGTACATGAATGTTGTTTTGCTAAGTTGTGAGTTTTCTTATCTTTCAATAAGTCTGTCTTTCTTGAAAACAATTCGTTGCAATCACTACACTTGAATTGTTTGGGCGATTTGTGAATCTTTTGCGAAAAAACTTCACCACACACCTCACAGCGAAAACACTTTTCCTTTAGATGATTTTTCATGTGAAACACTAAGTTAACTTTTCGAGGAAATGTTTTGTTACATGACTTGCACAAATAGGGTACCTTTTTAATTGTTAAAGGTGACATGGTTTTATCACCTTCACAAGACTGCATGAATCGTTCCATATCAACTTTAATACTTAGACGAAAATCACAACCTTTTACATCAATCACAAAGTATTGTATAGCATTAAACACTTTGTTCGTAAAATAACAGTCATGTAGGGGGTGCTTGTTTCAAAATACTAGCATTTTATTGGTTAAAAAAGTCACATGCAAACAGTTTCTTTTCTTTTTTTCGATAAAGTTTATAAAACTTAGAAATGTATTAAAAAAAAAAGTTTTAAAATCGTAACGTATTTTCCTTAAAGCACTCTCCTTTTCTAATATTCCTAATTAATTTTTTTTAAATATTGTATACAATTTCCCTTATTTAAATATTGTGCAAAAGTAAAATTTGAATGTTCTGTCAATACTATTTTCAAATTCAAAATAAAATAAATTAAATCAGCAAAATTTGTATTTGGTCACTTCATATAAACAAAGTAATGTTATCTGACGGATGTATTTCCTGTTTTAAAATATGCATAACGAATCGCGTTTATCAATACCTTATGTGATATTATCTTGCATCCTATGAAAAGATTTATTCTGTAATACCATGTAAAATGGTCTTAATCACACGTCTTAAATAATTTCCTGTTTCAACATATGCATAACGAATCATGTTTATCATTATCTTATTTTGCCTTCTATATGAAAAGATTTCCTCTGTGACCACATGTCAGCAGAAAAGTTGTAGAATTCCAATGGTCTTAATCGCATGTCTATTACTGTGAATGTTGTTATGTTAAAATGCAGCATAATAATAATGTGTGAGTAGTTTATATTTCTTTAATAATAATAAAAAATATGTATTTTATTTAAAGTTAGTGTCATCTACCTAACTGCTTTAAAAAATTAAAATTATGTTAGTTATTTTTCAAAAGCAAAAATCTTTCGACTGCTTTTAAAATGTTGTATTGATTTTTCAAATAAAATCACTTAAGTATCATACTTTTAACTAAAATAGGTTAATAATTCAAATATGTGACGTTAAAAAACTAGATGTCGTTCTCTTTTTTTAAATGTTGGTTGTATAATGTCAAATCTAATGAAAATTTATTATAATCGTATAACTCTAAACAAATACCTGCTCTCAAGTTAAATTATTGCTAAAAATTGTTCATATGAAAGGGAAAAAAATCTTTAAAATTGTTTTGTATATATCATATTGTATGTTTTTATATCTAATATTTTGCATGTCAAATCACTTATTAACTGAATGTAATGATTATGTCTTGTGTGTTGTAACTGGTTAGTTTAGGGTTGATTATCTATATTAGGGATAAGTGCCTCCATGTAGGTCTTTCTAAGGGTTCCTAACACGTATTGACACAATGTTTGAAAAAAAAACTCTGAATGGTTAGGTCGCCGAGCGCAAGAAGTTTAAATTTCAACATCTAGTAGCTTTAAAGTCAGAACCTTGCACCTATAGGCGAGGTGCTTATGTGTGTATAAATTCTTAAATGTTTGTAAGACACTTTGGGAAATATGTTATTTAAACTTCCCTTAAAAAAGTTAGCTATTGTAAGTTAATCTATATACGGATTTCGACGAAAACTCTGAACGGTTATGTCGACGAACTCGAGAGAAGTTTAAACAAAATTCCGAACGGTTAGGTCGACGAGTGCGAAAGGTAAACGTCTACCAGCTTTTTTCGTGTTAGGTTTTTATGAAGCAAAGTAATCGCATTACTTTCATTTACATGGCTATCACAATTTTCATTTTAAATCCTTAAAAATTTAGCCATTACATCTATTTTAATCTCATTTCAGTTAATACTTAAAGAATAATTTTTTTATATGAAACTTTTATAAAGTCAAAAATAATGGGTTCGAAGAAAATTCCGAACACGAAAGGTAAATGTCTACATGCTTTTTAATGTTAAACTATAATAGTTAACAAATATAATCGAAACGTATGATTCCTTTTTCGATAAATAAACTTTTAGAAAAATGCTGTCAAAGTCGATCATCTTCTTTTATTTAGCAACTCTTAGTGAATTTTCATTTTAACTCTCTAAAAATTTAGCCCTCGCATCTATTTTAATCTCATTCACATTTAAGTTAATGTTTAAAGAATGAAAAAAAAAATTCTTTTACAGGTGAATTATAAGTAAATCTCATGTTAAACTCTGAACTGTTAGGTCGACGAGCGCGAAAGGTAGCACATAAATATTTCTTTTACAGGTGTTATTTTTATAGCAGGGTTCCTACCCCTCAACTCCACTAGCACTGTTGACATTCTGTTACTAAAAATTTAGCCCTCACATCTATTTTAATCTCATTCACATTTAAGTTAATGTTTAAAGAAGGGAAAAAATTCTTCTACAGGTGAATTATAAGTAAATTTCATGTTAAACTCTGAACATTTAGATCGACGAGCGCGAAATACAAAAAGTATTGTTTGTTGTATGCGAATCGAAGGCAACAATGAGTGGTGTGGCGGCCATGCGACCCCTGCTTAGTCAGATAATACAACCTATATAAAATTATTTAAAATTTTGTATGGGTTGGGGGGGCCTTTAGCTATCACATATATCAAGCAAGACTTGTTTTTTTTTATTTCTAGGTTCCGTGAAGCTGAATTTCCTCATAGACACTCTACATCTTTAGCAGACGTCACACATCTGATTTCCCGTATGACACAACTCTCGCTTAAACATAATAATAATTAAACCCTTTTATTTCGTTACAGGTCTCTCGCAGATGACTGATGAAGCAGGATTGGCAGATTTAAAAAAAAAATTGTGGCGTTATGAATTGATTTCATAGCGGGTGGTTATGGTGGGTCCACAAAAAAAATATTGTACATTCTGTTAACATTATTATTTTTAAAGCAGGCTTCCTACCCCTGAACTCCACTCGACTTTGCTGAAGCATAATAATAATTAAACCCTTTTATTTCGTTTCAGGTCTCACGCAGATGACTAGTGTAAAAGAATAGGTAAAAAAAAAAAAAAAATGTGGCGTTTTCATAGCGGGTGGTTATGGTGGGCCCCCCAATTTAAAAAAAAAAATTCCCTGACAAGAAAGAATCTGATTAAAACCCTTTATTTTCCTACAAAAAAAATTAAGCCCCCCTAAAAATAAGCCCTCCCCTCTCTCCCTTATCGGTTAAAAAAATTAAGCCCTCCCCTACTTCACTTCCTCTCTTATCTTCCAACACTTCCGGTTCACTTCCTGTCTTATCTTCTTTCACTTCCTGTCTTATCTTCCATCACTTCCGCTTCCACTGCCAGGCTTACTTCCGGTACCCACCTCCACCACGCACACAGCGCCTGCTGGAGTCTAACTCTTGTTCTTCTACTACTAGTACCTTTCACCAAAGTCTCAAATTCTCAGAAAAGCGATACTCTCTATCTTAGCCCTGAACATCGTCCAACAGCCTACACTGGAGTAGGCTATGATCACCCCCCTCCCTCCTACAAAGAATCATACACAATCTTCCGTGCTGTGTGAGAAGCTCTTTCTTTTCCCCTTTAAAGACAGACAACATAGAATTTAAATGAAACTGACGACGGGGGAGAACTTTTTTGCAGGAAGTGTTCTTAACTTTCCAATTATTCAAAATTTTACCAATTCTTATAAATAAGTGAGGGGGGTGAACCCCCCCCCCACACTTGTTGTCTCTGATACTAACAATATAAAAGTCAAATTGACAGCGCTCAGAATTGGACATTAACTATTAGTTTAAAACATTTTTAAATTTTGTTCTAAACTACTGAGTATGATAGTTATTTTTCTGTATATATACATATAAATGTATATGGCAAAACCATAGTTATAAAAGTGTATTTATTTAAGTTAAACTTACTCAGTATGATGCATAGAATAAGTTTTTCATAAAAGAGTATCTATCATAAAAGTGTGTTTTTTTTTTTTCATTGTATCGCCAATTAGCAATAAATCACCAAAAACACGAAATTTTCATAATTTTTTACGGACATAAGTCTAAAAGAGATAACAAGATTTCCTTTCCTTCCTGAACTTGAACTTCAGACCTTTTTGAAATTTTTGTTTATCTTTATTTACAAAATACATATTTTACAATCCTATAAATTTTGTAAAAAAGTTCAAAATTGCAATTTCCAAACAAAAAAAGTTTTTTTTTTAAATATAAATGTTTTGCAACTGGATTTCATAAATATATTATATATATATATATATATATACATATAGGTTTCCACATATAAAGAATGGAAAAAAAAATCAATGGTGCAACAAGACACTGTTAAAACGAACCGACTATTTGTTAAGGCTGTTTTGAGAAATCCAAACTGCTTACTTTCTGATACATTTTTTAATTCGATTTATTTCGCAAACACATGAAATTGGCAGGTGTGCTTATTCAAGAAACTATGTAATCGAATTATGTTTTCCCTTTTTGGTAAAGGCAAAAGATCTTTCAGAAAACATTGCCAAAGTTGGCATTTTAAACCGAAATTTCGACAATGCAGCACAAGAAAGGAGAAAAACATGTCACATGACACAAATCGCTTATAACTCGATAAGTAATCTATTTAGCAAAGAATGGAGAGCTCATTACAATTCTAAATTGCTTCAATAGTCAGGCTTGCTAATTTTTATGCCTTTGCATTTAAAAATGTATCAGAAAGTTTCGCATTGTCGAGCTAGTCATTTCAGAACCACCATAAAATTCTGCAGAATGACTTAAAATCTAAAAATAATTATTGTTTTTTAAAATGTTTCAACAACATGTTTTCCCATTGCCCCATTTTCCATCATAAAACTATCAGTGGTTAGAGAACAGAAATTTTGTGTGTAGCGAACCACAACTAGTTTATTAAAAAGAATAGTTAACTACAACTAACTTATATGTTTTAAAAGTATCAATTACAAACTACTTCAATACTTTCAGATTTTAGACTCGATCTACACTAAAAATTTAAGACATGGGCTGAGTAGTAAAGGTTTCCCTGGATTAGTATGCGGTTAATTGATCTTTTGCGATATTACCTCACTAACCAAAACACGAGGCATTCAATGAGAAAACCTACAATAGATCTACCGAAACAAACTTCCTTAAAACCCAATATATGCAAACTAACAAAAAATATAATAAAGTACTATGATACTGTTTTTGATGTATTATTGTTCGAAAGTACATATTGCTGCTTGAAACTTTTAAAATAAAATTATCTGAGTTTCGTAAACTTTCATTAAATGACAATCAAGAATCATTTAAACTTAAAATGCAATAGTCTGAATGAGATAAATTCAAGGAAATAAAAAAATTATGAAAGATAACTTGGTAATGGCGCTATTAAATTTGTTTTTAAATAATATATACTATTAAAAAATATCATTGGAATTTTCTCTTTTTATAACATTAACTCCTTTTGCCCTTCTTTTAGTCCTGTGTCCTGTTATATAGGTAAAAAGTCAGTACTTTTATGTTATAACAGCCACTAGAATTACGATTATGCCAAGGTTGCAGTTATGATTTTGCCATGTTCATCGCAAACCTTATATATGCATATATATACTCCAAACACTCATACATGTGCCATATACATCATTATTTACATCTTATATGACATATATAATCTTATATACATGTCATATATATATATATATACTGCAGTAAGTAGTAGTGTTGCATTATATTAATAGGTGCTTGCTGAAGCTAATGTTGAATTTCTAAACCTAAATTTATATTTTAAATGATTTGACTTCCAATTAAAAATAAAAGGGGGGAAAGAAACATTACTATAAAAAAATATACAAAAACAGTGGTTAAACTTTACTTATTTTTTCAGGATTAGGGGAAAAAAGCGATTATGCTGTTGATAAGATATGTTGTACATGTTTATGTATAATGCTATGTTTATTTACATTATTTACGAACATTATACATATTATATACATCTTATACACGTCACATAATATATATATGCTGTATATATATATATATACAACATATACACATTACATGACTATAACTTGGCCATATATGTCACAAAATGCTGAATTGATTATATATTATTATGTCACACATACTTTATACTTTGGCGATAAATTTTGGTCGCTTGGTGATTTATCTTTGAGGGACGCCATAAGACAAAAGTACCAAAAAGTTTTATTACTAAATAATTCATATTATTTTTATACATAAATATATTTTAAAAATTTTTGGCTAAACTATGTCACTATCAACAAAAGCAGTAATATGAGAAAATGTTATGACCACAACTTTCTGTTATTTAGGTAAAGTGCAATTTTTCAATTTAAATGTCTCCAAATTCAAATCAAACTCCACATTTCCAGAAATACACTTTAAAAGTCTCCATACTAATATAAACTGACAAGTTGAAAACATTAAATGAATATTCAACTTTCAATAAAACCCTCATTGCAATTTATGATAGAATTTTTAAGCCTAAATTTATATTCTAAATGGTTTGACTCCCACTTAAAAATAAAGAGGGGGGGGGAGGATATTACTAATATAAATAAATAAAAATATAATATAAACAGTGGTTAAACTTTACTGTATTTATTTTTTCAAGATAGGGGGAAAAAATGTGATTATGCTGTTAAGACTGTTGTACATGTTTATGCATAATGATATATTTATTTATATTTACAGTTACAGAAATTAATTGCATTGAAACATTAGGTTACTCTTTATTCATGTTACTATTTACCAATAGTTTATGTTTACCTAACTTTTCTATGTCAATGGTTGTTCATTCACTCAATATACTCATACATTCTTGCATACAAACTCTCATTTAACCACAATGTGAAATAATTTCAGTGTTGTATTATTATTATCTCTTTATAAACATTTTTTTTTCAAGATACGACACATTTATTAATGTCAAAATGTCGTGTTAATAATTCTTAAATTATTATTGGGTGATTAGTAAGGAAAACTCTATTAAAAAAAAAAGCGATATTTTTGGGGAATGTAGAAATTATTAAGATTTTTGTTTGTTTTTTGCCTTTCATCACAAAAACTAAAAAATATATATCTAACCAAATTGGCGTCTTCAAAGACGCTTTCGCAACCAAAAATAAAAGTAACTGTATCTTACAGATAGTGTTAATTGGTGCGACATTAATTTAATTTTCACAAGATTAAAGTCTCAACTATCAACATCGATATTCTAATGGCATGCCTCATGTCTGTCTTATCTTGAAAATTTGACAATATCTAAACTAAAGGATATTACGTTAATATACAGATCACTGAAATTATTTCACATACCTGTATTTTCACCGTGTATCTGCTTTTATCTGGTATTTATTTTCTTATTTATTTTTATCTCTAGTTTCTGGTAGCAAAACACTTCACCGTCAGCCATTGCTTTGCATATGCGTAGGTGTGCACTGAACTGCTTGGCTAGGTTATGCGCATGCGCGAAATAGCGCTGTCCTCACCAAATCATTTGGCGCTCGCCACTGCGTTGTGAGCTATAGGGTTCGGATATTTGCGTCCGGGAATTGTTTATCGCGGTAGTCTCGAACAATTCGTATGAAATGGGGTGGTGAACAGTCTTGATGGAAAACAATTGCGATTTTTATCCCATCAGTTTCTAATTGCGGCTGCAAATTTTTTTGCAACATATGAAGGTAGATGTTCCCTCTAATTGTGGGCACCGAAAACATAAAAGGTCCGTAGATTCTATACAACTGCAGTTCTTTCTTTTATTGCAAACATTTCTTAAATAAACTGGAAAATAAAGGAAGCATTAAAAAATGTTTTATATGTTGCTGCAAAAAAAAAAATTACAGTATATCAAGGTAGCTATTTCCTGTAATTGTTGGCTCTGAAAACATAAAATCTCCATAGATTCTGTACAGCTGCAGTTCTTTCTTTTATTTTAAACATTTTTTTAATAACCTGGAAAGCAAAGGAATATTCGTAAAACGTTTTTACATGAAAATGTGAAGAGACTTTGAAACAATCTGTATTATAATGCAGAAAAAATATTTTAAAAAATAAAATGTAATAAGAAACTTTTGTCAGTGCCTTATTTTTATTATCTGGTTTACATTCGGCCAATGTCGTAAAACTGATATTATACGTGTAACATTCAGGGATATCTATCGCCATTCGTCAAAACAATGTAATTTTTTTGACATTTCAAGATACCTGTCGAAATTTAGCGATTGGACGAAGTTGTAATCTTGACTGATGTGAACGAACAGTTCTGAAGGACCGCCCATTTGTATAGTTTATGTCAAGAGAATGTTATCGAGGCGTCTGCCATTAAAGTTGTACAGTAAGAAAATGTCTATATAGAAATTTTCTGTAAGAATCTATCATTATTTATATAGAATTTTTTTTTGAAAAGTTTTATACAGAAATTTGTACAGATTGCTCTAGACAATTTTCCTTCGAAAATTTTATATAGAAGTCTGTAGTGATTGCTGCAGAAAAATTTATTTAAAACATTTTGTACTAAAATCTATAGATATTGCTAAGTAAAAATTTTATAAAGAAATATGATATTATTGCTCTATCATTATTTGTATTTATAAAATAATAATGGAGAGACTATAACGATGTTAAAATATTAAAAAAGTTAAAGATGGGTTTTATACATAATAATGTTTTCACATTTAAAAAGAATCATTTTATGTAATTTGTAAATTGATGCTTATCTTTTTTAAAATGCTTTAGAATTTTTCGGACTTTTATAAGAGTTTTATTTTTTAATATTGAAAGATTCACAAGTTTTGTTTCGACAGTAGGACATTTTAATTACACTATTCGTTTGAGTAATAATAATTATTATTTTATGCAATAATAATAATAATGTTATACAGCTAATTTATGTATGCATTAACTTATAAGTAGTGCATAAATTTTGGAGGAAATATACGTATATTTATGACGTTAAAAAAAAAATATATATATATATATATATATACTTAATTTCTTACAAAGCAAAATTCAAAATAATAGGATTGTTTAAACATTTCTTTACTGTTTTGTGGATGTTGAACTCGGAAGAATAAGATAGCAAGCTTTAAAATTTCTTACAATCTTTAAATTTCTTACAAAATTTCGAGAAAACATAATTATAAGCGACCAATATTAATACCACTTTCTAAAAAGTGAAATTTGAAAAAAAAAATATATATTTATAAAAGAACGTCACAAAATTAGTGGATTGTGTTTTGAACAGATGAAAGAATATGACAGAATTATAGATGATAGTTTTGTCAGACACTTTCTTTTCGCAAATATATTTTCTCCTTGCTCGCTCATGTTCATATTTAAGTATAGTACTAGTGTGTGCTTTCGTCTTCTTATTGCTACGTAGAGAGATTAGACTATATTAGAGATTATATATTAGAGATAGAGATTAGACTATATTAGAGATTATATATTAGAGATAGAGATTAGACTATATTAGATATTAGACTATATTATTAGAAAACATAAGCGACCAATATTAATACCTTATAATAATAATATATTCTTATTGCTACGTAGAGAGATTAGACTATATTATAGATTATATATTAGAGATAGAGATTAGACTATATTAGAGATAGAGATTAGACTATATTAGAGATTAGACTATATTATTAGAAAACATAATTATAAGCGACCAATATTAATACCACTTTCTAAAAAGTGAAATTTGAAAAAAATATATATTTATAAAAGAACGTCACAAAATTAGTGGATTGTGTTTTGAACAGATGAAAGAATATGACAGAATTATAGATGATAGTTTTGTCAGACACTTTCTTTTCGCAAATATATTTTCTCCTTGCTCGCTCATGTTCATATTTAAGTATAGTACTAGTGTGTGCTTTCCTCTTCTTATTGCTACGTAGAGAGATTAGACTATATTAGAGATTATATATTAGAGATAGAGATTAGACTATATTAGAGATTATATATTAGAGATAGAGATTAGACTATATTAGAGATTATATATTAGAGATAGAGATTAGACTATATTAGATATTAGACTATATTATTAGAAAACATAAGCGACCAATATTAATACCTTATAATAATAATATATTCTTATTGCTACGTAGAGAGATTAGACTATATTATAGATTATATATTAGAGATAGAGATTAGACTATATTAGAGATTAGACTATATTATTAGAAAACATAATTATAAGCGACCAATATTAATACCACTTTCTAAAAAGTGAAATTTGAAAAAAATATATATTTATAAAAGAACGTCACAAAATTAGTGGATTGTGTTTTGAACAGATGAAAGAATATGACAGAATTATAGATGATAGTTTTGTCAGACACTTTCTTTTCGCAAATATATTTTCTCCTTGCTCGCTCATGTTCATATTTAAGTATAGTACTAGTGTCTGCTTTCGTCTTCTTATTGCTACGTAGAGAGATTAGACTTATACCCCTCCCACTTTCAATAGTGTTGGGTAGGACACGGATTTTTTTTTTTCGGTGCGTCCGTAATTATACAAAAATGTAGCACCTATAATCGTCGTCTGGTACAACCTACTGTCCGTCTGTCCGCATATAACAGCGCAAAAACTACCCAACAGAATGGTTTGAAATTTAATATATATAATCGTTGCAGAATTTTGTCGAGTCATTTCAAATTTTATGAATTTGGAATCAAAACTTAAAAATATATTAATAAATGTTTTCTAAATCATATTAAATCCTATCATATGTAAGTAATTCAATGGTATCCCATGATAGGTAATGATTCTGGATTGTTATGGTCATTCGTCATTTTTAACATGGAGTCATATTATTTCCGTATTACTGAATTTAAAAACCGAACTTGTATACTAAAATTGTTGAATTATAGCAATCCTATAATCTACCGACAGTTTTTTGGATAGACGTTTCCGGAGAAATAGATATTAAATGGTAAAAGAGTTTGAATATGAATTTCAAATTCTGAAATTTCCAAAACTAAGCTTAAGTTTCCCGTTAGAATTTTCAGTAAATATCAACAAAAGATAAAATGTTGCCAACTTAATATGTGCTTATTTTATTACGGAAATTAATCATATCTCAATAACAGACGACATAATTCATTTTTTCAGTGAACAATAACGATGATTTTTTACATTGTCTTGTATTGGATATTTCCACATAGTATAATTTAAATGTAACAGAATTGAAACGTGAATTTCATAAATAATATGAAAATCTGCGCATAAAATAAATTTTATATTCTTTCATTTTTGCATAAGAGTGCAACAAATATTGCACCAAGATCTGAATATTTATAAAACTAGTTATAGTACGCATGCACCTCATTCGTCACGTTTGACAGGTGCCTCCAATACATTTTTGTAATGACAGTGTTATGCTTCCAATGGAATTAGTTGGATGAGGGGTTTACACTATCAAAATTTAAAAGGTGTGAGCACTAGACACCTCTGAGAAAGCCCCAGCTGGTGAATTACTAGAGTCCATATTGCTGTTCAATTGTTTAACCCGAACAATGTCGAAAACTCTAAGGCTCTGATTGGAATTCCAAATTGTGGCAGGACATGTGAGACATATTAAAAATAAGTTTTTTTAAACAAATTATGGTGTTTAAAATTGAAAAACTATTTTTTCGGTTTTTATTATAGAGATTTCAGAGACACCATCTTAACATACAGTTGTACCACCGTTTTAATAACAGCTTAAATATTCGGTTTAGACGTACGCGTAAATAGACAGATCGATTTGTTGTTAGGGTTTGCTCTTAGAGTAGCGAAGGATATGAAAACGAAACGATTTTGCATACTACCAACTGCCGGTAACTGTAGAAAATAAAACTCAGTGTTATTTGTGTTTTAAATAGGTTTTTTAGATATCTTCTTTAGCTTATTTAGATACATTTTGTATGTAAAATATTATTGCTCGGTGCTGTTTGAAAGTATTTAATAATCTATGCGTGATTCGTGATTCCCCCCCCCCCCTCCCTTTATTGTTAAATTTAAATTTAGATAAAAATTATGACTTATACGGAAAAATAAAGACATATTATTATAGTTATAGATGTTTTCTTTATGAATTTCGATCTCCTATGAGATTACACGCTCCGAAATATGAATGTACACACTTTTTTAGCTAGACACACTGTAATTGTAGCAGAGTTGCTCTTTTTAAAGGACGTAAAACTATGAATGTTTAATAACAGCTACTATAGTAGCAACATTTTATTTATTTAGTTAGTTATTTAAGAATTTTAAAAGTATCCTAAGAAATTAAAAAAGGTGTATTATTTCCAAATACTCTCTTTTAATTAATAAAAATTATGTATGTGAAGTGTAATGGAAAATATTTAAAATATGTCAGATGGTTAAAAAATGGATCAAAACTGTTGAGAATTTATATTTATTACTATTATTATTTTAAAATATTTGCAATAAATACAGTTAAAATTTATTTACAATACAAATTACACGTTGAAATTTATTTACAATTTTCTTACGCAGCCTTCTTTCAGTAGGAATAGTTAAATTTTAAATAGCAATGACATATGCGTAAGTTAATTACATAACAAAGGCATTCAAATTATCTTAATCTCATTGTCTTATTATAAGAGTTAACAAAATTTATTAATATTAATTTACTATTGAATTGAAATTGAACAATACTACTAAAAATTTTCTAATAAAGTAAAATTAAGACATTTTTGAACAGATTTAGAGTTTTAAAATATTTGAAAGACTTCAATTTGAAGTAATTGCATTTTGAGTGTGTGTGTGTGTGTGTTCCCTACTAACTTAACAATTCATTCATTATAATATATATATATATATATATATGAGTTAACCACAGGACTAGGAAGATTCTAGCTCTATGCAGTTAACAGATATTTTATTTTTTAGCTCCACCCACCTTGTTTCCACTGCTATTAAAATACAGTGAAACCTGTAAAGTTGACCACCCTTGTAAGTTGACCACCTGTCTATGTTGACCTCTGTTGTCCGGAACCAAATTTATCCTATACAAAACTATAAGACAAACCCTTTGTAACCTGACCACCTGTCTATCTTGTATCTCGACCACTGAAATTATTCAGATTAGACTAGAACTATTATAAAGTGCCCATCAAAACCCTTTATAACTTGACCACCCAAAAAGCTTACAACTCATGAATAAAAAAAAAAGTAACTCTCCAAGTATTTTTCTATTTTTTTTCTCTTTAACTAGAATTTCTGGAAGGGTGAAATAGTATTAACCTGGGAAATGCTTTTAGTAATGATAGGTGTAGGGAAATAATTCAAGGCTTATCTATTCTTACATTGTTGCTCTAGTGGATTTGGCTTTTCAAACCTCCCCCTCCATTCTTTGATTCTAGATTTCTTTCTTCTATTCCCCATTCTCTTATTATTCCTTCCCTTCTTTCAATAACCCCAGGTGTTAGTTGGTAAGCAGAAATATTTCCACCAGTTGCAAAAGTTTTTGGCAATTGTAACAACCCAGTTAAGAAAATTATTTCTGATGAGTTACACTAGAACTGTTTTGTAGCACAGAAGGATTATTATTTTCATCCAGTGAACTTGGTGTTGAGGTAGTACAAGGCATTTATATTTTGTAATTGCTTTTTAACAAGGAAGATTTTGTTAACCTAAAATGGCTGCAAAAAGAAAATTAGTTGAACTTTCAAATTATAAAAAATATGAAATATTAAATTTAATTAGAAAAGAAGAAAGCCAGAGAAAATTAGCTGATAGATATGGAATTTCCAAAACTACAGTGTCTAACATATCAAAGAATGGGAAAGAAATAACTAAATTGTGGTTAGAGAATTGTAGTGTTAATAGAAAAAGAAAATTGAGAAAAACATCAAATGAAGAAATTAATCTGGCAGTTTGGGAGTTTTTTAAGCTATGTCGTTGCAAAAATATTCCAGTTTCAGGACCTATGCTACAGGCTAAAGCTAAAGATATTGCAAATGAATTGGGAATTTCTGAATTTAATGCAAGTAATGGATGGCTAGAATCCTTCAGATCAAGAAACAATATAAATTTCCGTACTCTTTGTGGTGAATCTGCTTCAGCAGATTGTAATGCTGCAGAGGACTGGAAAGCAAAATTAACTGAAATTGTGAAAGATTATCCTCCTGAAAACCAATTCAATGCAGATGAAACAGGGCTGTTTTTCCGTCAATTGGCAACAAAATCCCTTGTATCAAAAAATGAAAAATGTTTTGGAGGCAAAATGCCGAAAGAAAGACTGTTTTACTTTGCTGTAGTGTCACAGGGGGAAAATTGAAACCCGTTGTAATTGGAAACGCTGCTAACCCTCGTGCTTTTAAAAGAAATGGTGTTAAAGTTGAGATTCTACCTGTGACATGGAAATATAATAAAAAAGCCTGGATGAATTCATTCATTTTTGAAGAATGGCTTCGCGATATTAAATCCCAAATGAAAAAACAGGGTAGGAGGATAATTTTATTTATTGACAATGTATCCAGTCATAAAATTTCCAAATCTTTCACCAATATTGAAATAGTATTTCTGCCTCCAAATTTAACGTCACTCGTGCAACCTCTAGATCAAGGCATTATTTGTGCAGTTAAGTTGCATTATCGTAAACTAATGTTGAAGTGCCTCATTGCAAAAATTGAACACTGCAATGATGTTTCAGACTTTACTAAATCAGTAAATGTTTTGGACGCAATTCGTTGGCTAAATGATTCTTGGAAAAACTTATCTTCTTCAACTATTTCCAAATCATTTTATAAAGCAGGATTTGAAAGTGTGAATGAAATATTGAACGGAGAAGAGACTGAATTTTGTTTGAAGAGTGATATTCAAGCTTTGTCAGTTAAGTATTTAGCAAGAGCTGGTCGATGAAAAATCATTTCTCTCATTTGACAATGACATCATTGTGCATGAAGAAGTTGAAGAGAATGCAGAGGACATAGCTGCTAATATCTTATCAAAGATGAAAAAACCTCTAGAAATAGAAGATGATCAAGAAGAAGACAGTGAAGAGGAGATCGTTAATGAAAACACAAGGAAGACTCCTTTAACTTTTTCAGAAGCTTTAGACTGTGTACAAAATTTAATGTGCTATGCTTCTGATAAGCAGCCTGATATTTCTGAAAAGATAATGGATCTGCATGTTTGCATTGAAAAACATTGGGCTGATGTAAAGTCCAAAAACCAGCGTAAACTACAATAACAGAGTTTTTCTTGGACAAATAGGTAATGTACTTAAATTTTAAATTTTAGAATGTGTATGTGTCTTAACATGTGAAAAAAAAAGTGTTTTTTAATGTTTTTTTTTTTTATAAATTATGTGTAATAACTAGTATAGTTTGAAGAATCACTAATTGGTTGTATATTGATTGATTGTTTTTTTTAAATAAATAGTAGTATATTAATTGATTTTAAAATTGATACAAAACTATTAGTTCATTCTTGTAGTTAATCTTTCCTTTTGTAAGGTGTTAGAAATATGCATGGTAATACAATATTATTTTATAGCCCTGTCAATAAATGAAATTTTTGTGGTAAAGAATGATATGGTGTGAATATTACGTTAAAAAAAAGTAAATTTATCATCATCCTTTATAAGTTGACCACCTCTCTAAGTTGACCACTGAAGTGTGGCACCGCAAGTGGTCAACTTACACAGGTTTTACTGTATTTTTGGCATATCTTGCCATGCTTAAGGGGTGGTAGGTGGACTGTATAATTTTACAATTCATGTTCCTAAAATTGACACGTGTCAATTTTATTTCCGGTCTTTTAATCTCTCTCCTAAGCACACATTTAAAAAATATTTTTTCTATAAATTTCAAGTTAGTTCTTCTATTTTAATCGGAAACTCCAACTAGTAATTATTTGACTTTGTTAGTCTTTCCCCGCCCTCTCCATCGTTAGTATACATAACACCTTCTATTACTTTGTAAGTGATCCTGAGTTAAATCAAAATGTGGGAAAGGACATATTGTAGACTGACAGGCTTTCAGATTTCAAGAAATTATTACTTGAAGACGATGCGATATTTCTAGTGTGTCATAAACATGTCACTTGTGACATTTCCAAACTACGTGCATTAATCCATTTAATCGAATAAATATAGTTTTAAGCTTATAAAATATTATAATTATTAAAATGAAAAGATATATACTTTTAAAGAGGGTTTAGACATGATAAAGTATTGGAAATTTTATTTTAAACTGTTACATCAAAATTAACTTATTAGATGTAGTCCTTGAAATGAAGAAACGATATTTTTAGATAATACTGCCATAAACTTCTTTGAATATCTCTAGGTAATTAAGACTAATTCATTTGTTAATGTTAATGAAGCAAATGCTAATTGTTGACACAGAATTGAATATTATCTATAACGACAATATTTTATCAAATAATTATCATCTTTTATTATACAGAACAAAAATTATTGTGTATGTACGAGAATGATCATACACTAGGCAAAATTGTTCAAAAGTTATTCCGTTACATTTTCCCAGTCTCTAAATCCGTTACAAATCACCTTTTCACCGCCAGTCGGGCGCGTCTTCAGAGAAGGACCTCCCACAAGACTAAAACATTTTCTGAGAGACAAATTATGCCCCTTTCCCTCCCCTATACCTTGGCTTGGAGCCTTAATATTGATTACCCGAAAGAAGTTTGATACTTGACTTGTTGAAAATAATTTTTTAGTTTAAAAAATATTAAGTCCTATACTTCTGGTGAGAAATAATTACGTGGAAAATTCATTACAGTATGTCTAGAACAGAAGACTGGCAGAAAGAAGCCCAAAGGCCGTCCAAAAAGCGCTTTTCTATGTCATACAGTAATTAAAATTAAGTGAATACAATATAAGTACAAAGAAAAACTGAAAGGCCCTGCCTAAAAAACACACAACGCCAAAAACATTTTTCAACAAGATAAGATAATCGAATTTAAATACTGGATACACACATGAACATGCACGACTTCACTTGCAATACTATTATTTTTTTGCTAATCTAACAGCTAGAGATCGAACAGATCTCTGCTGCTGTGCTTGAGCGATGGCGCCTTTCTGTTTCAAAAGGTTGCCGAACAGTTGCCGAGCAGTTGATGTTTCAAAAGTTACTATCAGCGTATTTTATAATAAAAGTAAGTTTTTGTTTAATTTACGGTGACAGTTTTAAATAAACAAAAATTATAACTTGAGTATTTGTAAACAGCAAAATATTTTTTCAGATGTACTATTGTACCATGACCGTGCACATGCAAATAGCTTTAAGGGTTTAATCCTTGCCTCCCCTCCCCCCCCACACACACATATTTTTTTTTTTTTGCTTTTTCTTTTTCTTATTCTGCAGCAAAATTTTCAATATCTAGAATAATCTAGACTTTTGGTCCTAACTCCTAACTGAATGTAACAAAATAGTGAAATAATAATTGTAGCTAATACGCAAATTGTAAAAATAATTTATCAAATATTTATGTGCATTTGGTGAATATTTATTAATTGATGCAGTAAAACCTGCTGTAAAAACTCCGGCGGGATTTATAAAATTCGAACTACTGGTAGCTGTGGCTAACCGGAGTAATTACTATAGCTGATTTTTAAAAGAAATATTTCTTTTATTTGTAACATCAACTTACAAAACATTCCTCCGATAGATTTCGGTATTGACATAAATTAAGGAGTGCGTGAGATGCGGTGATTATAAATCATGCGATAGTCTTTAAGTCTCTCCTTTCGATCTCTTCGCTCGAAATATTCTTGTTATAGGCTTTGATTTAGACCTCCGAATGAGGCAATACGATTTAACTGGACAGGGTGTCCTTGGGGATGCCTGGATGGCTTCTCGGAAATCTCTCTCACATATCGGAGAGTCTGTTTCCTCCGGCTTCCCCTGCGCTGCTCGTTTCTCCGCAATGCTCGGCTTCTTAGGGTCACGTCCTACCCTTTTGCCTCCAAAAAACCATCTCCCTCTCGTCTTCTCTTCTTCCTCCAGCCTCCGAAAAAGGGGAGCGGGGGAAGGTTCATTTCGGCCTCTTAAACTTACGGCAGCCTATCGTTGTGGATATCTGGTTCTCATTCGCAGATTTTAAAGGACTTCCCTTGGCGTCCGATAGTCTCTGGGAAAACCTCTCCATCTGCGACCTCACAAGTAGAATAAATAATTAGTTAACGTCGGATAGTCGCCATGCCGTCTCGAGTATTGTTCATAAAATGTCCACACCATTCAGCATAGGAGATTGATCGTTCCTTTTGATCTGACCCGACAACTCCGGGGGTCGATCGGTCACAAGTTACCTACGCTGGGATATTGGGAAAATGTCACAGCATCACCCTCTCGAGCAGATGAGATTTTTCAAGCATTTGAAAAATCTTACATCATTACTGGTGCGCTAGCCTTCCATACATACCCAACACACATGTTAATTCTCAATAGAGGCTTACCTTAAACATTATTATTCACAAGTTTATCATACACTTTACCATAGGCGTAACTAGAGCTATTTTGTGGGGTGGGCACAGGCCCCCAACTTCATAAGTCCTTTGTATGTGTGTATGCGTCCAGTGGCACAGCCCAAGGGGGGGGGGGGTAAAACCCCTTCCAGAGTTAAAAAAATATTATAATTGCCGCTTATATGAATCACTAGTTAAGCAAATTAGACGCTTTTATGAATCGAAACTAAAGTTAATATTAAGTTTTTTTAGTTTATTTGAAATTCGCAGCTTTGTTGAATCAAATTATATTCAACAAAGTGATTCAATTAGATCGCGAATATTATATTTAAACTGTGGAAGCGTATATTAGATCTTAGATGCACTGGTTAAGTGAAAACTGTCATTTGTTTTGAAAAAGGGTAGCAATTACATTTTTCAGACATCTTACAGTAAAAGAATCATTATTTCGACCGTCATACGCTTTGAGTATTATACAGTGGATAGTTTTTAAATTGAATTTCTGTCTTTGCTCCATGTTCAAAAGGATAATAGACATCAATTTCCAGGAGGAAAAAAAAAAACATAAAATATATGTTTATAGGTTTTTCTCAGTTTGAGACTTTCTGTTAAGGTCTGCACCGGAGAAATTTCTAGGTTCGAGCGCGACCCGACTTGTAGAAATTTTTTTGCCCCTTAGCCGGGTATAAAAGTTAAAAGTTCGATCCGGATCGTAAAAAATATATGTATGTATATTAGGCCGGCCTGGCACAAAAAAAAAAAGAAAAAAAAAAAAGCTAAAAGTTAGACTCGAATCCGGTCCGGGCCATGCACATAGTTTATTGGCTCGACCCAGTATAAAAGCTAGAACCTCGGCCCGAGCCCGGCCTGGCTCATCCAAAAACGTAATTATCCCTTCCCAGCTCGCCTGAATTTCAACAAAAACATATTTTTACACTGGTATGGTTAAAAATTGTCTTCTACGAGGAGTTCTGACAAAAATATTTATTTTAGTTTTTCTTTTCATGTTGTTTGTTGCATTCTTCGTTTTTTAAAAAAACGCTTTGTGCTGAGATATTTATTTTGTTACTGGATCTCGATTTGTATGCAAATGACTCAGTTGTTATTAATAACTTTAATCCATATTACATGGCTTGGAGACTTAAAAACCTGAATATTCTTATAGTATAGTAAAAATATCTAAGACGGAATCACGTAGGAGAACAGTAATATCCGTTATAGGAAAGTTACCTTCTTAGCATATACACTGTCGGTTGTAAATGTATTACATTCTTTTCTCACGTATTATTATGTTCATTTTGCATGGATAAATACATTTTTCCGTTTGAAACAGGATTCTGTCATGGGCAGGTTTTTTTTCACACGCTCTTTTGTACTTTAATTGTAATTGCCTAGAAATGAACTATTCTGTAAAAAGAATAAATTGAAAATTTTAATATGGAACAATGACGATTTAAAAATATAGTCATTTTTTGCAAAAATTGTTGGGCCGATCGAAATTTTACTGATTTTTGCATGGGTCATGTCAGGATAGGCAGGGCCAATTATTTTCATATGGGCTTGATAAAAACAGGACCCGAAAATTTCAACTCGTCTAGACCTTTAGGAAGAATGAATTCCAGTTTCAGCCCGGCCTGGAAAAAAGGAAGCCAGGCCCGGTCCGATCGCCATGAATGAAAATAGGCCGGAGACTGACCCGTGGGTTGGTCCGGTTTCGGGCCAGGACCAAGCCCAAACAGACCTCTGCATGTGCATCTTCTTTTGTGTTTTTGCTATCAGTTATTTCTAAGACCAAGGTATGTGAGTGATGCAGGTAAAAATCTTTGACAAAGTAAGAATTAAGAAAATGCGCTATAAAGATATAAATGTAAAATGTGTTT
This sequence comes from Maratus michaelseni, assembly GCA_963931845.1. Taxonomy (NCBI): domain Eukaryota; kingdom Metazoa; phylum Arthropoda; class Arachnida; order Araneae; family Salticidae; genus Maratus; species Maratus michaelseni. The sequence goes on along the minus strand of OZ007592.1, from coordinate 44,709,878 downwards.
TTGATTGAACAGATTATTGTAGTGTTTCATTCGAACAATTTGTTCCTGAGGGGTGGGGGGGGGGGCTATATATTTAAAGAGTGTAGTTCATTAGCTAGTAAGGTAGCTCGAAATGTTCTTCAGGCCACGCGTTTCCCGGAGGAAAGAAGCACTGATTGCAATTTTATTGACTTTGACTTACAGATACATGCCTATGAGCAAGGTTTTCAAAAGAAAAGCGTTAAATATGAAGCATTTTCATAGAATTTATAAAATTTACTATAATTACACACAAACTTATGCTAATTATGCTTTAACTGAAATTAATAAGTAATAAATTAGTTATACATTGATCTACACTTATTAAATCTTAAATAATGCTGCCTCTATATCATCAAAATTATGACATATTGTTTTTCATGTGGACAAAGTTACAGTCGTGTTTAAATCAGATAAGAAGTAAAAACTGGAATATATTTTAGAGTTTTAGCTATAATGTATTTCATTTAAATAAAAGTATATATAAGTAGATCCTTTCGCCCCTACTTTCAGGAAGGGGCAGAGAAAGTTAAAAAGTACCCTCTTTTTTCAAAAATGTTATTATAATGTATTTTCTTTTTTTTCCACGGCCGAAGGCAGGTACAACCTATCTTTCATTCTGCATAGGTGTTTCTAACAGAAAACTAAATATAGATAAACATTCATACACGCAAACATTATACACACATACAAACTACAAATACAATAAACCCAACAATTGTGAAAAATTAGCCAGAGCCAGGAATCGAACCTAGGACCACAGCATACAAGACTCATGCTCTAACCACTGAGCTACCCCGGCCAATACCTGGGTCTGCAATTGATTCCTGGCTCTGGCTAATTTTTCACACTTGTTGGGTTTATTGTATTTATAGTTTGTATGTGTGTATAATATTTGTGTGTATGTTTAGACTTGAATGCAGGCGCTATTTATGTGTGTTTTAATAGATAAATATTCTCCAAAATCATGAAAAAGGTTAAAAACAAATAATATTTAGAAAGCACACATACTGAACACATAAACAATGTGTTTAAAAAAAAAGTAGGACAATCTGTAAAAGGTGGTAGAGCACACTATAATTAAAGATTTTTGTATAGGAAACCAGGTCGCGATCCATTTATTTAGTGAAAAATATAGGATATAGGAAGTCAAGTCGAATCCAAGTATTTTTAGAGAGCTTTAATAATAATGAAGATATTTTAACGAAATTTTCAGTATACTGTATACGAAATTAGGTGTCAAATAAAGTGCTGGAAGTGCACAGTCAGTAATTCAGTCAACGATACCGCGTTTAATGTCAACTACATCCTAAAATATGGAATACTTAGTTTGGCATTGTTTGGACGCGGATTATAATAAATTCTACCTCTTCTCGTGTTATTTTACATCTGACGCAAAGTAAAGTCTATTGTAAATTTTGCTAAAATTGCTTTATTATTACTAAAGTTAAGAACAAGAATTCGGGATTGTCTTGGAATGAAATCCTATGTGTTTCTGATTTAAAAATAGATTCCTGATTTTCTGTACAAAAAATTGTTTGCTGTACTATTCCCTTCCATTTCTTAAGTTTGCCTCCTCATTTTTCAAACACTATATTAATCTAACAGTTTTTTGTTATTTCATTGGTGCATTGTATGTTTTCTAACTCTTATATAAGTAAACGTTGCTGAAATGAATTATGGTCAACGTAACTATTGATTCTACTCTTCGAGGGAAAAAATGATTATTACTTCATTAGCTAAACTGATTCGATTAGAAGGGTGTTTCAAGTAACCAGCCACCACCATTATCAACAATTCAAACTTCTCCTCTCCTCCCCATTGAGCAGAATTCTGGCTGCGCCACTGATGCGTACAAGAATATTAAAAAAAACTGCATTGAGACCAAACTCGTTAATTTAATGAAAATTTTGACTTAAAATTAGAAACAACTTATTATCAAAGTTATTATTTAGGAATGCCATTGATCAATGGAGCCAACTTTTGAAATATATTGTATGGGCCCAAATTTTTTAAGCAAAATAGCACGGCACGTTTTATTGTTTGCTTATGTTATTCGTGAATTCTTTTGCATAATAACGTTAATATTTACTATAATATCATAAATATCAATACAAATTAAAAACACAAGAAGCAAAGCATTTCAGTCATTTATGAGCTTTATAATTATCAGGATTAGGACACTAAAATATAGATAATGTTCACTCACTGATTTATACTCACTGATCAAAAGAGGTATAGTGGAGGGCATACGAAGTTACTCGCCGTATACATTTTAGAATCTTTTTTTTTTTTTTTTTTTAAATGCTTCGTATACATTCTCTTTCTCAATAGCATAGTCATTAAAGTTCACATGATTCTAGCATTTACCTTTTGGTTTACGTACGACAACAATACTGCTGATCAAGTATACAGGAAATTGAACTGTTGAGAGAAATTTAATAATTATATGTGTACTGAAGAACATTTAGTGCTCTTGATGTCTCTGTTACGGATGTCAATGCTATTTTTCAACGTCAACAAAATGAAATTTTCATAATGAACAGAGGAAAGTATATTTAACTAAGTAAATTATATCCAAGGCACACAGGACTAACGCCCAAGACTCGAACCTGGGTACTTTGGTTTGCCGTACCAACGCTCTCCCTACTGAGCTATCCCGACGATATCCTGGGCTGGCATATTTCACTCTCATTTGTTGTCCACTAATAGAAAATGAAATTTTGTTTCAGAGATTTAAAATTTTAAATAAATACGTAGTGAAATAAAACAAGGGAAATTAGGTGGGTCAGGGGAGCAAATTATTGGGCGAGCTCGACGCTAAAGCCACACGGGCCCATATAAGTCGGCACCACTGCTATTCATTGTGCCATTGAAATTTTTAAGATGACTAGAAGTTCCGAGAGAGACCCAATTTTAGGCATAATGTCTGGGTGTCCCAATACATCTCTTTAATGTCCCGGTTTTAAACACAGCACTTAAACTATCACTTCTCCAAAATTCATTTTTAAAAAAATGAATGTTTTGATTCTTACCGAATTCCACTTCTCCAACAGCAAAATGTTGAATTGTGTCTATTACGTGTCTATTACAGAAAACTGTCTTGAGAAAAATTTCGTGGTTCCGATAGAACGAATACCATATAGATATAATTTATACATGTCTGAAAAATGTATACAACTGAAACCTGTCTAAAATGTAGAAGTTTTCCGATCACTGTAATTTTATGCAGGTAAAGTAAACTGAATCTATTTATTTTAAGAATGAATAAACGGGAAAATTAGAGAAAATTTTTCTTGAAATCATTAATGTAAACTCTAAATTTGTTTAAAAATTCTAAGAAATGTAAGAATGTGAAAAAGAATATTTTGAGGAGTGGAAGGAAAAGATTAGTTTTTATTTTATTTTTTTATTAGTTTTTTTAATACATTTAAATAAGCAAAAGACAATTAATGTTTCCTTTAACTGCAGTAAAAATGATACGTCAGCCTGACATTCTGACAAGAGACTTCACTTACACGAAAACATCCAATATTTAGTTTGCATTTTCATATTTTTAAAATGATTTTCTATTTTATTTTTTGCATTGGATAGTTGAGGTCAATCTCTACATAGACCGCATTTTACTTTTTCTTATGTTTTTTTTTTTTTTTTTTTCGAAACCGTTACTGAAAACGATGCGTTTTTTATTTAAAATTCAGTGGATACTCCACTGTTTTATTGCATAAAATCCTCAATTTTTAACATGTGCAAAATATGTTTATAAGAACACAATTTTTAAATTCGATACTGTATAAGTTATAGTCCTTTCAAAAATTGACATATCACATAAAATAGTGTATAAAATCTTGAAAAAAAAAAGAAATCAGAAGTATTTTAAAGTTTAAAAAATGTATATATATTCTTAAATTTTAATAGTACATTATAATTTAAAAACTACGATGATTTCTATAGTAGTGGATTGATTTTAAATTTAATTAGCTCCATCAGAGTTCAGCAGAAAGAGATTTGATTAAAGAGAACTCACATGGAAAACATTTTTACCTGAAATAATTTTCGCCCAAAATAAATAAATAAAAAAGCTTAAGTTTTACCTTTTTTTCATGGGAAAACAAAAGTATTCTTCAAAATTATTTCTATCACATTTGAAAGGTGCTTATAGAGATGCATCGATTAGTGATTTTGATCCAATAGCGAATATTCGACATCTGTAAACCAGATGCTGAAAATTCGGTAGGCCTAATATTAATGTATTTTAAGATTTAAAAGTATTCAAAAATAAACTTTAAAGTAAATTGTATACCATATTTTACACAAATACTTGTGTTTTGAGGAATGAGAACAACAATGAGTTATTTTACAAGTAAACTTTACGCACAAAAATAAAATAAAAAAGCTTTCAGTTTTTTGTTTTTTTTTAAGAAGAGGATGATCTTAAAAATTATTAATTAATGAAACGTTAAATTCCATAATTCCTTCTCTAAATTAAAATAAATTTATAAGAGCTCCTTTATTTTAAAATAAATATTCCAAAATTGAAAAGAAATTTTTAAGGACATAGAAGGAAAATTTTACTGTTATATAGTGTTATTTGTCAGAAAGAAACAGTAAGTCAGTAAGAAAAAAAAATTCTATTCAATTGGCAACTCGGCAAAAAAAACTTATTGCTCCTTTTGATTTATCAATGAAATTTTTAAATGCACCACAGCGGGCGATCATTTTTAGAAGTTGCAAACATACAGGATTTTTCTAAAATTTTGAAAAAAAAAAAAAATTAAGCTTAAATTTGACAATTTCAAAAATAAATTTCTGTCTTTACCAAATAGTTTTTTTTTTTTTTTTTTTTTTTTTTTTAAATAATAAATGACATTAATTAAAGAGGTTCGAGCAAGAACCTGTTATGTTACATTTTCTCAAAATACAGTTTATTTTTCCGATGAGAGTGTTATGAGATAATATGTCATATGGTAAAGGTAAAATACCTATATTTTAATTAATCTTTAAAATCTGATAATATTATTTATTAAAAGTTAATATTTTAATAAAAATAACTTAAATATTATTAATAATTTTTATATTATAAAATTAAATATTGCTAAGTTTTTCTGAGAGAGCTTAGTACTACTCGTTAACTTACTAAACACAAGGTACAAGAACAAAAATAAAATAAAAATTGCAACTAAAAGCTTTCATTTAAATTGTCTCAGAATTTTATTTTTGTTACGTAACATCTTATTTCACTAAGCCCTTCTATTTATTCAGAATATCAAAGATTGATAAGGAAAAATTTACTCACAAAAAGTACATTCAGAAACATGAAGCAAAGAGCCTCGATCCATGAAGCAGCATGCAGCAATACAAACAAAAATTTCCAAAACTACAGAATTTATTTGCGCACTGATAATTACGCATGCAAACTTGGAAAAGGGAAATAATCCCACACGCTTACAGCCGCAGTCAAATTGCAAAAAATTCGCCCTACCTTAACCCTCAAAGTAAAGGGTAAGCCCCCCGCGATGATGTTCTCATTTACGACTTTTGCCATATCTCATCACTCAGACAAGACAATTAATTGATCAGTAATTTGTCAATTACATCCTGTTTTTTAAATTGGTCATTATTTTGTAAGAAAAAAAAACCGTTCGGGCACCTGTGCCCCCCACTATCCCCTTCTCTCTCTCATCCGCTCTCACCACAGCAGATGACTTAGTTGAAAGAATACGGAACTGGACATCTGGAACTGATTTTTTCTCCATCACCTCGTGACAAAAAAAGAAAACTCTCGTTCAGATTTAGAGCTTTCAGATAATATTTCACTTTGTTGCTTTTGGAACCCTATAGACTCCGGGTCATATAAGTGTTGCAAAGAACGTAGAAGAGTAATAGGATTTTCTTTGTCTGTTGCTTCTTTTATACCTCACACACACACATTTACATATGCGTGCGCGCCGTTTTCGTTACATTAGTTCTCAAATCAGAAATATATAGTATAATTTATTGGTATAATCATTCAAATATTTGAAAATTAAAATTTTGACCATATCGCAGTCATAAAATTTTCACGTGAACTTGAAATTCTGGGGTGGGCACTGGAACTACCTGGGGTGGGCACGGCCCACCCGGCCCCCCCACTAGTTACGCCTATGCACTTTACAAACTCACATCGTTAAATTAAATTTCAATATTCATTGCATGATTCAAATACACAATTATTTCAGTTACAAAATGAAAAACTATATACAAAATTACTGAGTGGAATATTATTTATTCCATTCTACTTAAACAGTCTACATGTGGAATTTGGTATACCTGGCCGATAACCTAACGATCTGCGAATATCCTGCCTTTTTCCACAATCTCTAATTAGTCGGAAATCATTTCCGGCGTCGTTTTTCGACTGTTTAACCTCGCTGTCTTTTATTTCGTTATGCGGCGATATGTATCCTGGGGTTTCTAAACAATCAGAACTGAAAACCGTTTTTCGCTTCCTTCCTAACGCACAATAACTGTTTACCCCTTTTGTTGTTTTCTGTCCCGAAGATTTAAACCTAAAATCTTCCTTTCGTTTTAAGACCGTGTCTTTATTTTTTTCCCCATGCTTACTTTCCCGGATTTCATTCCTTAAATAAAACACCCTCGCTCTTTCTTTATAACCCTCTTCCTTCATCCTTGATTTGGGTGTCGTGCGGATCGGGGTCGTCGCGAATTTCGTTTTAATGGAAGATTCACAATGAGTTACTCCTGCACGTTGGCTAAGGGGAAAGGGAACAAAGCCTTTCTTTTCCTTCCTGTCCGGTTTTCTCACTTCATTCTTTTGATAAGCCGAAACTAAGCGGTTCGTGGGGTTGGGGGGAATTGGGCGGTCACTCCTGTGCCTTTTTTTCGGTGCTGCACTCCCAAAGCTAACAGGCGGTTTCGGTTTCATTCTGTCTAGCAAATTTTTTGTTTTGCTTCCCAATAAATAATAATCCATTTCTATGTCTGCATCGACAATACCTGCGTAAGTCCTAACTCTTTTTTCTAAATCACACAGATTAAGCTCTATTTCTGCGAGGGGTAGACATTTTAAATCATTTTGTAACGGTTGCTTTACCCACACGACTCTCCCTGTGTATTGTTCTCGGGTCACCTGGTTGGCACTAATTAAATCTAGCGACGTAGCCGTGTCTCTAAAAATTTTCATTTCTTTCCCATTTATAATCCCTTGTGTTAAATAGGGCTGGAACATTTCGTTTAACTCATCGAGGTCAGCCAACCGATTAACCACTTCAGGTATTTCACTACTCCATTTTAGTTCGGGGCAAAATTTGCGGATATGAGAAAAACTACCACAATGGAAACAAGACCTGTCTTTTCGCTTATCAAAAATTACATCTCTATCTTTTTTATCTTCCCTCTCCCTCCAATTTCTTTTCATTTCCGCGTTTTGGGGTTCTGTCTCTGGTCTATCAACCAATCTGTTTCCCTCAACCTGTTTGCCGTTATTTGGATATCTAGGCGGGGACTGTTTCATCTCTGTTCTTCTAACCGCCTCATAATGATCTAGTTTTTGGGTTAATTCCCCGGGCGTAATTAAATCACTCCAGGAATCTATGAAATGTTGTCTCATTTCACTAGGGACTTTTCGCTTGATCTGGTCGGATATTATCAGATCTCTCAGTTGACTAAATTCGGTCACCCGAATCCCTTTTAACCACTGGTCAAAATAATTAGTTATTTCGTAAGCGAAATTTTTCCAGCCTTTTTCTGAAGCCCTATTCGTCGTCACGAATTTAATTCTAAAATCTTCCGCGCTGATTCGGAATTTTTCTAACAATTTCCTCTTTACGAATTCGAAATTATCTGCCTGCTCTGAAGGTTCTCTCAAGAATACTTCTGATAACTCAAAAGGTAACATCCCCATCAAATTTGTAACCCATTGACTTTTCTCGATTTGGGCTCTCGAAGCTTGTCGCTCAAACAAGTCCAAATATAAAGAAATTTCTGTTTTTCCTAATTCAAATTTCGGTAAAACATTTTTTAAGATAATTTTTGGTTCTTTCTCTATCTGGCTAGAAGATAATGTAATTGTATCACTTTCACGTTCTGCTCTGATTTTAGCCAATTCAAATTCTTTATCGGCCTTGTCTTTATCAAGACGAGCCTTCTCTAGCCGATCCTACTCAAAAATTTTCAACTGACTTAGGGCCATTTGATCTTCATAGTAAGGCGCCTCCGTTATTTTTTTTACTAATTTCGGAATCGTATCTTTAGGTAAGACTTCTATTTCTAATTCCGCAGCTAAAGACTGCAAATCACATCTTCTGAACGTTGCTAAATTCGCCATATTTACAATTTTGAAATCCTGCACAATAATTTACCCTACTCTATTTCATACATAAATGCACTGTAAAAATTCAGAATTTTGACCCCACCACACAATATAAACAATAATTACAAACAAATAAAATACACCAAAAAACATAAATTCATGAAATTTTGACCGCAGGTCACAGATTTTTAAAATTTTGAATTACAAGCAAACCAATTCCACATATAGGCTACAACTTGCCAAAAAAAATATATCTTACTTTAACTTAACTGAATTACTAACAGACTTCAACTTAATCTTACAACTTATTTAAATTCAAAATTTAATTCCTAAGCAATCTTCAACATAAGAGAACAAACACATTAAAAATTTTGGCCGAAAAATACAATTATCATAATTTGCTTTTCACTAAAAAAAAATTTTAATTAAAAAAAATATTAAAAGAATTTTTCAATTACTAGAAACAAGATGAATTTAAAGTTTGTTACACTTTTCATTTACCTTCAACACACCAAAAAACATCTGTTGGTAATTAATATTTAAGATTTTTACTTATATTACCGAACACAAATAATTAAAGAAAAATTGCTTCCTGTCCAAAATTAAAAATATACACACTAAGCCCCACTGAGAATAAAACAAGTGCTCTCCGCAGGGGTCATAAACGATCTGCCCGGGCCCCCCCAGGCCCCCAGTGGTCCGGGACATCCGGGGAATTTCCGTAAAAATCTATCGTTCCCAAGTCGCGTTTTCTGCAGAAAAAAAATGTCGCTGAAGGTCCGCGAATAACTCCTAGTCCTCTGTCTGCGATTCTCGGCGGTGATTCTGATTTCTTTTCTCTCCACACTGTCAGCAAAGTTCGGATACTTCTGGTTCCTGGTTCAGCGGATGCAGTTTCAGATCAGCTCGGGTCTCTGCCTTGGCTTTGGCGGGTCACTTTGGGGTCGGTGGATCTTCCTCGATTCAGCGGAATCTGTCTCTCTATCACAGGATTCTGTACGAATTCGGCGAGTTGTCCTGCTCTGCCCCGATTCGGTATGTAGATTCAGGTTCCCAACGGCTGGTGTAGATTCTGAAGAAATTCGGCGAGTTGTCCTACTCTGCCCCGAATTTATAAAACTTTGTCACGCACGTTTCTTTCACCACTTTAAATCCCTTGAAGCTGCCACCATCCGTAAAAACTCCGGCGGGATTTATAAAATTCGAACTGGTAGCTGTGGCTAACCGGAGTAATTACTATAGCTGATTTTTAAAAGAAATATTTCTTTTATTTGTAACATCAACTTACAAAACATTCCTCCGATAGATTTCGGTATTAACATAAATTAAGGAGTGCGTGAGATGCGGTGATTATAAATCATGCGATAGTCTTTAAGTCTCTCCTTTCGATCTCTTCGCTCGAAATATTCTTGTTATAGGCTTTGATTTAGACCTCCGAATGAGGCAATACGATTTAACTGGACAGGGTGTCCTTGGGGATGCCTGGATGGCTTCTCGGAAATCTCTCTCACATATCGGAGAGTCTGTTTCCTCCGGCTTCCCCTGCGCTGCTCGTTTCTCCGCAATGCTCGGCTTCTTAGGGTCACGTCCTACCCTTTTGCCTCCAAAAAACCATCTCCCTCTCGTCTTCTCTTCTTCCTCCAGCCTCCGAAAAAGGGGAGCGGGGGAAGGTTCATTTCGGCCTCTTAAACTTACGGCAGCCTATCGTTGTGGATATCTGGTTCTCATTCGCAGATTTTAAAGGACTTCCCTTGGCGTCCGATAGTCTCTGGGAAAACCTCTCCATCTGCGACCTCACAAGTAGAATAAATAATTAGTTAACGTCGGATAGTCGCCATGCCGTCTCGAGTATTGTTCATAAAATGTCCACACCATTCAGCATAGGAGATTGATCGTTCCTTTTGATCTGACCCGACAACTCCGGGGGTCCATCGGTCACAAGTTACCTACGCTGGGATATTGGGAAAATGTCACACTGCGAAAACGAATCGCAATTTCTACTTTTTAATATTTTCTGTAAAATGGCTTTGCTTTTTTTTATATTTTAATTTCAACGCATGATAATTTCGGTTAGTTGATTTACACGGTATCTAAAAAATAAAGCACGTAGAAATAAAAGTAAGTTTCACTCTGTGTATGTGTCTATCTGTTTGTCTGCAATGGCTAGGAAAATCTAACACACCTAGAAGTCTGAAAATTTAGGTATGGATAGTGCAAGGTCTCTTCTGATGCACGTCATACTGAGAATTTTAATATTTTAAATATTTACCGAAATATTAATTAAAATCCGCAAAGAGATGTCATCAAAAATACTCTTTTTTATCTTCGGTTGGTTGGTTGTATAAAGTCTCCGCAGAAGTCATTAAATAAATCATTTGCAAGTCGAGCGTTTAAAATCGATGGATCAGAGTTTATGTGGTGTGGAAACAATCAACTTAATTATTAACCGTTGCTTAAATGCTAAGAACTTAATTTTACAGTATTTTATCGACTTAATGAATGGTAATTAGCTGGGTTTAAAGTTTATTTTATTTTACTTATTTATTTATTTATTTTTTGCAAGACATATACTAGTATGATAAAGATTATTAATACAGAAAACTTTATTTAACATATTATTTGTTATATTTGCACGGATGCGGAGTTGGGGGAGTAAACGACTTTTTATTAAATATCACATTTATTTTATTTGTGGCGGTGGCTTTTTCATTAATTGAAACCTACTTATTCATAAATTCAAATCCACTGCTCTGATTTCAACCGAACTGATTAATTTAACAAATTTAATATTTTTAGCTTCATCCGTAGCGTTTAATTGCTGTTTTATATAGGAAATACCGTTATTTTAGAGTAACAGTTTTCGTAAAAATAAAATTTTTGTTCCTAGTATAATTGTACAACCCGTGTTCAGTTGAGGTATACCAACAGTCAAAGTTAATGATTTGTTGTTGAGCACTTGACCACGCTCCTACCTACGGCCCATCTTTCAAGGTTTTTTTCTCTAACGGTGCTTTATTTCCATAACTTAGCTAATAATGTTTGTAACTTCTCCAAACCATTTCCATTTCGTTAATTTATAATAAAAATCAGCATTCGTAGATTCAGCGTGTATTGCTTGATAGCTGTTACCAGTATTTCCGAATAATAGCCTAAGCCAAATTTCAAATTATGTTCCTAGCTTAACCAAATGAATCAATTTTTAAAGATGCATTGTGGTTCTCTTAATTTGTCATTTGCTGGAGGGCACTTGAACATCCTCCCCCCTTGTCCCCACTCAAAGCTTCTTGTTTAACTAACCCCTGTTTCAACGCCTCCTAGAGGGCGTTGCCTATTTTCATATTTCAACAACAAATTTTCAGATTTCAGCGCAATTGCTTTCAAACATCATATTTAACTTAAAAATCAATCTCTATAATTAATATTAAAGTAAATTTGTGAGTACCGGTTACCACTATTTCCGAATACTAGTTTAAATCAAATTTGTTATTAAGTTCCTAGCTTAACCAAATTAACGAATTTTTAAAGATGCATAGTTGTCCTTCTATTTAGTTATTTGCTGAAGGGCACATGAACATCCCCTCCTCCCAGCACCTTCTTCAAGGTTTTTCGCTAACTAGGCCCTGTTTCCATAACTCAACAACTATCTTTCCGATTTCAACGCAACTGATTCCAAAAATCATATTTAATATTTAATAATCAACTTCTATAACATTAAAGTAAATTTATGAGTAGCGGTTACCACTATTTCCGAATAACAGTTTAAGCCAAATTTTTAATTAAGTTCCTAGCTTAACCAAACTAACGAATTTTAAAGATGCATACTGGTCCTCCTAATAAGTCATTTGCTGAAGGGTCCGGAAACATCCCCTCCGCATCAACACCTATTTCTAGGTTATTTTCTCTAACTATTCCTTATTTCAATAACTCGGCTAATAATGTTCCCATCTTATCCCAACCTACTCAATTTTGTAGCATGCCTACTATACAGTGCCGTAGGCATCGGGGACCTGTCTCAGATGTTCGTTGAGAGGTTTGTTTAGAACAGAATTCTCCTCTGACGGTGGCAAGAAGAAATAAAAGATTTTCCGAAATGTACGAGCCAGCCCGGCACGATGTCGGAGACCTCTGCCAAAGTTTCGTTTTTAAAGAGATTTAAGTTTATTACACGGGTTTGGGCAATTTCCGGAGGGTCAGCTAGTTATTGTATAAAATTCTGGTCAAATAATATGGTTTATTTAAAAGGTAGATTTTGTACTATTAATGGATGATTACTTTTTTCGAAAATTTGTCATTCACTTTGACAAAGACATCGTTTACATTATCGAAGGTAAGCCCTGCACTATAAGGAATGGGCAGTTTTTGTCACACTATAGTTTTGAGTTAATTAGGACTGTACAGCGGAAATCTTTTTAGGACTTTACTCAAAAGCAAACTGGTTATTTTCATTCTTAGTTGCTAGAAATTGGCATGTGCTTTTATTCAAGACGTACCAAATCGATAATGTTTTCCACTATTTGATTGTGTGTGTAGAGAATTATCCTCGCTAGCAATATTATTGAGAAAGTGTGACCAACTTTTTTGTTTTTCTTTGAAGATGCTATTTTTGATACTATTATTAAGTCTATTGATGAGGGGTTTAAGAGTGGTGTCTCTAGAGTTTTGAAAAAGACGCCGAAGACGATTGCGTTGTTTACAGAGGTTATAAATATAAGGAGGAGGAGTGAAGGAGTTGTTGTTTTTGAAGTATTTGATGGTGGAGTGGTTTAGAGCATTAGTTATGTGAGAATTAAAGTTGTCAACAGCAATATCAATATCAGCAGTATGATTGATTTCTGGAAGATTTAAGTTATTGTTATTGAGAAAATTGGTAAATTTTGTCCAGTCAATGGCCACGGAAGGAGGTGGGGAGAGAGGATTTATGAGATCAATTTTGAAAGAGACAGGAAGATGGTCAGAGCTAAATTCGTTAAGTACGGTAGTAGTAATAGGATAGGGAAGGTTTTTAGTGATAGCAAAGTCAATTATGGAGTTGTGGGTATTAGGCCTAGTACTTATATGTGTTGGTGTGGTTGGAGCATGAAGGCTAAGATTAAGGTGCTGAATGAGATTATGCAGTGAGGTACCTCTTCGGGAGTTACCATGGCAGTTCCAACGTCTGCTTTTGGCGTTAAAGTCTTCAGCAATGAAGCAATGTGTATGCTGTGAAATAAGGTTAGTGAGATCGTTAACTGGGAAAATACCACAAGGATGTATATAAATGGAAGCTAAGTTAGTATTAATATGTGGAAGCTGTAAGACAATACTGGTGAAATCAATTTTAGGAATAGTGGAATTTTGAGTAATATAGTGTGGTAAGTGGTTTTTAATGTATATGGCAGTGCCGCCCCATCTGGGGTCAGCGGTGCGTGGTGTGTAGTGAAGACTATACCCAGGGATGTTAATATTGAAGGTAGGGTTACGGGTTTCTTGAAGAAAAATAATGTCAATATGTGGATGATCGAGGATAAAAATTTTGAATTCATTAAATTTAAATTGGATGGAATTGCAATTTCAGGTTAGTATGATAAGAGAAGAGAGGTTAGTGGAATTATTCATAGTTGGGTTTGTTAAATTCCGAGGCAAGACTGTCGAATTCGTTCATAATGATGAACATTTTCTCAAAAGGATTAGTACAGTTTTTAGTCTGTTTAGAGATGTTCTTAACGCATTGTATACATTTGTTAGATTTGAGAATTTCTTTCATTGAACTAATAAAGAGTAAACATGAACATTTTGGAAGAAAAAAATAATCTCTAAAATTTACTGATGTCAGTTAAATATTTTTACAGTTGTAATTTTCATTTTTGTTAATCGGATATATCTTTCCACTAAGGGGTTTCCGTTAATATGATAAAGTGACGCTTTATTAAAATGATTTTTAATTATTTTAAATCATGTGAAAATAAAGAAAAATTAAAAAATTCAGGAAAGAGCCATGTCATCCCTTTGGTATATGCCTTAGAACTTGAATTTATTTTTATTGATTAAAAAAGAAAAAGAAAACTATTGATTGTTTTCGAAAAATTGTTAGATAAAAATATATAAAATGATGTTTCAGAGTCATTCATGTTGAACAGTCTAAAGAAATAGCAAAAGATACTCTTTTCTTTAAAAATGTAGAATGCCAGCATCTATAAAACAATAAACTAAAATATTCTATATGTATGGGCGCCGGAAGAAATAGAAGAAGGGGCAGGATTTTGGAATAGATGTTCCTGTTGTTTGTAGCCCTGGACAAGATTTTTTTTAAATTTTTTTATAAAGAGTATAAACATGAAAAGAACTAAAGTAAGATTTTTTTTTTCTTCTATAGAGAGTATAAACATGAAATGAACTAAACTAAGAATTTCTTTTTTAGAACTCCTCGTGCAAGACATTTTTAAACACATCAACGTAAAAAGCAATTGAGAAATTTTAAATATTATAAAGTATATTTCTACTACCATTTCTCAAAAAATGAGAAATTAAAACAGCTTTATGTTTTATCCGTCCCGCCTTTCAAGATAAACTTTGACCATATGAACGTTAAAAGAAAACAGTGTTAAAAATGGTCTTCCATGGGCAAGGTTACTATATCTAACGGGTTGTTCAAGAGTTGAAGGGGGGGGGGGAAGGGGGTGCAGAAATACCTAGAATAAAAATTCTTAGTTCTTTCTCTTGGTGTTTAAATATTTAAAATCACTTAGAAAATATAAACTTGAATGCTTTTTTTTAATTATTAAAGGTAAATAAAATTTAATTAATGCAATTTCAAATTACAGCGGGTATCCCTTACGAAGTCTATATATTTATGCGTCAAATAATCAATAAAACTAAAAATATAAAGCTAGTCATTACACAATCAAGCACCTTTTTGACTGTGTGCGAAAGTATAAGAAAAAAAAAGATAATTTTATATATATTTTATATATTTTATAATTTTTAAATAATTTTTAGTACCATTGAATATATACCTCCTATACTCACTCACAGAAGTTAAACTTCTTCTTTTAATTTTTTTTATGTATAAATATTTAATTAAAAATGACAAATCTTTACATTAAAAAATAAAAAAGATGATATAGACATAAAAAATACATTGAATAACCGAAATATTACTATAACACACTTTTCAAATTTGAAAAATGTAGGCTCTAGTATAATTTTTTTTTCTATAAGTGAATTTTTAGAGAGTTTAGTTCTTTTGTAGAAATGAGTTGGAACTGAGCGGGATCGTTTACTGAATTTTGAATTGGAGTATAAATTTAACTCATTTATCAGAAGATAAACTTATGTTTGAATCAATTTCTTTTCTTGTAAGTGTGTAGATTTCTTCTTTTCGTGGAATATTTTAAAGAAGTTTTCATGCTAAGCTAATTCAAATGAAAAGAAAAAAATAATTAACATTCTATATTAATATAAACTTATATTCGCTCTAAAATTCAATAAACTACATTTTTATGATTTCATTTAGAAAACGGAGTTTTGTTTTATAAAATGAAAACTGAAAACATTCAATTGTGTTGTTAGCAAAGTGTCAGATAATATAATCTGAGGCCCTGGCTGTAGTATTGACATTAAAAAAAGCAACTTAGCCAAAACATAAAATACTGATGATTTCCTTGTTATGTTTGTTATATCTATATTTTCATCTTTACTTCAACGTTTATGCAAAAGGAAATTACATTATTACATAATACATTTTTAGACTACTATAAAATACATTGTGTAAAGTGTTATATTATATATTATTTACAGATGAAAGTAATGTTAAATGCCCTAAATAGTCCATGATAATACATGATGAGTGAGCCTTGAATTTTTCACAATTTGTCAAATTTTATGTTTTTTTTTCTCTTTTGTCTTTACATATTAAAAAAATATATAAAATGACAATTACTTTTTTATTATTACTATTTTTATTTTTATTTTATTTTTTTAACCCATTTGCTGCCAACCACGAGTACACTCGTGGTTGTCAACATTCAAAATAAAATTGTATGATAAAAAAAAACTCCTGCCTATCCACCACTATTTTAATATGTTAAAATATACTTTATTTAATGACAAAAACTTTTTATTATAGTTTCCAAATATTGTATTTCTGAATTTTTGGTGGGAAACGAATTTCAGTAAAAATATCTAGGACTCCGCCCACATAATTTTGGCAGCGAATTGGTTAAAGACTTTTGCCACCTCTTTTTAAGTTAGCTCGTCTTTGTCCTGTTTCGAACTAGTGTTCAACATTATTTTTCCACTTTTTTTATTTCTTTATCTTAACTTTTTACACTACGGCTATAGCAGCACAAATGTGCATTTACCGGCGTACAAGTAGAAGCCCAGTGTCATGTTTTGGAAACAATTTTTTAGGTTGAAGTTCGTTTCCCACGTGTTATACGAGTTGCAGCTTCAGTATGTACGTGCAGGGTGGCTAGTGGTCAGGGAAAAAATACAGTAAAAAAAAATGATAGTTACCAGTATATTCTTATAGAAAAATTAAAATTGATTATTTGATTGAATAATCAACATAAAATTTTCTATAAGAATATACTAGTGTTTATCACTTTTTTTGACTGTATTTTTCCCTGGCCACTAGCCACCCTGACGTGGTTGAAGGGAGTAGTGCAACTTAATTAAAGGTGCTGAATTAATCAAAATTAAGTTTATTTAAGCAGAAAGAGTAAAACTATACTTCTAATATTCTAAAAATTGCAAAAACATATAGTGCAAATTTTCGAACTTCACTTGTTCCTACTGTCCGTCAATGTGTTAACTTTTTTTTTCCCTATTTCTTAAAGTTACTGTTCTACATTAATTTTATTTCCGTTAGTTATTCTTTCGCTATCCTTAAACTATTGACGAAATTTTATAAATACAATTATACATTCTCCCATCTATTGTACAACAACTCATTCATACACTGGGCATGAAGTACAACTGGAAAAACCCTTAAATGTGCAATACTTTTCAGAAAAGATCAGCATAAGGCATAAGTAATACTATTTGTACAATATTCACTCACAACATCAAAAAGCTGTTTTTCACATGCCATTTATTCTCAAGTAAACATTTTTATGTTCAACAAACACGTTCAACAGATAAATAATATTAATATTAATATTAACATTATTTTATTACTCTTGCTTGTATAAATTCTGTTACGCAGCGGAAAATGAATTCATAGCATTCACAAAAACCGACATTCCGGGTAGAGAATCATAATAATTGAAGGAGGAATTCATGGCAGTGCGATTAAATTGTCTCAAAAGATTTTATTTAAAGTTATTTTTCTGTTCACCGTAAATATCAGTCAGTTCAATAAGGATAAAAAAATTCTCTTACCTTTTCTGAAGGTGCTTTCACCTGGTTATCCAGTGTGCGTGGTAATCCAATTATTATTATTATTCGTTGTAAAGATTAATTTATTTATGTGTCGTAGTATTCGTTGATGGAGCACAATTCACTTTTTTCTGAAAAACTAATTTTGTGTATTAGTTGGAGACTAAATAAAATTAGACATCTTTCATATCTAGATTATATATTCGTGATTATTAAACTATAGGATGTAACAATGATTAATGTTTACATTTAAGTTTAGATTTAAAGTATAATGTTAAAGTACGAAGCATAAAACACATTTTATCTGAGCTTTGAAGCTCACGTATGTTCTAGGTTACATTTTTTATTTGGGACTGAAGCATAAAGTTATTAGTTCAATATTGAAAGTTTTTTACTTTCGTCATTCTTACGTCAGTGGAATTACACATTGTAAGGTTTTCCAGTAAGAATGTAATCTGTCAATTAAATTCTTTATTGCTTGTTATAATTATTGTTCTAATTTTCAGCATATTCACAAAATAACAGTTTATCAATGTAGAGTGGTTTCCCATCATTTGTCTGACGTTGAGTGGCTATAAATCTCTATAATTTGTTTCTCACTGCGCGATGAAGAAATGAGTTGGTGATTTTGTGTCACTTTTTGGTTATTAAGTTCTTTTATTTTCTTTATTTCACAGGGTTCATACAGATCAGGGAATTTTCCAGGAGTTTCACCGGTATTTTCGTTACAGAAAGAGAAATGTAGGTTAAACTAGCAGAACTTCGCCTTCTTTCAAGCAGAGATATTCTGTAAAAAATACTTGTACCGAAGAATTCCCTGGTCTCAAAATTCCAGGAGCCGTATGAACCCTGATTTCACTAGGAAATAAAAATGTACTTTTTGATCTATTTTTTCGAGGATGAGATTAATATATCTAACAATAATTACGCTATAAAAACCACTGGGAGATATTCGGTTTTTCCTCCTTCTTTCTTTTAAAAGACAGCGAAAGGAACTTGTGATTCAGAAATGCTTCATTAAATCTAGGAAATCAATTAGTTTCTGAGGTTTCTGGAAATAAAGGAGCGTTTATCTAAATCGTAGGTATCTCCCAAGAGGTTATGTTATAGTATTGTCGTAAAGTTTTGATAGACACAGAAATAATATATATTTATATATTACTTTGGTTTATCATGTTCCATTCGTTGCATAAAACAAGAATATTTTTAAACGGATAATTTATTTTCCAATTATAACGTGTCCAATTTTAGGCATTAACGTGAAAAACGAATCTTTGAATGTATCCGAAAATACCACGGAAAATTTGAAAAAATTACAATCTTTTTGAGAAATCCTAAATCAAATCATCAAATTCTAATTTAGAAAAGGTACAACTTCTTTTTTTTTTTTTTTTTTGTTAATCGGATAATCGATTCTGATACGTCCTGAAGAACAAAAACACAGGTTAAAGGGAGCCAGATTTATTTTTAACCCAGAATCACTAATCCTTTACCTTACCCGTTTTACTACTAATCCCTTATCCCCTCATGTCGTCACTTATCTCTCGTAAATATCACGACGTGCCACATTTTTCAACTTAACATTTTGACTGCAGTTTGTTTTATACTTTGACAAATTTAAATTGTTAACGTTGTATGCTATCAAGCAAGTAACATTATTATCTACAATTGTTTTCAAGAACTGTTTCATGCTTCATGTCATTGGAAAATAATAAATTTCATGCCCACAGGGAAAAAAAAAAGAATAGAAAGATAGAAAGGAAGAAAATTATGATTAAAATTTTGATATTTATAATTATTTTTCTAGGTTACTAAATGTTTAAAAATTATTGAATTATATTTAAAAAAATGCTAGATATTAAGAAAATACGCATTAGGTGTTAAGTTTAACAAAACACGTGGAAGACGTGGTTTCAGATTTATCTCGTGACTCTTAACCTTCAAAATTTTCGAATTTTTAACTTTTTTATATATTATACCTATTTTTTCTGAACATTTTAGTGTAAATGTTTTCTTGAAATTCTCATTAGAACAGACGTTATGGCTTTTAGAATTATATCCACTCAAAGCTGAAGCGGGGTTTCCGAAAACTTTGAAGTCATTTTTCTCAAAATGATGTTTTTGGGCATAACGCGCACGATATCTCAAAAACTTATCAATATTTTTTCATGAAATTTTCCAAAAATATGTGTAATGTTAGTCTACATAAATTGAACCTAAAATTTCATTTTTATTATAAAAAAAAATCGTTAAGTGGTTATAATGTTGAAAATTTAAAAAAATTGTATTAGCTCAATACAACTTTGCATTAAAAATATAAAAATGCTTTAAATACAAATTTATTTAGGTTCAGTGTAATTATTACGATATGAAGTATAATTAGGCTCCAAAATTTTTATTCTAGATGCAATTTTTTTTTTCTAATCGCACGCGTAAGATGTCATGTCAATTTTCGGCTCGACAAATGTCTGACAGTTTGAAGCCCCCTATAAATATTAATTCTGCATCTTGTAACTTTTTAAATATATGAAATGAAAGAACACGCTTATATCTTTTCATTCCAATAAAAATTGTGTTTTTAAATCATACACATTTGAAGATATTAAATGTTACAAATGGTAATTTTTTTTTCCAATTTTAAGAGTCCCGAGACCCTTTAAGTTAATTTCATTTCATTTTTACTGTAATAAATTTCATGATTAATTCATATTGATTCATATTTTATTTTCATTTGTAAAATCTAAATTTTATCATATAAATAATATATGAAACAGTTTTCTTTTACTCGAGGAATCGATTAAAATAATTACAAAAAAAGTAATAATAATAAAAAACATCGCCAACACGCCCCCAAGGCGATCAGTAAACCAATGTGAATGCCTATCTTCTGGTTTCCCCTGTCGAAAATGGAGCGAGTCTTGTTTCCACGGCAACAGACAGGTACAGACTTCTTGGCGAGAGCTATTCTTGTGATCGACAAACAGTAGGCCTAGTTGGTGTTTTGGTAAATAAATATATTGCATATGTTTGGCGAGAAGTGTATTAGCTGAAAAGAAATTGCTAGTAAAGTATTGTAGAATTATATTTCTAGGACTGTATAAAAGTTCTTATTTTGTTATTCAACGTCTATTTGTTCATATAATTCCAGTAAATCAACTGTTCACATATCTTTATCTTACATATATATATTAAAATGAAAACACATGTAAAAAACAACGGATAAGGCATTATAAAAAGCAATGGAATGGACACTGTAGGAAGAAAAAGTAGGATGAAAAAGTAAAAATTGGAAAACTATGAATATCGTATAGAATCTTTAGAAAGGCTTTATAAGAATATTCATAGTAAATACATGTTATTTCATCAAATATTGTCAGCATTATTAATCGACATTATTAAGCCCCTAATAACATTATATATTATCATATATATATGAAAACTTATGATATATATAACTTGTATCATATATATAGAAAACAAGAAAATTAATAACTTACACGAGGTTCAAATAACAAAATAAATAAATAAATAAATAAATATGCAACTTAAATAGAAGTTAGATAAATAAACAATTATTCAACTTAAATAGTAATTAGATCATAAAATAATGTGCAAGACTCACCAAAAAAGACAAATTTTACTGTAGATTAAATAACATTATAAGTACTTGACAAACAGCCAGTTATCATTAACTCAAAAGGGCTGCTATCTGTGCTGAATTGCATAGAAAAAAATGAGAATAGAAAATCAAATGTGTAATGCTGCCATCTATCACAGAAAAATATAAGTAAAAGCTGAAATTCTAGACAAGTTAAATAATAAGTGTAGTGCTGCCATCTATTATGAATAAAAATAAAATAAAGTCAAAAGAAAAAAAAATGACAAAGCAAATAATATTTGAAAGGTGAGGAAACTAAAGGAAGTAAATAAAATTAAAATATAATAAAGATGAAATGGGTTGTCTTGGAGCTGCTTAAGACAGGTATAATAATTAGCAATGTATGATGAGACATTGTGTGAGTAAAATTAAGAGTGTATTATTTATGTTGTAAGAATGATTTTGTTATGTAAATGAAATGATTAAATGCATAAAACCCCTTTTTTGTAGCTTTTTTTAGCAGTTCCGCCACATCTCTCCTTAATGCTTTTTTTATTTTATAATTTTTTTTTTTTTTGGGGGGGGGGATTTTGTTAATTTTTTTAAAAATAAGTTTTAATAATTATATATATATATATATATATATATATAATTAAAATTATTTTAATATCTTATCTTAAAAATTCCATCTCTGTACATTAATTGGCTTCATGCTCGATAGAAAATTTCTTCTTTCAAATGTCAGGTACAACATTTAATTGTTAAAGTTAGAGAAAGTATCTGAATTATGTCTAAATTAGGAAAAGTCTGAAAATGCGTTTTTATATAATTTTTAAAGTATAATTTCAATTTTAATTACAGTCACCTCTCACTTATGCGCGTTTGAAGGGACTGACTTAAAATCGCGCATAACTGAGAGCCGCGCATAACTGAGAGGACGTTGTATGTAGTAATTCCTTATACACATTATTCGAAAGAAAAACATATTGAAATATAAGAATTATGATTAATGATATTTTATAAAATAAATGGGGTGTAATATTAGTATAGTGTACTAAAAAAAAAATATATATATATATCCTTACACTTTCACTATAAAATTTAGTTTCGAAAAATACAATAAAGTAATTTTTTTTATTTGACATAGAAGATGATATACTTACATAAAAAAATGCCAATTAGTCCTCTTTTAAGAAGTCATCAATGGTAGTTTGTTTTTGCTTAGGCCGCGTTTGTACAACGACCTTTTCTAATGCATTAAAGTGCGTAATTGTATTTGATGCTATATCAGCATTTTGTAGATAACATCTCAAAGTGTCCAGGGCTCCTAAAGCAGTAGCATAAGATGGGACAATTACAGTATCAGTTTCATCATTATCATCATTATCTCTTTCTCTTTCAGCTGTCACATCATCAAACACAGTTTCAATATATCTAATTGCCGTTGATGTTAAGTTTTCATCAACACTGACGAAACCTTGAAAAGAAAGAGAATTTTGGCTTATTCTATTCCATTCTTCTTCGTCTATGTTAAAATCATTGCTGTTGTTTTCATTTTCCTGTAATGGAATAACTTCAGCATTATTTGAATGAAAAATATCCGCTTTCCTAAAGCAGTTAGAAATTGTCATGGCTGTTACGTTATTCCAAGAGGAAACCAACATATGCATGGCATCCAGAATCGAAATTTTCTTGAATTCCTTTTTCTGCTCTAGTGATATAAACATTCTTCGCACCAAATCTTTCCTATACTGCGCTTTAACTGACCTTATTATACCGAGATCTAAGGGCTGGAGTCTGCTAGTACAGTTAGCAGGGAAAAATATAACTCGTGCATGTGTCAGCAATGGGAGATATGAAGGATGGGCTGGACACTGATCCATAAATAACAAAACTTTCTTTCTTTTTTAGCCATCTTCATATCGAATTCCTTCAAAAAGTCTACAAAAATTTTCGATGTCATCCAGGCTTTGGTGCTATTTGCGTAAGAACATGGCAATTTCTTGACATTTTTTAAACACCGTGGATTCTTGGATTTACCAATCACTATTGGCGGTAACTTTTCTGATCCGTCCCCATTGCAACATAAAAGCACAGTCAGTATTTCTTTGCTGTGTTTGCCGCCATGGCATGTTTCTCCCTTAAAATCCATCGTTTTGTTTGGTAAAAGACGATAAAATAAGCCTGTTTCATCACAGTTAAAAATGTTCTTAAGATCAAAGTTTTGAATTAAATTTGGAAGGTCTGCGATCCATTCATTAGCAGTTGAATCTGAAACGGCTGCGCTTTCACCACTCAGACAATGATTTGTTAAACCGTGTCTTTTTTTAAGTTTTTCTAACCATCCCGAAGAAGCTGCAAATTTTTCGATTCCCATTTTGGATGACAAAGTGAATGCCTTTTCTTTAAATAACTCACCGCTAATGGGTAAATTAGAAGATCTCATTTCTCTGAACCACTGAATTAAAGTGGTTTCTAAAATCTCAAATTTTCCATTCTGAATTCTTGATCGTTTCTTCGCTTGTGCAGAATATTCACTATTTTTTTGATCGAGTCCTTGTTCTTTAAAATCCCTCTGAGTATTGATTCTGGCAAATCGAATTTTCGAGCTAAATTTATTTTTGACAGTCTAGGATCATTTTCTGTTCTTCCATTTTGAACGAAATTGTTAACTTTCTTTTGCTCATTTTTATTGCAAAAAAAAAAAAAAAAAAAAAAAAAGAAATCTAGATGCTACCGTAACGGCAAGGACGAAATGTAACACGCAGGTGACTTGATAAAATTAAAACAGA
Organism: Maratus michaelseni; assembly: GCA_963931845.1. Lineage (NCBI taxonomy): Eukaryota > Metazoa > Arthropoda > Arachnida > Araneae > Salticidae > Maratus > Maratus michaelseni. The sequence continues at coordinate 44,685,802 of OZ007592.1, read as the reverse complement.
AAGAAAAGAAGCAACCATTAGAACTGAGGGGGTGAGTGTAAAGTCGAACTGTAACATCCTCTCCACCCTCTCCACCCCGCTTTTCGGTACGGTCTTTTGACCTTGACAGGTGCAGAAAATTATTTATCGATTTAAAAAAGAAATGTGAATTGCGTTGTCATTTCCGCGCATAACTGAGAGAGAAAATTCAAAGTGGTGCTTATAAGTGAGAGATCTATAGCATTATTTTCCTATTCCTCGTGCCGGGACCTTACGAAATTCGCGTATAACTGAGAGACGCGTATAACTGAGACGCGCATAAGTGAGAGATGACTGTACTTATAAATGTAAGCTAATTAATAACTAACGTTTTTATTTATTTATTTATTTTTATTTATTTATTTATATTTATTTATTTATTTTTATTTATTTATTTATTTATTTTTATTTATTTATTTTTATTTATTTATTTATTTATTAATTTAAAACATTATTACATCTTTCTAAAAATTTTAATCAAATGAATAGAACTTTGATTCTCTCTAAACTCTGTAAAGGTGTACATGTCAGTCTTTTTATTTGCAAATTCACGGAATAGAATATTTTAGGATATTAAATGAAAGTCGTCTGCCCAACAAATTAACTATTTTTAAAATGCTTATTTTTTTTTTCGTTTTTGTTGAATTTCTGAAAAAGTACTGAACCAATTTTCATAAAGTTGAAATGGGACCAATTCGAGAGTATTCTCTTTTGAATAAAAAAAAATCACATAGATAGGACCATAGTTTCGGAGTAATCGGTGAACATATATTAAAAAAAAAAAAAATACATACACGTCGAATTGATAACCTCCTCCTTTCTTGAGTCGGTTAAAAATTAATAAAGTTTATTTCATTTAAAGTTCTTAAATCAAATGGTGGAATTAGACTTCTCATTCCACCAATTTAGAGAAATATATAGTATAAATAAAATATTAAATCACACAATATGCACACAATAATAAAATGAATAATATATTCGGAAAGAACTTGTTTTTACCATCATTCTGACAGTTCGTTTAAAGTTTTGTGTCAATTCTACGATTAAAAATTAAAAAAGTTTTTTTTTATGTAAAGTTCTTAAATCAAATGGTGGAATTCGCCTTCTCATTCTATCAATTTAAAGAACTATATAGTATAAAATATTAAATCACACAATATGCACACAATAATAAAATGAATGACATATTCGGCAAGAACTTGTTTTTACCATCATTATGACAGTTCCTTTAAAGTTTTTTGTCACTTTTACGATTAAAAATTAATAAAGTTTATTTTATGTAAAGTTCTTAAATCAAATCGTGGAATTAGCCTTCTCATTCCATAAATTTAAAGAAATATATAGTATAAAATATTAAATCACACAATATGCACACAATAATAAAATGAATGACATATTCGGCAAGAACTTGTTTTTATCATCATTCTGACAGTTCGTTTAAAGTTTTGTGTCAATTCTACGATTAAAAATTAAAAAAGTTTATTTTATGTAAAGTTCTTAAATCAAATGGTGGAATTAGCCTTCTCATTCCATCAATTTAATGAAATTGCTAGAAAATTTAATTAAAATAATATTGCGAAGAAACATATTTCCAATAAATTCTATATAATTTAATTTATGGGCAGATAAATCAACAATGCAAACGCTGTGAATTAATATGCTGGGAGATATATTTTTGTAAAGAAAGTCTGGAACATCCTCAAGAATGTACTTTCAGTAAATCTAAACAAATATTTAGCTTGATTTTTTTATTTTACATTAAAATATTAATCATCCACGTATAGTCGGTTATGATAACTAGCTAACCAGTCTCATTCTTAAAGAAATAAAACTCGATTTTTTTTTTTTTTTTTTTTTAAATTGGAAACTTAAACAAGCATATTTTCCGAAATTAATTTCAACCAGTGTATGTTACTTTGTTGGAAAGCATGTCTGAAATATAAAAAGAAAAAACATAGTAATATAAGGAACGTATAAATTTTGTTAATTTAATATCTCCGTGAAAATAAATTGAAATATGAAAGAGAATGGTATTATTATAAAATTATTATGTAAATTCCTAGAAATTTCAATTAAAAGGATATTAATCAAAATTGTATTTATTTACTAAATGAATCTAACATAAGCATATGGATAACTAAATCAACATTATTAGTACGTGTTACTCTTTCGAAATACTTTTTAATGTAACAGATTTGAATTCCTATGACATTTGCTTTTAATAAGATTAATTTTGATCTAGTATTTAAGGTTGTTTCATAAGGTTGCTGAATTTTTTCTTCCATTCACTGTTTGTTTACAAAATTATTCGGATTCTGATATAGCTATTTATGAATTAAAAATGAAATATCAACAAATATGTACAAGAGTAAAAATAAATCAACAATTTACCAAAAGACCCCTTTCTTTTTGGTTGAAAAGAATATTTGGAATTTTAAAACTTTATAATATATTTCCCTAAAATTTTAATGCTTTTTACATAATGATAGTAAAATAATTTCAATACTTGTTGATAATTTTATTTTTCTAAAAGCAGAATCACAATCACAGTTGTGTAATCATAAAAACAAATTACTTTTCTGTTTCTTTTAAAACCTTTCATTACGGAGATTAAATTTTATTATAGAAATCTCTAGCGATTTAATTAACATAAAGCAGAAACCTAATTTTTACAAAATGAATATAACATAACACATGGATAATTTAACAAACAATGCGGTCTTTATATTTTAATAAACTGTGTTACTTTTAAAAAAATGTTTTTTTTTCATAACAGATTTCAATTCCTGAGACATTTGCCACTGCTAAGATTAATTTCGATCTCATACTTCAAATTATTTGGTAACAAAACATAATTTTTCTATACAGTTTTGATTTTGCAGAATCGTTTACATCGCCGTTAATCTCTCGGAACAGGCGGAATCGCGACCCTCTTCGCGGTAGACTGTTGTGAACAACGTAACCCCGATCACGGATGACCTTCGTGAAAATTTCGCAGAAAAATTCAATAAGTTATTTTGGCATAAAACAGCTAGAGATTTTAGAATATGAAATGTGTCAAACCGCAAGCAAATAAAATAGTTACACCGAAAAATAATAATATAAGTTAAATATAACTCTTTTTATATTATAAGTAGATTTTATATTATAGTAGCTGACATATTAGTAACATAATATATATAGTTTTATATTAAAAGAAACCTCAAAGTATTAAATTAAAAGAAACCTCAAGTTTGTATGATTTTATATCTTTAACCCGATTTTGTATGAAATTATTTTTTAAGGTGCTGCGCACGTGCCCGAAAATCCTTTATTTCCGCCTTCCGCCGACAGGGAGCGCATTCTGATCTAAACGAAACTCCAACACGTGTCCCATTTGCCTGCGGCACCGTATAACAGGCATGCAATTCAAAATCTTTTAGTTCTACTTTCCGCCGACAGGGGCGCCCTCTTATCTAAACAAACTACCGAACGAAACTTTGACACGTTGCTTCCGGCACGGTATAGCAGGCGTGCTGCGCATGCGCTGCAAAATCTTTTAGTTCCTTCTTCCACCGCCAATTTGCGCAATCTGTTCTATACGAACATCTAACACGGGTATCCGTTGTATCAAGGGAGTTCAATGAACCAATTACCGTCGAAATCAGGACTACAGAGCCCGATAAAAAATGCGCCCCTGGCCGTGGAAGGTAGAACTAAAATCTGTAACACAATCGAAAACCAAATTGAATGAGTTAAATTCCGTTATGATAGGACCCATAGAAGCCGAGATATGAATGCACCCGCTGGCAGTTGAAGGATGAACTAAAATCTGTAAGGCGATTGAAAACCAAGTCGAATGTGTCAAAGCCCGTTGTGGTCGGGCCCATAGAACCAGAGATACTATTCCGCCCCCTGGTGCTGGAAAGTGGAACTAAAATGCGTAAGGCTATCGAAAATATATAGTTGAAATGAGCCAAACCCCGTTGTGATTGAGCCCATAGAACCCGAATTCTCCCACCGCGCCTGGAGATTAATATTCTGAAATAGTGATAACCAAGGTCTGACAAGGTGAAAATTAAAATGTCTATTTGCTTCCCCACTTCCGCCTCCCCTTCTAAGGTCTGTGGATTTAAGTTAGGATAAAAGCACAGTAATTTTTTTTCCCATAAGAAAATCAAATTTTTGATAAAATAACAATTTACCGGTCAACATTTTCGATGTTTCGAATTTCTTAAATAAAACGTAATTTTGCGTATATATACTAATTTTCAAATCCCTATCTTATATAGTTTTAAAAATTTGAACATGCGTTAAAATTTGTGAGTGCGGTTTTTGACACTTTCCAACCTAGCTGAAAAGTGTTTATGACTTCGGTTTGTCTGGCCGTCTGCCGTATGTTCGTCTGCCGTATGTCCATCTGCCGCCTGTCTGTGCTCTAATTCCCGTAAATATGCTCGGATTGCCCTGCAATTTTCATATGTTATTGTCGTTATCTATAGCATGTTCCCTATTTCAACTGAAGTGGGTAGCACTTATAATTTTTTTACAGGGACACTCAAAAGAATTCCGTTACATTACGGTCTATGGGGAAAAATCATTTTCGGTTTATTTAAATGATGTTACACAATTTCAAATACATTGTAATTGATATATATCACTAAGGTGCATTACAAGAAGCTTAATATGGAATAGGGTGTGCATAGCACTTATAGTTACTTTACAGGGACAGTCAAAAAAATTACGTTACATTACGTCTATGGAGAAAAATCGTTTGTGGTTTAATTAAATAATGTTTCCCTATTTTAAACGCATTGAAATTTATATATATCACTAAGGTGCATTATAAGAGGCTTACTACAGAATAATGTGTGTATAGCAGTCATCGTTCATTTACAGGGACACACAAAAGAATTCTCTACTGTCTGTTATCAATAGTTCCTGGAAGTGTGTTTCAAGTTGCTGAACGGGATTTTAAATTTAACTCACTTTTTGTCTATTACTTGGTGTGTATAAATTCTGTATTTCATATACAGGGTAGCACAAAAGTTCGCGAACACATTTCCGTTTGTTGAAAGAAACTCCAGAAGGAGAATTTTAAACTGTGCTACGCGTTTCCTAACTAAACTAAAATTTAGCATCCTATGTAGCATATATACAAATCTATAGATCATATACAGGGCTGAATAAAAGTATTCGGATATTTTTCCGAATATTGTATATGTTGGAAATTCCTGAAATTACGTTTTTAAATATGTTATGCGTTTTCCAAATTGTTTACTTAGATGTTATCTTTCATCTTATTAAACGGTAATGATTTGTAAAATTATTTTGGAAACGTTGGAAAGTGTTACATAATCTATACTTGACGCATGATTTTTCGTTCTTGTTAATTTTTCTAAGCATCTTTTTTTTTTAATTCTTTTTTGTATCTGGAAGAAAATGAAAAACAATTTTCTTTCGATAAAATAAAAAGTTATCGACATTTTTTCGATTTTTAGAAATTCTTAATCAGCATTTGATTATGCACATATATACCAATTTTCAAATCAGTATATAGTTTTAAAAATTTGCATATACCTTAAAATTTCTGACTGGAATCTTTATCTAGTAAATCCCCAGTGTGGCAATTTCTTTCCTGTTTTGCTGACACGTCTGCAGTCTGCACTTGCTTTGATTTATTACTTTCGCGGTTAACGCCCTTTTCAGATTAAAAAAAAAATACGTGCTTGCGATGTTTAATGAGTTTTGAATTAATATATCGGCTAATTATCAAAATATTAAAATTCTGAGTCTCAGGTACACCAGGACATGGCTTGGGGTATCCTGATCGAAATTTTTATAACTTTAGGTGTTCTAGATTTCGCTAGCCATCGCCAACACACGGACACTCACAGATAGAGAGCGAAACTTTCTTTTATTACTATAGACTACTTGCAGTTGTTTAAGGTTGAAATTTAAATTTATTTAGCTTTTTTTTTCCTTTTTTTTTTCTTTCTTTTTTAAGATTCGTGTTATTTAAATTGATATATCTATATTCGTATAGAATGTAATGTTATGAGACTTCATAAGACGATTTTCAGTTACATGTTGATTAAACAGTCCGCAGGATTTTTTGTTTTCAGAAAAAAAAAACTTTAGAAATATATTTCTCATAGTAAAAAGTACTCATTAAAAATGACTTAACTTTTCTTTAAACAATTTATATTATAACAAAATAACTGCCTTTCCCTAAATGAAACAACGTATAGATGGCGCTATTGCCACTTTTAGCAGATATTTTGCCAAGTCCGAACTGAACTGAAGAGAGCGAGTAACTTTTCGCGGTTCTGTAACTCTGTAGATGTAGTTGAGTTGTAACAGTTAGTTTCGAGAATGGATCTCGTCCCGAGACCAAATGTTGATTTTCTATTGTGTTTTGTGTTTTGTTTTGTGCTGTATATTATTAAAACTGTGATGTCTTAAAAAGTGTGAGTCTTTGACAAAACCCACACCAGACCAGCACAAACATTACAAATGGCGCCCAACGTAAAAGAAGAGAAAATCGTCTGGTTTCGAATGAAAGAATCGTCCCGATTCTGAAGGTCTGTGGAATATTTTATACCGTCCTGGATCCGTTTTGTTTGTGAAATCGAAAGAGCCGGCCTGGCCTGGTTCTGTGTTTCAAGGAATCATCCTGATTCAAGTGTTTGTGAAGTCTTTCAGTGCAATGCTGATCTGTTATGTGTGAAATTAAAAGAGTCATTGTGTGTTGTTTGTGAAATTAAAAGTGAGATTAAAAGGAAACCACCCCGGTTTCAAAGTTTCTAAAAATCGTCCTCAATCGTGAACCATCCTGGTTTCGAGTCTTTTAAAGTGAAGGAATCGTATGCATTCTACATTTTACCCGCCCATCCTAGTTTCGTTTTGAAAGAAGTTTTAAAACGATTTATCATCACGATAATTTGTGAATCGTCTACGTAATCCAACGTGTATATTCAACAAATATTCCATATATGTTGTGAAATTATTTAGAACCATCCTATTTATTATTTATGCTGTGAAATTTTGTGAAGCATCCGCCCGATAGCTAATTTTGTGGAAATTCACCTGACTTCTTTTTCATTCATCAGGAAAAAAAAAATCATTCTTATTTTGAAACTATACTGTGAAAAATCACCGCAACCTGCCTTATTTGTTGTTCAGCATTAAAAGTTTAGAGTTTTCAAGTGTGATGTAGTTTGACCTCGAAAAGAAAAACAAAAGATCTTACATCTATTCGCTGCTGTTTTAGTGAATGAAAGTTACGCGTTTCATTTTTTTTTTTTTAACTTTCTCTTTATTTTATGGGATGATCATCTATTTCTAATTTATTTGTTATGTTTATAAAAGTTTGGAAGAATTTTTTTTTGCTGGATCCAGAGTTTAGCGGTTTTGTTTTATTTTCTTTCTTTCTTTAAACGGTGTATATATATTTTTTGTTTTGTTCATTGGTTTTGGTAAGTTACGAAAGATTAATGACATAAAATATTTATATTATTCCTTTGATAATATATACATTTTTTTTTTGAAATGTTCTTTAAGTAAAATACATTTTATCTTTATTTATTTAGCTCTATAAAATACGTCATTTCAATAACTTTCTATAATTATTTCTCATATTATTTTTAAGATGTAAAGTAAGTATTTTATTTATAAATTGTGTTGCTTTTATCTTTATTGGTGATAAATTCAGATTATCTATAATACTTGTGTTTGAATTGAAAGTTTTATATACGGTAAGTTAAATTGGTAAATGGCTGAATATTAATATTTCGTATAGAGATTTAAATGAGCTCATGGTTAATTGCTAGTAAATTTTAGTATGTTATTAAATTATTTCCTATATGTTTTATCAAGTGGTTATAAAAGTTTGATATATTTATCTGTTTATATTTACCTACTTATATTTACCTGTAAAGGGAAGGTAGTTGTTTTGTTAGTGATTTTAGGTCAAGAATTACATATAATTTTGCAATTTAAGTATTCTGGGTATAGAAAATTGAAATAACTGCTTTGAGAAAAATGACGTTTCTGGCAAAGGGAAAAAAAATTGATTTATATAATTTAGCTATCGAATTAGACATTGCTCCGGATACAGGTGATACAATTGCAGTCTTACGTGATAAAATTATAAAGTGCGCTCTATTTAAAGATGATGAGCAATTTGTGAAAGAGGCATTCCTTACTATAGTGGATGATAGAAAGAAACAGGAAAGCGCAGAAGAACGAAGGTTAGATGAGACGCGTGTCGCGGAAGAACGAAAGTTGGAGGAGAAGCGTGTCGCGGATGAGAGAGCGTATGAACTAGAAAAACTTAAACTACAAGCTCAAACCCCTAACGCGACAACTGTTCCACAGAATCAACTGGATTTCAATCAAATGCGCATAGATATTAAAAATATCCTACCAATATTTATTCCCGAAAAAGATGATATGTCGTTGTTTTTGACAATGTTTGAACGTCAGATGAAATTGCTAAGTGTCCCTAAAGACTTCTGGGTTTCACAATTACTTGGCGTTCTTCCAAACGATATTGCTAAACTTATAGCAAGAGAGCCTGAAACAATGTTTAAAAATTATGAACATATTCGCGACATACTGTTAAATAGATTTAGGTTAACAGCAGAGAGGTTTAGGGTATTGTTCACCCGTAATCAGAAAAGAGAAAATTCTACATGGAAAGATTTTTACTTTGAAATTCGAAATTATTTTGAGGGTTGGTTATCGGAATTAAAAATTGATTCATTTGAAAAGTTAAAAGAACTTATAATTGCTGATCAGATTAAAAGAAAGTGCCCACCAGAATATAAGAATCATTATTTAGATGGTTGGGACAATCTAAATGATCCTGTCGTGTTGGCAGAAAAGCTTGACATATACGAAAATATCAAACCACATTCTCAAAAATCAGCAAGTAATTCAAAAACGCGTGAAACACAGAAATATGTTTTCCCGAAAACTTCAAATGGTCAGGAATTCTCTAAAAATCAAATAGCCAAAACTGAAGCTAACGAACATTTTGGAAATTATAAAAATACTACCCCTTCCCCAAAATATATAAACTCGCGATATGTAAACAATGACAAACATGCAACTGTAACTTGTTATGGATGTGGGAATCCCGAGGTTATTCGTTCGAAATGTCCTAAGTGTAATCCCTCTCTTAAAACAAAATCTAAAGAGTTTAATAGCGTAGATCTCTATACCTGTGTAGCAGACTCTGCCCACCTTCCCATCTTGGATGTCCATATAAATGAATTTTACGGTACAGCGTGTATCGATACAGGTGCAACTAATTCTATTGCTGGAGAAACTTTGTATAAGTTATTAAAAGACCAAGGAGCTTCTTTTAAGTCCAAAGTGATAACAATGACTCTAGCTAATGGAGGTAAACTTGATGGTGAAGTTCTATACACTGAAGTAACTATCCAAGTTAAAGGAAAATCTTTTCAAACTGAATTAATTGTTTTGCCCAAAGCAAAAGGAAATCGCACTTTGTTGGGTATAGACTTTTTACAAAAAGCAGGAACTGTCCTTGATATAAAGAACCGGAAATGGTATTTTAATGATTTTCCTCATCAAGTATATGACTTTTCTTCTGATGATGACCCAGTGCTTCTGCAGAAAGTACCAAACGAGTTTAATTCATGCGTGTTACGTGAGGAAGAGGGGAATCAGCTACCTGAAAACCAAAGAGAAGAATTAAGCGAATTGTTACGAGAATATGAAGATGTGTTCAAACCAGGGGGAGAGCCCACTCCTTTTATAGAACACCATATTCCTACTGGAGACCATGCACCAGTAGCTGGTCCACCCTATCGAATGTCACCTATGAAGAAGGAATTATTAAAGAAAGAATTGGAAGTTATACAAGAAAACGGTATTATTGAAGAATGTGAATCCCCATACGCAGCTCCTGTTGTTCTTATACCAAAACCTAATGGTGAAATGCGTCTATGCATAGATTACCGAAAGCTGAATGCAATTACGACTCCGGATACTTATCCACTCCCCAGATTGGATGATTTATTACAGGATGCTACTCCTACAGCTTACATGTCAACCATTGACCTGAAATCTGGTTACCACCAAGTTAATGTGAGTGCCGCTGATAGAGATAAAACAGCTTTCATTTGTCCATTTGGAACATTTCGCTTTGTTAGAATGCCTTTTGGATTACGCAATGCCCCTGCAACGTTTCAGAGACTAATGGATAAATTCCGGCATGGATTTAACAACGTTAAAATTTTGACATACTTGGATGATATCATTGTTCTGTCATCGACTTTTGAGCAACATCTTTCCGATTTAAGATTAGTGTTTGAGAGACTGTCCAAGTTTAAACTTCATGCTAACCGTGACAAATGTTACTTTGCTCGTTCGCGAGTCAAGTATCTCGGACATTGGATTACAAGCAAAGGCATTGAAGTTGACCAAGAGAAAGTTGCAGCCATTATGAAAATACCCTCTCCGAAGACTGTAAAACAGGTACAATCATTCTTACAAACTTGTTCATGGTACCGTAGATTTATCGAACATTTTTCTGATATTTCACGTCCACTGAGTAATCTTACTAAAAAGAAAGTTCAGTGGAAATGGGGAACTGAAGAAGAAAAAGCTTTTGCCACTCTAAAGCAATGCCTCGTCACCACTCCTATATTGCATCAAGCTGATATGACAAAGCCATTCATTCTTCGAACAGATGCCAGTGCATATGCTCTTGGAGCAGTTCTACTCCAGGGCCAAGGATCTGAGGAACATCCTGTCGAGTATGCCAGCAGACTTCTTAATCCTGCTGAGCGAAACTATTCTACCACAGAGCGTGAAGCCTTAGCCGTTGTATGGGCTCTAAATAAATTTCGAGGCTATATTGAAGGTTCTGAAATCACAGTAGCCTCAGACCATCAACCTCTCCAATGGTTGATGAGCCTAAAATCTCCATCAGGTAGATTGGCCAGATGGGCGTTGCAGATACAAACCTACAATCTAAAAATAGAGTATATCCCAGGAAAAGCAAATGTAGTTGCGGATATGCTATCCCGCCCAGATTGTACAGAAGATTCATGTGAAGTGAATACTGTCATAGTGGACTTTCCCATTAAAAGTTCTAAAGACATTCGAGAAGAACAGTTGAAAGATCCAGAACTGAAGAAAATTATAGATGGTTTTGAAACTAACCCCCCTACTACGGATTTAGTTAATTGGACTGAAAGAGGCTATCTAATGAATCAGGGTGTACTGTATTGATACGTCCCTGACTCTGAAGTCGAAGAAGCTCAGTTGGTAGTTCCAACTCATGACCGTGAAAGAATCCTAAAAGAATACCATGATGCTCCGACCGCTGGACACTATGGCGCCGAAGGAACTTTCCGTCGAATTGTTAAAAGATATTACTGGACCGGCATGAGAAAATTCATATCAGATTATGTTAAAGCTTGTCCTGATTGCAACCGGTATAAAGCCTCTAATCAAAAACCAGCTGGACTGCTGCAAACTCCAATTTATGCTCAAAGGCTAGAAACTCTCTCGATAGATTTGTTTGGGCCTCTTCCAGAAAGTAAAACTGGAAAAAGATGGATTTTTATTGTTGAGGATTGTGCAACACGGTGGGTGGAGCTGTTTGCATTATCACAGGCTACTGCAAGGGAATGTTCATTAACTCTCCTTAATGAAATATTTTTACGTTATGGCTTACCCAGAAGAATAGTTAATGATAATGGACCCCAATTTGTGAGCGATGTCATGCAACAATTATGTCATCTGTTGGCCATTAAACAAAGTCTAACACCTGTTTACCACCCTCAAGCGAACCCTGTTGAGCGTAAAAATCGCGATTTAAAACCTCGACTTGCCATTTTAGTAGGAGACGACCATAGCTCCTGGGAAGAGCGCTTACCAGCTGTTAGGTTTGCAATGAATTCCGCAAAATGTGAAACTACCGGTCAAACCGCCGCATATTTGCAATTTGCACGTGAGATGCGTACACTCGACGATGTTACGCATGATTTAAGAACTGTGATTCATAACGATAATTTCGTCCCTGAAATTACCCCATACCTTAAAAATTTCGCAAACTTTTCATCTAGAGTACATGATCTAGTTGAAGAAAAGCAAGATAAACGTAAATTCTATGCGGATAGGAAGCGTAGAGCAGGTCCAAATTACAATCCTGGAGATCAGGTGTGGGTGACTTTACATCCACTTAGTAACGCTAAACAAAAACGGAGTGCTAAATTCATGCCGCGCCGTGATGGTCCGTATACTATCTTAACTCAAAAATCATTAACAACGTATGAAATTGCTCATCCAAATAATCCTAACATTTCGGTAGGCACTTACCACACATCCGCACTCAGTCCATATCGAGGTGCTGATGAATTGCCCGTGCAACCGCTACGGAAGCGTGGTCGACCGCCTAAAATTTCTGATTCCTCGTCGGGACGACTTCGGAACCAGAGGGGGAGGCTATAACAAAATAACTGCCTTTTCCTAAATGAAACAACGTATAGATGGCGCTATTGCCACTTTTAGCAGATATTTTGCCAAGTCCGAACTGAACTGAAGAGAGCGAGTAACTTTTCGCGGTTCTGTAACTCTGTAGATGTAGTTTAGTTGTAACAGTTAGTTTCGAGAATGGATCTCGTCCCGAGACCAAATGTTGATTTTCTATTGTGTTTTGTTTTGTGCTGTATATTATTAAAACTGTGATGTCTTAAAAATTGTGAGTCTTTGACAAAACCCACACCAGACCAGCACAAACATTACAATATGATTTATGAGTAAATATGTTTTCAAATTCTGAAAAACAAAATAATATATATTCTTTTCTGTACTCAAAAATGAAAAAAAAAACTTACAAAAGCTTCGTTTTTTCAAAAATTTATGAATTTTTCTATATAGCTATGTTAAGATCATTAATTAAAATAAAGTGTCTTAATTTTTTTGAGGAATTTTCATTTTGAAACGGAATATATGTATAAATATACAATTAAGAACGAGTAAAACTGATAAAAAACAAACTAAAATTTGGTTTTTAGGATCTGTTTAAAGCTTTAAAACCAGTTTAAAACCGATTTAAAGCCAAGTTTTAAGGTTTATATATAAGGGGTAGGACATAAGTCCAAAAATTCTATTAAAAATAAGGTAATGCATGATGTTTTCATTATTAAAATATACGCACCCAGAGAAAAGTTTTGTTGAATCAACAAAAAATTGGTTGGCCCAACAAAACTTTCCGTTTAAATATGGGTTAATGGAAAATTTGTTTGAATCAACTAGAAAAATATTGTTGATTTTTTTTTGCAATTCCAACAAAAAATTTTGTATCGTCAGCAAAAAAATGTTCTATTAATTCAAGTAAAAATGTTTAAATTTTACTTGAATTAACAAAATTATTTTGTTAAAAGTTTTCTCAAAATAAATATAATTATCTGTTACTTTAAGAGTTCTTTCCAGTTTCGACAACAAAAACTTTTGTTTAAAGAACAATTGTTTTGTGTAATTTTAAGAATTTTATTTTGTTTTAACAACAAAAGGTTTTTGTTACATAAACAATTATAATATTTACTTAAAATTATTTTTTGTATTAGAACCAATCTAAGCTTCACTATTTTTTTACGTAATTTTTAATTCATTTTCAGCAGTGAATTACGCCTGTAATCATTGAACAATAACAAGGGAATTTCTATCCTGCTTTTTTTCAAGCGTAAATCTACAGTTTGAACAATGTCCCCAGCTGGGAATCGAAACGGGTCCTCAGAACAACGATCTGAGACTCTAACCTCTGAGCCAGAAGGAACGATATCCAAACTCGAAATTTCTCACTCTGATGTATGTCGGACCGGCTGCAAACGCAGCACAAGATGGAAATGTCATCATGAGCACAGCGCCCGCTTAAGACATAAGTAGGGGAAGCCCGACGTTACTCTGTGCCCCCCCCTCTACCAATTGCTTTCTACTAAATCCATTTTTGGTACGCTGCAACAATGTGAAATTTTACCATCAAAATTTCGAGTAAACAAGAATTTAGAAAGAGCGAGCTTCTTAGATACAAATTTCGTAAGAAAAAAATGCATTTCTTACCCTGATTGATTTTTTTTTTTTTTTTTTTTTTTTTTTTTTTTTTTGTAAAAAGTTATTTGGAAAAGTAAATTTGGGGGCACCTTTGTATTTTTTTGGGTAAGTACGGGCTTCCCGGGACTATTCGGTAAACAGGCCCTGCATGAGCATGCAAATTTTTGCGGCAAACATGAGAAGAAAATACAAAGCCCAGCATACGGCAACATATAGTTAATTTTTAATTCATTTTCAGCAGTGAATTACGCTTGTAAAAAGCAGGATAAAAATTCACTGGTTATTATTCAAGGATTACAGGCAAAATTCACTGCAGAAAATTAATTAAAAATTATCTGTGTTGCCGTATGCTGGGGCCTCAGAGCGCTATTCTGAGGACCCGGGTTTCCGGCTTGGAACATTTTCCACTCTGTCGGTCTACGCTTGTAAAAAAGCAGGATAAAAATTCACTGGTTATTATTTAAGAATTACAGGCGTAAATCACTGCTGAAAATGATTTTAAAATTAATCCGTGCATTAGTTTTTGAGATTTAGTTACAGTGAAAATCATGAAAAAAAACATAGCAGTGCCACCTGTTGAGTGGACTATTGGGTGGGCTATTGACACCAAAACGCAATCATCTTCTATTTAAGTCAAGGTCTAAGTCTATCTGTATTTTGATGTAAATCAGTGCATTAGTTCTTGAGAAATCGCGAATTTCGCGAATCTTTGCAGAAATCGCAAAAATTGCAACATACCAGCGCCACCTGTTGCGCGATTTATGCCGAAAACAAATCAGCACCAATGTATATCAGGAAGTAACTGAATATAAAGTTTAATTAAATTCCGTGCACTAGTTCTTGAAATAGAGCGCCCTCAAAATTTTTGTCACATACAGACATAGACAGTCATTTTCTGAAAACTGTTAAATGGTTTTCAGGACCTTCTAAAATCCGTCGAAAACCAGAAGTTGAAAAATTTCATGACTCCAATACTTTCTTTTTGTAAAGATAGAAGAAAGTAATAAATGGGACAGGGGGATTTTTAAAACTACCTTGGTCCGTCCCAATTTAAAAAGTTTTAATTATCCAAAATTATGTTAATCTTTTAATTATACAGCTATATAAGTCAAATAAACCAAGTTACGTGAGAGAGTTATGGCTACAACACAACAATTTAAATTTTGTAAAAGCAATAAAATTTTGCTGGAATTATAAATTACAAAATTAAGGTAAAATAAAAAAAAAAACAGATTTTGTTAATTCAAGTAAAATTGATGAAATTTTTGTTAAAATTTTATAAGAGTGTCCACAATATTTTTTTGTCAATGCAACAAAACCAACTTTTTACTTCAACTAAAAATTTTGCTTGAAACAACCAAAATGTACTCAACAAAACATGTTTTGTTGTTTTAATCAATTCCTTTTTCTGGGTGCGTCGTTGATGTGTTCAACAACGTCCAAATAATGTTACCATAAACACTATATATAAACCATCCTCAGATTGATAATTTAAATTTAGATGGCATGAAAAAAATTGTTAAGGAAGTATGGATTTATGTGTTAATATGTGTTTGGCATTACACTCATTTAAATATTGCTCTCTCTTTTTTTAACTAATGCTTTGGATTTCCCTATCAATATTGACGCAATGACGTTAAAGGGTTTTCTTGTAATTTTGAAAATTGTTTTTTGCATAATTTTCGCTAACCCGAACAATGACAAGGAAAGGATAACAGTAGTTGTTAGAAGTTACGTCATAAATTATTTTGCTTTGTAACTATATTACATAATATATCTTTATTGTCACGTAGGCATGATCCTTTAAAACTAAAAATTCTAAGAAAATAGTATTATGGTGGCTAATTTAAGCAAAAGAACTTTCGTTATGTAAGTATAAAAATAAAAACTAATTTTCGGTAGCTTTTTGTTTGTATTCAAATTTTGGTAACTGTAAAAATGATATGAAATAAAATTTAATTTCTCTTTTCATTTAAAAACCATAGCATTAAAATGAATTTCATGTAAGTTAACTGGGGGGTAATACGACCACTCTTATTTCAAATTAAAATTGGGTGGTTGTGGCAAAGTTAAAACTTATTAAAAACAGTCGGTTATTAGTGCAATCTTTTTTTTTTACGTTTTTAAATTTGTTTTCACTTTTGATTTTCTTTTCGGTATTTAAAAATTTGTAAAACACTTTTTAAAGGTAATTTGAGTACATTTATAATTTTCTCAATAAATTCAATTCTAGTACTAAGGCCTGCTTCTCTTAACCCATTCGGGGCCATGGGTGCATATATGCACCCTCAAAAAGAGCATACAGAATTTGTTTTAGGCACCAGTAAAATATAAAAGTAATATTTACTTTCTCTAATTAGAGCATTTTTATTATAGTCTAAGTAAAGGTAGCTTTTTTAAAAAAAGTGGTGCCAATCGAATAAAATTTGTGTAAAAGCCTCCGGTCCCGAAGGGGTTAAGCAAAAATGTCAATGAAACAAACGACACATCTTAATAATGTTAGGAACATAACTTTATTTCTATTTGAAATGAATCGAATCTAAATAAAACAATAAACAATCAAATTAAACATTCCAAAATGTTGACAAAATTCAAACGAACAATTGAAACCAACCTCTGAATTTCCAGTGAAAGTGGCATAAAAGTACAACGGCTGCACAAAATTCGCAATCTTGACATATTCTAATAGTTTTGACGTTCTACTTTCGTAGTGGCCATTTTTCTCTGAAGATAGATTTCTGAAATTGCTTGTGCTTTATGTACGCGCCATAGATGATCTAAAACATATAATCACATATCATTGAAGAAAAATATAAAACTTAACAGATTCAACAGTGCATTACATTTTTTCAATTTAGTAACTGCACGAAAAAAATGGTTAAACTCATCAGATCAAAACTTAACAACGGCCATTCTTTGTACTGAAGAAAATAAAGATAATTTCTTCCACATAAATAGATAATCAACAAATTTCGTTTGGCACGACGTTGTAGCTTCTATTTAGCTTCCGTTTAACACTTTTAGTGCGGGAGTCGACAAAAGTCGACATAAGGGTCCGAGTGCGGGAGTCGACTAATGTCGACACCTAGGAGGTGGGTGCTGTAGACTACATTAAGCGTCGACAAAAGTCGCCTAGGGTACACGGAGTTTCCTGTTGTTTTTCAATAAATCGCTTTTTTGGTCAAAATATTCCGCACCGGGCATTAACCTCCCAAAAAAAATTCTGCACTGAAAGGTTTAAAGGTGATGGAGTCATTTGAAGGGGTTAGAATGACAGTGTAGTTTGTCAAAAATTTGAAAAACCTAGATAGCCATATTTGCACTGAACGTATATTAATTTCTATTCAGTGTGATGTCAAATAAGACATAGTTCACTTAAGGAGTCGCTAGAGACCAAAACAAGTTGGACCACTTAATACAACGGCAATACAAGTTTCAGAAAAACTTCACTTCTCAAATTACTAAATATTGACTTACCCCACTGTCATTCTAACTCCATCAATTATTGGTAAACGTTGAAACTAACGCTGAAATTGACAAGTGGAAGTGTTAACAGCACTGGTAGTATTACTGCAAACAAAATTTAAACCAATTAACAAATGTATTAATAATCAAACTTAGAAGAAAATCAAAATTTAAAAATATTACTCGACATTATAGGAAAAAAAAGAAACAAAAATATTAAAACTTTTCTGTTTTAATATTTTATAAAACCTATATTTAAACATTGCATTTTGTCTCAGCCTGTGAAATCTCTGTGTTTTTTATGCTTGTACTGGAAATACTGGTAGTATTACCACAAACAAAATTTAAACCAATTAACAAAGACATATTAATAATCAAATATAGAAGAAAATCAAAGTATTAAAATATTACTCGACATTACAGGTAAAAAAAGAAACAAAAATATTAAAACGATTTTCTGTTTTAATATTTTATAAAACCTATTTAAACATTGCATTTTGTCTCACTCAAGTCTGTGTGTTTTGTGTCTCTATATCTAAAATAAAAGGATTGAAATTTGTGCCGTTATATTAAAAATAAATGAACAACACAAATGACAGCCTTGCGAAAATGGCATACAGCTGTTTCGGAGCTCCTAAAGCTCCATCATCAGTGCCAAGGTTAGAAACAGATGTATGCGTTTAGACCATATCAGTATGCAAGCGTCTCCACTAATTCAGAAATTGTCATCGATTTAAGATCTTCCTTTTTGGGAAGCTTATGATATAATATGGAAGAAATCAAACAATTTGGTTAATGATATGTCCAGTACACCAAGTTTATCAAACGTCTGGCAACCTTTCATTTAATTCCCTCTCTTCACATCCTCCTATTTTCTCTCTCCTGTTGAACCGCGTCCCGAATGGCTGAACGTTTCTCATTGATCTCCTCCGTCACGCTGGGATTCTTGATTCCGTAGTTTGTTTTTTAACACTCATTGCCATTCTACCTTGGCCGCGGGCGGAGACGCTTGCATACTGACATGATCTAAAGACTTATCTTTTTTTAATCCTGGCACTGACGATTTAGAAGTTCCGAAACAGCTGTATGCCATTTTCACATGTATTTCATTTGTGTTATTTTCACGTTGTTCATTTATTTTTAATACCTAATTGTACGTATAGCATACGACACTCGGGGATCGAAACCAAACATTTTGGTTCCACATATATTAAATTCCATCCACCCGTTCACACCATATCGGGGAATAATAATAATAAAAAACTTACATTGTCTATTGTAAAAAACAGTTGCGTATCCTTCAAATCAGTGCTCAAATTCAAGTGCATATTGTTATGAATTTTGTATATATCTGTAAATATTCCATTTGTTTAAATTTATTTTATTTTATTATTGTGAAAATTGCAGTATGATTAATGTATTTCCTATTGAGCATCATGTAACTCAATGCTAAAGGCCTCAGGTGCTTTGCAAGGAAAACAACCTTACAACATTGTTTTTATAATGGAGTTCTATGGGAATATCGCCAAGGAATAGGTTTATCGCCAAGTTGGCGATGGTTTTGGCGACTTATTTTTGTCGTCAAATTTGGCGATATATCGCCAAATGTCGCCAAGTTGGCGACGGATTTGGCGACTTTTTGTGCAACCACCCCCCTTATACCTGTACATTGGGATCCTTTCTCGTTTGGGTTCTCTATCGAAAGTTGAAGTAATTTCTGGTAAATTCTGGACATTCGAAAGCTCTCGAAAAATCTGGAAAGATCTCTGAAACCTATATAAGGACCTCCACCAGTTCAGTTCAGTTAGTTGTCTGTCAACTGCGATTGAATATATACGAGAGGCTTTGCATTGAGACTACGTTTCTCTGAGCGATTTTGTCTCTGATACGTCGTATTGAA
Source organism: Maratus michaelseni (assembly GCA_963931845.1). NCBI lineage: Eukaryota > Metazoa > Arthropoda > Arachnida > Araneae > Salticidae > Maratus > Maratus michaelseni. Next base: position 44,666,346 of record OZ007592.1, on the reverse strand, counting down.
TGCATTGTTTCTGTGTGAAATTTTGCTGTGCTTTTATTGGATTTAAGATTACTCAGTATTTGTGTTTTGAGAAGATATTTGTTTTCTTATTTAGAGTCAATAAAGCTTGCTGATTGTTTTTATATATTGGCATCAATCCTTTCGTACCCCGAGCTCACAACAATATTTTTCCAAATCAGTGTTCAAAAACAGGTGCGTATCCTCCAATTCAGTGCTCAAAAACAGGTGCGTTCAAATTGCTCATGCTCTTTCCCACCAGTAATTTCGACTAATTCTTTTATAATTAATATACAGGAAGGCAACGAAGCCTTTTCGCAAAAACTGGTGAAAATGAGCACGCCCAGATTGGATATTATGATCTAGCACAGGTAGGAAACATTACCCTCCATTTTTTGCGTGCAGTCGGGTAAAAAAAAGTTCCTTTATGTATAGATCATTCAGGTAATAGGGTGCCATCAGAAGAAAAGTAATAAAAAGCTTCCCATTAAAAACACTTTTTAAATAGTTACATATGTAAATAACGGTAACTAAATGTAATTTTATGTTATTAATTTATTGTGAGTATATGCATATAAATTAACATTTTGGACTCAGATATAAAATATTCACATGTTAATTATCTTCTTTCTTAATTTCGTAATGTTCTCAGTTATTTCGTGCTTTTTGCTTTCGATATAATGAGAGGCTAATGTACACTACGTAAAGGATTTATTTTTTCCAAATCCTCAAACCATCATTCGACGTAGAATTCGGATAAAATGCATCACATCTTTTAAGAGATACTTTAAATTCCGATTCATACTGAGAAATTCCCATTTTTTAAGCCAATGAGCATGCAGACTAATTAACAAACTAGGCATAATTATTAAAATTTCTCAATTAAATCTTGTAATATTTCCGCCGTTCTGATTTAATTAAACGGTGTATTTAATCGAAAATTATTGCTATTTTATAGAATATTTTAAAATAATGCATTTGCATTATTCTTAAATATAAATATTACATATAATTCGTTTATTAATTATTTAAAAGGAATGCATAAAAAATGCAACTTTCTTTTAAACATTAGAATATTCCTTGTATAGAAATGTTGAATTTGTATATGCGCGTTTCTGGGGGAAAAAAGCCTTTTACAAAGAATTTAATATTCAAATGCTAATTAAAATAAATTTAATAATGATAATTGAAATAATTTTAAACTTGTGTTATGACTAAAGCTTTAGAAAATTTTGATATATTATACATTATTATAAAAATCTTGTAACATACCAATAAACAATTTTCGATGTTTAAGTATTTGACATTTATTTTAGTATTAATATAAAAGGAATTTTGAGAATTTTTAGAAAAATGTTTAGAAAATGTTTTACAAAATTAATTACCGTGAAACGAAATATTTATACTTAAAAAACATTTAAGTGTTTCCGATTACATGGAAATAAAATTTTTAATGAAAGTTCAGTTATTAAATACTGCTAAAATGAGAAATAATTAAAAATTCATATTGCGCGTTAATATGCTGTAGTTTTATTTTGTGTAGGAGGTATGGCGATTAAATAAAGATACTGGTGTGAGAAATGATATCTATTCCAAATAAATTTATATTTAACTGTTATCCTCTTCAACATACATTCCTCCCTGTTCTTTAGTAAATTATTTTAAGGGGTTCTTTCTCGAACAGCCCAATAATTAAAAGCAAGCGTTAATATTCTTTATAATAACCACAAATCTTGAAGTTAGATAATTACCAGAAAATTTCTGTTTCATTATGTGAAGAATATCACAAATCCTCCTTAACGACTCATACACGAGTTTAGTGTATATTCTTTTTTATCTTTACATAACAATTAATAAATTTTATTCATAGTGCTACTATGCAGATTGGAAAACACTTATCCTGATAATTCATTCAGTGTTTTTTTTTAACATCTAATTAAGTATCTTACATAAACTTAATGCTCCAGAAATATTTTAAACTAAAGATTAATCCGTATACTCTTTCGATAGCGTTAAAAAAACAAACATTTAAAAATATCCCGCATCTCTTATAAAAATATGAATAAATTACAAGGTATTAGTTGTAATAGTTCAAAAATAAAAATGAAGAATTAATTATAACACGGTAATTTAAAAAACAGAAGATTAAAAACATAGAATTTTTTTAAAGCCGGAACAGCGACGTTTACCTAATAAAAATATCTTAAAAATTAATTCCTTTTTATTCTTTAATTATTTTGTAAAATAATCAATAATAGCAGTTTAAACAAGTGGGTAAGTGTGATCGAAGATCCACTAAACAAAGGGTTTCGTTTAATATTCCTTTCAAAACATTTTATCCTTTCTTTAATAAATCCAAATAAGTTTCATTTTCAAAAAAAAAAAAAAAAAAAAAAAAGTCATGTTTTTCATAAAGTAAAAATTTACCGGTCTATTTTTCTCGTTTTTTCGAAATATCTGAACCGGTCCCATAACTATTATACTCTGTCATAATGATATATGTCATGTGGACTAAATGCGATATTAAAAAAAATCAATTTCAAAATTAAACATGTTGTATAGAGACCTTCAAAATGTTCATATATGCCAATATTTACATAATCGGGTTTTTATCATGATTCAATACGTTCCTCAAACTCATATGACGTTATAATCACTTGCTGACGTCATATCTACCTGCTTTCTCTATTACTCATATTGATACTCTCTTTTTATTATTCTCAAACATTTGAAAAAGTCCGTTAAACTTCCAATATGACGTCAGATTAATTTTCTTTTGAATTCTCTAATGACGTCATATTAACCTGCTTTCTGTACTTACACATATTTATACTCCTTGTATTATTGAGAAATGTTTGAAAATTTCCTCTTTATTACAAATATGACGCCATATTAATCTTTTTTTCAATTGGTGAAACTTTTTATTTCATTTCATTTCTCACGTGGAAAGCTTTCAATAAAAAATTAATTATTGTAGAAATAATTTTATTGTGGATTTTTAATTGTTGGAAACTGCTATAACGAAAAATGTTTAAATTTAATAGGAAAAAGGCTGTTAGATTTTTTTTTTTATCTTTCTATATTAAAATAATACGATTTTTTCAAAATTTTATGATTTTCAGCGTGACAGTAGGTATTCAGCTGTAAGTACACAAAATTTCAAGTCTGTAAGTTATACAGTTTCTGGTAACCGGCTCTGTGACGGACAGACAGAGAAGCGGGACGAATAGGGTTTCGTGAGATGAACGAAACCCTAAAAATGATACATTTAAAATAAGTAGCTACTGATATAACTTAATTCCTAGCAACATTTTTTCGAAGGCATAAATATTTTCATTCATCGCAACAGTTAAGCTTCTATGTTAAGGAAAATAACATAACTATAAATTATCATAACACTATCTAATATTTAATTTTGTAACATGCATCTATCATTGTTCATGTTGGATGTTATCATTTTTTTTACCCTTTTTAGCACTTTCCAACCTAGTTGAAAAGTGCTTATGACTTCGGTTTGTCTGGCCGTCTGCCGTCTGGCCGTCTGGCCGTCTGGCCGTCTGCCGTCTGCCGTCTGTCCGTGCTCTAACTCCCGTAAATATGCTCGGATTGCTCTGCAATTTTTATATGTTATTATCGTTATCTATAGCATGTTCCCTATTTCAACGGAAGTGTGTAGCACTTATAGTTTTTTTACAGGGACACTCAAAAGAATTCCGTTACATTGCGGTCTATGGGGAAAAATCATTTGCTGTTTATTTAAATAATGTTTCACTATTTTAAACGCATTGAAATTTATATATATCACTAAGGTGCATTAGAAGAAGCTTAATATGGAACAGGGTGTGCATAGCACTTATAGTTACTTTACAGGGACAGTAAAAATAATTCCGTTACATTACGTCTATGGAGAAAAATCGTCTGCGGTTTATTTAAATAATGTTTCACTATTTTAAACGCATTGAAATTTATATAGATCACTAAGGTGCATTACAAGAGACTTACTACGGAATATTGTGTGTATAGCAGTCATCGTTCATTTACAGGGACACGCAAAAGAATTATCTACTGTCTGTTAACAATAATTCCTGGAAGTGCGTTTTAAGTTACTGAACGCGATTTTAATGTTAACTTGCTTTTTGTCTATTACGTGGTGTGTATAAATTCTGTAGATCCTATACAGGGCAGCACAAAAGTTCGCGAACACATTTCTGTTTATTGACAAACTCCAGACGGAGAATTTTAAAATGTGCTACACGTTTTCTAACTGAACTAAAATTTAGCATCCTATGTAGTATATATACAATTCTATATATCCTATACAGGGCTGAATAAAAGTATTCGGATATTTTTCCGAATATTGTATATGTTGGAAATTCCTGAAATTATGTTTTTAAATATGTTATGCGTTTTCCAAATTGTTTACTTAGAAGTTATCTTTTAGCTTATTAAACGGTATGATTTGTAAAATTATTTTGGAAGCGTTGGAAAGTGCTACATAATCTATGCTTGACGCATGATTTTTCGTTCTTGTTAAGACATGCCATAAAAGGCATAAACAAACAGATAAAAATAATCCTATACGTTTGCAAGTGTGAGGAAGCAACATTTCAATAAAAAAGAAATGTGCCCAGTTATTACTGATGGCATTAAGCTCACAGACTATTCACACTAAATATTATACTCTTATTGCAAAGAATAATGCCCCTCGAAAAATAAAGAAACCGACAATAAATTAAGGGGGAATTAGCACCCCCGTTCTCCTTCTTTATACTTAACCAATGAACCCTCAAAACTAATCAGAGACGCGCCTTATCACAATAAACCTATATACAAAATTTGAAGTAAATCGGCTAATTCTGCATGAAAAGCCCAATTATCTAAATTAAGGGGGGGGGGGCGTTAGCCGCCCGTTTCCCACTTTATACTTAACCAATGAACCAACAAAACTAATATTTGAAAGCGCCTTATCACAATGAACCTGTGTAGAAAATTTGAAGCGCATCGGATAATTTTGCATGAAAAGCCCATTAATCTAAATTAAGGGGGGGGGGCGTTACCCCTTGTTCCCCCCTTTATATTTAACCAATGAACCCCCTAATCTAATCAGGGAAGTGCCTTATCACAACGAACCTATAAACAAAATTTTAAGTAAAACGGATATTTCGATCAAGAGTTATCGCGTTACGTACATACGTACATACGTACATACATACATACATACAGAACGGGCGGGCACATTAGCTCTCAGGCTTTGATAGCCTGTGAGCTAAAAAGTATTAAAATATACGATAAAGTACCTTTTATTATGCATGTAATTATTGTTTATTTAAAATTAAAAATAAATAGCTGTTAAACCTATTATATAATTCATGGAATCCAAGACCAATCTTGCAACATGATTTCTCACAAATAACTAAGGCTTAACTTCTTATTATGCAAGTCCGAAAAATATTTTAGAAAAACAAACAAACAAATAAACAAAAAAGATAATAACAATTCTTAGAGTCAGCTAGCTAGGATAATACTCTTAAACGATGAATGATAAAATATTCTTTAGTATGAGATAAATTTATTTCCATTTTTCTTTCCAGTTTGATTGTGCCTCCAGCATTGCATGTATTGGGCAATAAAATCCATGGACAAGAGTCCGTGACAGTGTAGTATTTAAACAAAGTATAGACAGTAGACACCATAAAAGAACAACAACAAAAAAATTGAATTAAACCAATGAAATTAGAAAGAATAAATCAATTAATCGACTGCACAAAACGAAAATAAGTAAGAAATATATCGTTTATATATGTGTTGGATAGACTGTCAGTCTGCCCAAATGTATGTCCTCTAACTTTTGTGAAAATCTTCGCACATCCACAGAATGTTACAACCGTAGATTATAGTACACGAGTCACCAACTCCAGTAAATAGGGAATCAATTCACTGTGGGAGCGCTAGTCGATCCCAGCTTGCTTTGCTCGCACGCTACTTTCTGCAAAAACTCTAGCCAGAATAAGTACTATCATAAATTGTTTTAACACATGCAATTAAAAAAACAATTTTAAGTAAAAAAAAAGTAATTGAAAACCCAAATAAAAATGCATTTAGTTGCTGCTACAAATCATTGGTGCCACATTCGCCACAAAGTAGGTGGCATAAATCATTTTAACATTATGAAATTTACAAATTTTTGAGACGTAAAATAATTAACAGCAATTTAATTTGGAAGTATAATTAATTTACAACGTCTTGAAAGCACAGTTAAAGATATTTTTAGCCAGATAGCAAGATAGTTAATTAAAAATCAACAATCATCAAAATATATAAGTTGATATTAAAGTACGTTCGATGTGAAAAATACTATATCTCTCAGATGCTTTGCAAGCTAACCAAATGTAAACAACACGTTTTCTGCTGTGTCTAAAAGAAACTCTTGATCAAAAAGTTGATTTGCTGAACGCGTCACGTGACCGCAAAATGAACCAATGACCATTGCTATTCATACATCGGTCAAAAAATCCTGTTGTGTTTTTAAAAAAGCTCCTGCTCTGAATTTTGATTTTCTGAATGGATCATGGGGCCGTAAAATGAACCATGGAGAATCGATGCTCCGGTAACTATGGTTATTGCTAATTCCCATGCTGCAAATTCAGCCTTATTTTCGCGCTATGCAAGAGAATATACATATATTAATTTCCCCAAATGTTTTGCGAAATACATGTTTTTCTAGAGAGTGCTCAACGTAAACTTAATAATATAAGATGTGCAACTGAAATTATATTTCTGCAAAATTCTGCGTGACGTATGATTTTCCCTTCCTTTAATTCTTATTTTAAATAAAACTATTTTTATTTCATAAAATAGCCATACATTATATTCACTGTTAAAAATAATTTGAAAGTCACCGGAATTTTTTACCTTGAATTTCACACAAAAAGTTCCTTTTCACGACAAAAGGGTATTTTCCATTAATTTCCTCATACATCCCGAAAGCAACGGAACGGACGGAGACGAAAGGGGTCAACGAAGATGTTTGTTGTTTGTTTATTGAGAACATACATCTGACTTGTGTGCTTGACATCAAGTGCCCGCTTATAAGTCATCGTCAATATACAGGGACGAGATAGCCACAAGGAAATTTACAACACCAGAGAGTTACATCCGGGAGCTCCACAAAGTGTGTGCAATGGAACTGGCGGGAGTCAACGAAGATATTTCGTTATCTGCTGCATATTTATTTTCAATGTTTAAAAAACTGACATGCTGCTGCACAGAAAAACTAGAAATTCAATAAATTAAGATTCGACTTTCTTTAAAACAACAACAACAAAATAGTGCTTTCGAATTAAAAAAAAAAAGTAACAATTAATTTTCCCATTCTTTTAAAATTATTTGTAATTTATTTTTTAAATTTATAAAAAAATATTCGCACTTAAAATATATTCTAAACAAACAGATTAAAAAAAAAATCGATTTTACTCACAAAAAGCAGCAAACAAAAATAATGCTTTTGAATGAAAAAATATAACAAATAATTTTCTCATCCCTTTAAAATTATTCGCAATTTATTTTTTAAAATTATAAAAAACACTCCGGCATTGAAAATATATTCAAAACGAACACATTTAAAAAATATATAATAGTTAAAAAACAAATCGATTTTCTCAATAAAGCAAACATTTTTGATCGAATTTAATTCAAAATATAATATTCATATTTTACAACTAACAGTCAAATTAAGAATATACATAATTCATGTTTTTATCCTCCATTAACACTAAAGTTTTAAAATCTCAACCATCATCGCATAACGATATCTCTCCACAATTAACTTCAAAATTACCTGGTTTCCAAACCCCAAACTGTTTAAGCTCCAAGCCGCCGTTTGAAGAAATCCCGTATTATCGTTTCAAACTCTTATTCAAGTAAGTTCCCACTGGTCTTACCGGTAAGATGCTTGACTCACGACACTGAGATCCGTAGATCGAACCCAACGCCAGCCAGAAAATGTTCTGAAAGTAAATCAAATAATAAATACTCCCGTATTTATTATTTGTCACCAGATGGTAGGACAAAGAGAGATGTAACTTTTTAAAACCGAGGTTCTTCATAAAGGAAAATTTCCCTTCCTGGCAGTGACAGCGTAACGGAAAGTTACCACTTCTTCAAACGGATTTTTTTCTTCTTTTATCTCTCAAAACGGAAAATTTACTAACGGAACGGAAAAAAGATTTTTACCAGTGTTGAAACCACATCGGCTAAACGCATGAGAAACTGATAGTTTTATATCCAGTGATAATTTAACCTGTATCAAATAAATGAAAAAACAAAACAAATTATTATTCATTTGGATGATCTTTAGATCCTCTAGAAAAAAAAAACAATAACTACGTTTCAGATAATCAACAAATCAGCAAATAATCGTCAAATCGCACAACGTTTTAGATATACACTATATTTCCAAGGGTGACCGATCACTTGTGATTTTAGACGTTTTGTTAACTATCTAGAAAAATACATGAGGAATTAACCTGAAACTGCAGGTGTGTAAACAGTATAGTATAGGTTATATATTTCCGCGAAGATTTTTTCACGAAACCCTATAGGGGACTGTCAACAAATTGAAAAAGAACGAATATCTTTTGGATAACCCTGTAAAAACTAATGTAGCAAAGGCATTCAAACTCGAGATTATTAATAAGTGGCTTATTGTAATATACTGTGTTCATTTTTATGAAGATAGCATGTATACTAGTAGAGAAATTAAGGTTTATATATCCAAATATAGTAGTACGTGCAATATTGTGTACGCTATCTTGGCACTAATCAACAGATATTTGATACAACCCCTCATCTTTTTGCTTCTTTTTGGGAACAACGGATTTTGAGATTATTCTATCGACGATATCTTTCAGAATTTTCAAGCTATGATTTTGAGACTTTCACAAAAGTTGCTCTATATACTTAGCTAATACATTATGCATATTATATTTTGATTGCATTCGCGCATGCGCAGTGAAACATTTTTTAGTAAACCTGCTCATTTTTCATCCAATTTTTATTATTTATTATTCGGATTGCAGAGTATTATGTACAATGTTGTTTGTCATATTTTCTGAAAATAACTTTTTTTTATATTAAGAACTCTGCAAATTATAAGCAAAAAACTAGGCGAAATTTTGGACTGTTTTTATAAAACCCTTAATTTCTCCTACAATAATCCACTTATTAATAATCTCGAGTTTGAACGCCTTTGCTACATAGTTTTTATAGGGTTATCCAAAAGATATTCGTTCTTTTTCAATTTGTTGACAGTCCCCTAAGGGGTTTTGTGAAAAAATCTTCGCGGAAATATATAACCTATACTATACTGTTTACACACCTGTAGTTTCAGGTTAATTCTTCATGTATATTTCTAGATAGTTAACAAAACGTCTAAAATCGCAAGTAACCGGTCACCTTTGGCAATATAGTGTATTTCGAACATAGAGCTCGAAGCTGCAAAGATTGTTGAGTAGCTTTAGAGCTCCAAGCCCAATCCTAGCACATTTCGAGGTGTTTATTTTGTTCATTTTAACTTTTAAATTTGTCCGGCTTCAATTTTTAGAATTTTTTTTTCCTTTCTTCCTGGTTTTCGCAAGTGTCTCGGTATAAAAGGGACGTAGCAAAAGACCATTACGCGAAACGCCGCGCTCCGCAAATTCTGCGGTGGATATATCACATATATATGGCATATCGCTATCGCTCTATTTAGAAATATTATTGCGAGAAAAAAAAAGAAAATGATTTATACTTTTTCCTTTACAACAACTTTAATTCTTCTTTTTTATTTAAAATTTTCTCCTTGATGCATATTTTTGTTATCATATTGCTCGTCTAAGTGCTCAATTTCTTAAACTTTTTACATCAAAGAAAAATTTCAAATGTTACATAAAGCTTATATTGCAAAATATCGTAAAAGCTATTGAATTTTTTACTACATGCTGAAACTGATTTGAGAAAAACATCAAGTTAGCATATAAAACTCTTCAAAAAGCTTTCTAAAGGAAAAATAAATATTAATGGATTGGCTAAGAACTTTAGAAATCTTAATCTTATTACATGTATTTTTCCGGTGAATAGATATCAAAACAGAACTTTAAGTTTAAAAGTAATATTTGTTTTTACAAAAAATGTTACAAACATCATTGGATACATATTTGAAATTATTTGAAACAGCAAAACTTGATTTTATGCCTTACTTCTGTAGATTTCTGTTTTTTTTTTAATGGAGATTTTTGAATAAGAAAATACCATGACTAACGAAGTTAAAATGGAATTCCTTACTTAGGAAATGGGTCTAAATGGATAGTTGAAATTTCTATTTCTACTTCAAGATTGTTTTTCATCTAGAGAGTTACAAAGATAATTGCCTGCTTCTGTTTTTGTGGTTTTTTATTTAAATAAAAAAAGAAATCAGTTCATTCAATTTGGAGGAAATAGCTATTTGATTATCGTGTAATACATAGTTTCAATTTGTTGAGTAATTTAGAAAAAAAAAAAGAGATTTAATAAAATTTATAGAATAATTTTTGTTTCTCTCCTTTTAATTCTCCAAAGGAATTTAAAATTTAATTTGAATAAGACATTATTAAAAACAAATTTGCAAAGATTAATTTTTATATGAAGCATTTGCAAGCGTCAAAGTCGGAGTGAGTGAAGCAGCCTATCTTTGAAGTTCATGACTTCTGTTTTCCACCGGTATCTTCTAAAAAAAGTTACAACGCACGCACACCCATATATATATATATATATATATATATATATATATATATATATATATATATATATATATATATATATATATATATATATGTGTGTGTGTATATGTGTGCGTATGTGTGTGGAAGCGTGTAGTAACTTTTTTAAATAGATATCGGCGATTCACAGAGGCTATAAACTTCAAATGTTGTCCCCTGCACTCACTCCAACTCTGACGCATGCACATGCTTCATATAAAATTTAATCTTTAAAAATTTGTTTATATAATACACAAACACACATATATACAACTAGAATAGACTACAGTCATCCTCTTTAATAAAAAGGTATGCGCTGCTGACGACTGGGATTTTCGCTAATCGTTGCCACAGATTAATTTTGGAAAATGAAACATTTGAAATTACTGATAAAATTAATAGCTCGAAAAGTATTTGACAGAAAATTGTTAGAGAAACTGCGTTTGAAAGGTAAAAAATTGTATTTTTCTTGATATAAATTTCAAATCTAATGATTATGCCGTTTTTCAAATATTGAATTTCAAAAATTACCAAATTTTACAATGGAGTACCATAGCGAAACCTTTCACGCATAAAAAGATAATGATAACGACAATGTGTCCTGACATATGTATATTGACTATAGCACGAGTCACAAATTATAGTAGCTTTATTATTCTGTTAAAATATAAAAGTGAATTATTATGATGTCACGAGTGCATGCTTTTTATTTAATTCTCGACAAATAGCATGTTTTAATCCACCTCAGTGAGGCATGTCAATTTCATTATATTTGAAGTATTGTAACTTCATTAAAATCCAACGGAAATGATTTTTTCCCATAGACATCATAATGTAAACCCCATAGACACCATAATGTAACACAATTATTCATTTTTTTAAAAGTTGACCTTTTACATAATAGAGTCTACAGAGAATTCGCCTAATTTGAAACGAAGTTTTTTAGATACTTTTTGTTACTTTTCCGTTATACCAATATCATGCCAAAATGTATGCTAATGCGCCATTTATGTCAACCCTGAATGTGCAAATAATTTTTATTTCAAACTGTGCCTCCGAGATCACGCTATCCAAGCATTGTGGCTCGCTATTTATTCAACGCGAATCTCTTTTTTTGAAAATTATTATTTAATCGTAAGTATGCAAAACATTTTAATTTACTATTTTTTGAACCGTAAATACTTTTTATTAAGTTATAACTTACGTTTTTTGCTGATTCAAAAAGGAAATGTTTATTAACCTTGAGGAATGGATTTTGGCGGGACTTGCACTGTTATTTATTATTTATCAGAGATGGTTTTAGTACAGCGCCCAGAATACAGCGCCTTTATTCTAGGCGCTGTAGTTTTAGTATCTCGCACATTGTTCTACTTTGCTTAGTTATAGATTTATGGGAGAAAGTTTTACAATCAGATTAACCCGTTTATGAAAGCTTAGCCTTTTAAAAATATTCTGCCTAATGAATTTTGACGGAACCTTCACTGTTAGTTAGATGAGTTTTTAAGGATGGTTATAGTATATAGCATATCCTTTTATCGTGTTTACCAAATCCTACTGTAAATGATTAACGAAAAGAGTTTGTCCTTAACAGCCCAAATTTTTTCTGACACATCAAAAATGTAATAACGCAATGGCGTTCATATCGTTTGCAGAAATGCAGAAGGACATTCCAAGTAAAGGTCCATATGGTTTTTAAACACAAGGTCAAATTCAAGGTTAATATTTCGTTTGATTAAAGGTGCGTTAAGAGAAATTGACCAGCGTAGCGGGCGTAGTTTGCTAGTATAGAATATATACTGTGGTGGCCAAAATTGTGGATACCTGTTGGGGAAATGCTTTTTTGAAATTTGATGGGTCATAACACCAAATATTTTTTAGTAATACCATAAAAGCTACATACCACTGGAAAGATAATTTAATAAAGAATATTATGCAATTTGTTGAATTATAATTATTTTATCAAACTTTATAGCCCAATAATCAGAAAAAGGCAATTAAACCTGATTAGGTTGATGATAATTATTTTTCCTTTTCTTGAATGTAGCCAATGCATATGAATGTTTGGCGTGACAGGCAGATTCCATTTTATTTGGTAATGTGTCAATCAAAGCTAGGGTAGGATTTAAAAATATATATGTCATATTTTGGTACATATAGGAGGACTTTTATCACTATTTTTTATGATTGCTATCAAGTTGCTAAAGTTCTTTGCCACATTTCAATTTTTGAGCTAATAGAGCATAAGAAAAATAAGAAAACATCATAAAGGGCTGATTAGTTACCTATAAATCAACCTATAACAATATTTTTAAGTGTATAAAGGTATGGTTATGAAGAAATTGGAAGTCACGCAAAACAAAACTGGTACAGGCAGGAAAAGCGGCAGGAGAGCAACTGACGGTAGAAGAGTAAGTTTCCTGTGTATAGGTCACAGAAAATAATCATCTTTGTGTATGAAACATGAAAAGGTGCACTGTAATGGAGAGCTGAATCAAAGTACAGTTCTGTAGAGAGTGCAGCATTTTGGTCTAAATCCTAGAATTTCATAAAACAGAATTATAAATCAAATAAAGGTTGAAAATATGAAACTGAAATATAAATATTGTTTACCAGACAGACAAATAGTAGGGTCATGTTATTAGGAGTGTTAAAATGTTTTTTTGTATGGAATTCTAGAATTTAGACCAAAATACTTTACTCTGCACAAAACTGTACTTTGATTCAGCTTTTGAAAATATTGTTATACATTGATTTCTGGGTAACTAATCAACTCTTTATGATGTTTGTTTAATTTTATTATGCTTTAGTAGCTCAAAAATTGAAAGATGACAAAGAACTTTAGCAACTTGATAGCAATCATTAAAAAATAGTGATAAAAGTCCGCCTATAAGTACCAAAATATGACATTCAAAAAAGAAATCCTACCCTAGCTTTGATTGACACATTACTAAATAAGATGGAATCTGTCTGTCACTACAAACGTTCATATGTGTTGGCTACCTTCAAGAAAACGAAAAATAATTATCATCACCCTAACCAGGTTTTACTGCCTTTTTCTGATTATTGGGCTATAACATTTGATAAAATAATTGTAATTCAACAAACTGTATTGCATAATATTCTTGATTAAATTATCTTTCCAGCGGTATACAGCTTTTATGGTATTAATAAGAAATATTTGGTGTTATGATCCATCAAACTTCAAAAAAGCATTTTTCCCAAAAGGCGTGCACAATTTTGGGCACCACTGTATATATTGGGTAGTCCGGAAAATTCGAGCAGTTTGGGGAAATGAATTCGTACCGGAAAATTATGCCTATTAATTATTAGACATTAGCTATCGGAATTAATGTGTAATTATTTAGTTATAGGATTTTCCGGTACGAATTGATTTTCCCAAACAGTAGGAATTTTCCGGACAACCGAATGTATATATATATATGTATATATATAGAGAGACAATAAAATATTTAAAATTTATATAACTATTACATCCCAAGATAATTGGCACAATATAATTTATACAATATGAATACTGACGGAGAAACCTTTTTTATGCAGTGAATAATCTCCACGTGCAGCGAACGATTGAAATAAGAACATGTTAAAAACCAGACCCCAATTACCAATAAGTACTTCAAGTGCCGCAGCTGAAAAACATAGTGAACAAAACCAGAGACTGTCGAAACTAACTAATTGGAGAAACTCTGCAGACCTCCCTCTTTCAAACTACAGCTGTCTTATCCCGCGCGTGTGCACAGAACTTAAAAACATTCCCTTCAGTTTCCAAAATGTTTCTGAGCAGTTAAGACGCTCTTGTACATATATGATGTAAATATATTTAATATAATGTAAAATTGGAGCACTTATACGCAGCCTCCAAACGCGACTTAAAACATGTACATCTAGCCAAGAATTATATTATATTCAAAGGAAAATGAATCTTCTGTTTATTTTACACAATTGTCATTTTCTACTAATACTATTTATTATTCTTCCAATATAAGTGAATCAATGGATCAGATAAATATCGCTACAACACTTTGGATTACTACTGTGGGTATATTCAGCGCAAAAAGGAAAATCTCAGGTAAGCTGAACAAACTTCTTTAACATATCAAAAGATGAAAATGTATATTAAATTTGAAGACTGATTTAACTATTTATAAAAATAAGAAAATTTATTACGCTACCGACGGTTCCCCTAACAAAGATTATGAAAGACTGATTCTGAAAAAAGAATATTATCCCAGTATCAAAAACGATAATTTAACAAATTTCTAAAAATATAATAATAAATAAAAGAACACTAAAAAAGAAAAAAATGAATGCGATAAAAGAAAATACTCAATTTATTGAAAAACTCAATTCTACAAATTATAGTACATGGAAGTTCAAGATGCAGATGTTCCTGATTAAAGAGGAACTCGACGATATTATAGTACAAGATCCACCAGCTCCACCCGATCCCGCATGGCACAAAAAAGATCGCAAGACTAGAGCTTTAATTAACCTAAGCATCGATGATTCTCAAATCGTAAATGTAAAAAACTTAGATACTGCCAAATTAACATGGGAAGCTCTGAAAAATATACATGAGAGAAGCAATTTATCTAGTAAGCTTTACCTGTTACGGAAACTATACAGTACTAAATTAGCTGAGGGTGCAAACATGATTTCACATATCACTAATATCTTGCAAATTATAGATAAACTTAATGCCATTGGAGAAAATATTAGCGATTCACATATTTCCGCGCTATTTCTGTGTTCTCTTCCCCCCAGTTACAATACTTTGATAACTGCGTTGGAGGCGAGACCAGAAAATGAGCTCACCCCTGATTTTATCAAAAACAAATTAACTGATGAATATAATCGTAGACATGAAATGTCAGAACAATCACATAGCGGATATAACAACAATGAGAGAGCATTTAAAACAAATAGGAGATATACACACACTGAAAATAGAAGAGAACAAAAATATTGTAACAACTGCAAAATGAAAAATCATTCGACTTACGAATGCTGGCACTACAAGAGCAGAAACACGGTACAATCCGGAAATCCTCGTAACAATCAATTCAAAAATAAAAAGAATTTCTCATCTTCATTATGTTATGAAAAAAACGAAACTCATAGGGAAAACAAAGTTCCAAACGAAAGAAAATACGCAAATGATCAGACGCAAAATAAAGCATTAATCACTCAAAAAGTAGGAAAAAATAACTGGATTCTCGATTCAGGATCTACCTCGCACATTTGTAATGATAAAAGCCTATTTAGTAAATTTATTGATTATAATAAAACTTCAGTAACGATCGCGAATGGTAATAAACTGACAGCGTTAGGTTCAGGAGAAGTTTTTATAAAAACATTAACCCCCGAAGGAAAAGAAAAACTAACGAAATTACGCGAAGTGCTTTATGTCCCAGACTTAGAGTCGAACCTAATTTCGGTTAGTAAAGCCGCTAAAAACGGGTGTAAACTAATCTTCGACGATAATAAATGCGATTTGATCTTTGATGAAGAAATATATATTAGGGCGAAAAATGAGAAAAACTTATACATTATTGAGGAAATAGACGATGTGGAAGAACCACAAAATTATGTAAACATAACGTATAACTGTGACAGCAAACAATGCATAGATCTCTGGCATCACAGACTAGGTCACAGAGATTATGACGCGATTAAATCAATGATAACAAATCAAATTGCGGACGGAATAAAGATAGGAAAATGTAAACATCAAAATAAAACATGCGTAACTTGTATCGAAACTAAATTAACTAACATGCCGTATACTAAATCAGCAACAAATCGAGCTACTAATATTGCGGATTTGATCCACAGTGACGTGTGTGGACCTCTAGATACACCGACTTTAGGCGGAAAAATTTATTTTATGACTCTTATTGATGACTATTCCCGATATACTACGATATATTTATTATCTAAAAAGAGCGAAGTTGCTGAAAAGATAAAAGAGTACGTAACGATGATATACAATCAGTTCGGTAAAAAACCTGAGGAAATTAGATCGGATAACGGTCGTGAGTATGTAAATCAAGAGATCGATGAATACCTAAAACAGAACGGAATTTTACACCAATTGACTGTCCCGCATAATCCGAGCCAGAATGGAGTTGCGGAGAGAAAAAATAAAAGTTTATTAGATATGACTAGAAGTATGCTATCACAAGCAAAATTAAGCAAACATTTTTGGGGTGAAGCCATAAACACCGCAACATACTTACAAAACCGACTCCCAACTAAAGCAAACAACAACAGAACACCTTACGAATTATGGAAAGGAATTAAACCGAATTTAAAACACTTAAGAACATTCGGTTGTAAAGCGCTATTTTACGTCGATAAAGTAAATAGAGGAAAACTCGATAACAGGGCTCAAACCGGAACGTTTGTAGGTTATGATACACGATCGACTGGTTATAGAATTCACACACAAGGAAAACAAATTATAATAGCGAGAACGGTGAAATTTCTTGAGAATGAAAATGTACACTCAGATAACATTGAGGAGATACAAATCACCACAAAAACATCCGATGACAATACACAATTACCGGATAGACATGAAAATCACTTAGAAAAAAAACTTGACAGCGAAGAGACACCATCCGTGCCCAAACAGCAACCAATTGAACCAAGAAGGTCTAATAGGACAAATAGAGGCGTTCCTCCTGACAGATATGTTTGTCTCATAAATAGTTCATCTGAAAACATTCCCGAAAATTGGGAAGATATCGAAAAAATGAAAAATCCTAATGATAAACAAAATTGGATAAAAGCAACACAAAATGAAATCCAATGCCTAAGAAAAAATAACACTTGGACTTTAACAGATCCACCACCCGGAACAAAAATTATCGGCTCAAAATGGACTTTTAAACTAAAAAAGGACAATTTAGGAAATATTCAAAGCTATAAAGCGCGTCTAGTAGCACAAGGATATAGTCAAAGATTCGGGATTGACTATGATCAAACTTTCGCACCTGTAGTTTCGCACGCTACAATACGTGCATTTCTCATCTCTGCATTGCACAAAAGTTTGAACGTTAAACATGTTGACGTTACCACAGCATTCTTGCACGGTGAATTAACTGAAACTGTTTTTATGAGTCAACCAGACGGGTATATTAAACCCGGCGATGAAAGAAAAGTTTGTAAACTTCAAAAAGCCATCTACGGTCTTAAGCAAGCCGCAAAGGCCTGGTACACCAAAATATCGGAAACACTCACAAACAATAATTTCATACAGAGCAAAAATGATCCATGTCTGTACTTTAAATCAAATCAAGAAAATCCGATATACATCATCATTTATGTAGATGATATCCTGATAGCAGGAAAGGACAGTGACATCGAAGAAACAATAAACCAACTTAAGAAAGAATATGAACTAAAAAACTTAGGAGAAGTGAATAATTACCTAGGAATAAACATTAATAAAATCAAAGATACATATTACCTAAATCAAAACAATAAAATACAGGAACTAGTGAAAAAACTGAATTTAAACGACATGAAACCTCATTACACACCAATGATTGCTGGATTCAACAGACTTGAAGACGATGATAATCTTTTACCTAATAACACGAAATATCGACAAGCCACAGGCACATTACTTTACATATCAACAATCACGCGTCCTGACATATCCGCAGCAGTCAACATATTATGTCGTAGAAATGAAACACCACGCCAAAAGGACTGGACAGCAGTGAAAAGAATCATTTCATACCTTAAAACTACAGAAAATTTGAACTTAACTCTTAGCGCAAACAGCAAGCCCATCCTAACAGCATACGCCGATGCAGACTGGGCAGGTGACTTGAAAACACGTAAATCAACATCAGGAAATCTATTCATGCTAGGAAAATCGCCGATTTACTGGATTACAAAAAGGCAAAATTGCATTGCACTTTCGTCAGCCGAAGCTGAATACGTTTCAGCTAGCAACGCAGCACAAGAATTAACTTGGATAACAAACTTGCTTAACGATCTCAACATTCCACAAAAATTACCCATCACGATTTTTGAGGATAATATGTCCTGTATAAAAATGACTGAAAACGATAAAGATACTAAGCGATCCAAACACATCGACATACGTTTCCACAACATCAAACTTATGAAAGAAGAAGGAAAAATTGATTTACAATACTGCCCACTGAAGAAATGACAGCCGACACTCTCACGAAGCCCACTCCCAAACCTGTGTACGAGAAACACCGTAAGAAACTGAATCTTCAACCATTCCCCACACAGGAGATTACGGGGGAGTGACGGAGAAACCTTTTTTATGCAGTGAATAATCTCCACGTGCAGCGAACGATTGAAATAAGAACATGTTAAAAACCAGACCCCAATTACCAATAAGTACTTCAAGTGCCGCAGCTGAAAAACATAGTGAACAAAACCAGAGACTGTCGAAACTAACTAATTGGAGAAACTCTGCAGACCTCCCTCCTTCAAACTACAGCTGTCTTATCCCGCGCGTGTGCACAGAACTTAAAAACATTCCCTTCAGTTTCCAAAATGTTTCTGAGCAGTTAAGACGCTCTTGTACATATATGATGTAAATATATTTAATATAATGTAAAATTGGAGCACTTATACGCAGCCTCCAAACGCGACTTAAAACATGTACATCTAGCCAAGAATTATATTATATTCAAAGGAAAATGAATCTTCTGTTTATTTTACACAATTGTCATTTTCTACTAATACTATTTATTATTCTTCCAATATAAGTGAATCAATGGATCAGATAAATATCGCTACAACACTTTGGATTACTACTGTGGGTATATTCAGCGCAAAAAGGAAAATCTCAGGTAAGCTGAACAAACTTCTTTAACATATCAAAAGATGAAAATGTATATTAAATTTGAAGACTGATTTAACTATTTATAAAAATAAGAAAATTTATTACGCTACCGACGGTTCCCCTAACAAATACGACAGAAGATATGTACTCCATATTGTTAAACGTACTGAATTTTTTTTAAAAAAGAAGGTGAAAAAAATTAAAAATAGAAGGTAATTCAACAAGAAACTCGGAAGCATAAAAGGTCTAACAATAGAAGGCAATGGCCAAAATTACAAAAGTGCAAATGTTTGATTCAAAAGATTCATTACAAAAAGTGAGCAAGATGAAAGTAGCAATTGTACACGAAAAAATATGATATATACATACATTTACAATTGACTTAGGGAATTCACGCAGGTTTAGCCTGTAGACGATTAATCCATTAAAGTTAATTTTCAATCTCTGAGGAGATTGAAACATCATTTAGATTGTCTGTTGGAATCGATTGCACATTTAGAAAGATATGTTTGCTATTTTCTGTTATTTGGATGTAGTTAATTATCGTATATATGACATCATTTCTTTCTAATAAATATGAAAACCAATGTGATAATTTCTCGTCTGATGGCTTACTTATGTAAAATATGCATATGCACAATCATTTCAATTGTACACTATAAAATAAGTAATATTAAAATACATATCATTTGGTACATTAGTAAAAAAACTGTATTTTACGATGAAAAAGTTTTATTTTTAAATTTGCAAGCGGCAATATTTGACTGTTAAAAAAGAAGATGTTCAAAAGGAAACAGATTAGTTCTATAAAATAAACAAATAAACAGTATTTTACTTTTATCTCAGCTGGCAGTTTTTCAGACAAATCACGGATGTACTTATTTTTACTTTCTTACAGTGGAAGTAAAAGTTTTTTTTTTAAAAATCAGATCTTTAGTATGGTGTATAATAATTTAACAGTGTGTCTGAAATGGTGTGCCTTGACGAATTAAAGGAAATATTAAATTACTAGGGGGTTTTACCCCCTGTTTGTTAACGCTCCACAACCCCCGTGAATTGCGACGCAATTCACATTGGGAACTCTACGCGGCCCCAGCTCGCTTCGCTCGCTCGTCACGTTTTTTAGCAATTCTAGCCAGAATAAATGCTATCATAAATCATTTTAACATATGAAATTATTTTTTTAGTGTAAAAAAGTAAATGGAAACTTCGTTTAAAACACGATTAAAAATGCATTTAGTTGGTGCTACTAGTGAGCATAAATAATTTAAATACTCTGAAAAAATGATCTTTGAAATTCAATTAGCTTAAAACTCATTGAACCTATAATATTGTATAGCACGTCTTAAATTCATTAAAAAAACCTATGTGATAAGAAGATAGTTTATATATATCATCAATCATTGTATTATAATTTTTTTAAATAAATTATTTTTTACATCATCAAGATAGCATCAGATGGCAGCTGGTGCAATCTAAACAGTTGATATTTTTATTCTCTCCGATTTTCGTGTGAGTGAAATTCGTAAATAAAATCTAAATAAAAGTTGAGAATTCATTTGAAATTAACGATAATACTCATAATTAAAATGAGGAATCATCTCAAACGCTTTATATTACGTACATGTTATTTTATTTTTAATAATTGCTAGTTTGAGTTTGACTGCTCTCACACTCACCGCCATATTGGAGTTGGAGGCATAGCTGATCTTACCCAATCTAGACTGTTCATTGGTCTGAGCTCTGGAAACTACGTTTGTTGCCAAATGGCAAGCTAAAAATTCAGCCTTATTTCCACGCCACGTACGAGAAATCTACATATAGATGGTTGTATTTTAAATATACTATCTTAACACACTGTTTACTGGTCACGAGTATACTAGTGTTCTTATAACCAAACATCATTGGTTAAAGGCATGTTCTGAATCCGGTGCTTTCGTAATCGTTCATGCATGCAGTTACTGTAATTTCCGGTGTATAAGCCACGGCTAAAAAAAATCTGTTACGAACCAGAAATTTTATTTATTGAAAAAGGTCAAATAAGTTCCATGCACAAATAGGTTATATTTTATTAAATAAACTTTCTGGTCGGAAACAAATTTATTTGAACCGCGACTTAAACACCGGAAATTACGGTAACATATTCTGTACAACCTGATTGGCCCTTTCAACTGTGCCTTGTGTTTGATTATGACGAGATTTTCCATGAACTATCTTAACATCTTTCCACACAGCGCATAGTTCTGATATGTCTTGATTACAGAATTCCCTATCATTATCTGATTGCAATATAGCTGGGGCACCAAATGTTAAAAATATTGGAAAAAGGTGATACGCTACTTCGTCAGCTGTTACAGTTTTCAAAAGGGCGTAGCTGGACAAACTTCGTTAAATGATCTTGATACACTATTATGAACTTATATTCGCCATCCTTGTGAGATTGCAGGTCCATGAAATCGATTTGATATCTCGAGTTTAACTCCGAACTGACCATTGGTTTCACAGCAATACTCTTTTTGCACTATGTTTCATTTGATATTGTTCACATAAATTTAAATACAACATAACACTTTCACATGTAATATTTTTGGTATTTAACTTGAAATTCTTTAAGTATACGTGATCTTCCTCTATGGGCTGTTCTGGTGGGAGTTTCAGATAGTAATACTGAGCAATTCATCATTGGTAACATAATACTGTATATTCGTTTCTCCTGGTTTTAATCGTACAATTAATTTCTCTTCATCATTCATTTTTAAAACTTCAAACGTTTTAATCGTCTGTAATCTAAAGGTGTGCTGCACTTAGTTTTAGCAGAAATCACTTCAGCAACTCTTTTAGCAGAAATCACAAGAAGAAAGTACTCTAAAATAGAGTACTTTTATTTAGAAAAATAAAAAACAATTATCTTCTCGTTTATTTTCAATTGATGCACGTAATAATAATAATAAAAAGATCACGGTTCACTGCAGTATCCACTCAATATAAATTAGGGTATCGGATAAAAAATAAAATTTAAGAAAACGTTGTATAAACCAGCAAACCTTGCATAAGACTGACAGACAGCAGTGTTCCAGAGTATAACTAATAGATGCCACGTGACCTCAATTGCGGCAGAACAAAGGATTTGGCGACAGACTGTCCCCTCTCTGTCGACATTGGCTTCTCGTCTTCCTGTTTCGACCTCCACCAGAGCATATCTGTGCTTGTCGACATACACCGGTGACGGTCCCAATGTATAAGAATATAAACCAAATATTCGGTCTTTCACCGACATATTATGGTATGTATTGACATTCACCAGAGAAAGTTGACATTCTTCAATTTCGGCCTGTCATTGTAACATATATGATATACCGCCGTCGTTGAAAGCCTTAAAATCCTCATAATTTTCTAATATATTACATACAATCACATGTACCAACAGCAGTCTACAAAAGAGGCAGACCACGATGCTTCCACACTTCTACTGTCATGTGATCAATATAGGCTGGCTTTCACCATGCGATCAATGTAGGCTGAAAAGCAGCCGAGATTGGCAGAGTCCCGCGGTCTGTCTCTTTAGATGCCATCGGTATTAGCTCTAGGCAGGCTATTAAGTTCAGCCATTTTGTTTAAAAAATCTACCCATGTTGCACGGGAACAAATTGGCATATAAGGTTTAAGAATTAGGCAATATTGGATAATTACAAATACAGTATTACTATAGTTGCTTTCCCATCAGTTACCAAGATATTACTTATTTCATTCTGATAGAATTTTAAATGTGAGTTTCAATCATGATTAAAATTTCTTATTGGTAAAAATTATAAAAGGTATAAAAAAGTTACCAAAATGTAAGTTAAATTATAAACGCATTCTTTGTAAGTTATATAAATATGAATAATCTGTCTAAAGTGGTAGGTAATTCGAGGATTTTCGTGTTAAAAAGTTAGAAGTTTGCAAAATTTCTTCTTTAAAATATTTAAGTTTATTTTTTGTTTGTTATGACTGAGTGAGAGAACAATGCTTATTTTAAGATGAAACTCGAGTATTCAAGAGCGTTAATAAATCAGAAAGTGTTTCTTAATGTTTGGAGAGTAATAAATCTTCGTAAATTACTTCATTCTAACCGCAAACTTGCTAATAAACTAACCGCAAACTTGCATTTAAACAAATGCTTCGTGTTTTCTTTCTTGACACAGTTAAGTACTGAAAATCTGTTTTAATTTATGACCCTGGATATAAATTTCGTATATTGTCGTTTGTGTAATAAACATTTATCCTGTCTTACAACGCATAATTTACTATTAAAAATATTAGTTCGCTTTTTAAAAGTAATTATTTAACACTGTATAGAAAGCTAAAAATTTTTTGCATATAGAAATCAGTTTTATATGATTGTTTTATTTGACGAACTTTGAGTAAATTAAATTAATCAGTTAAAATTAACTATATCTTCTGGACACTATACTTTAATTAGGGCAGTTGTTCCCAGATATTTTGACATGAGGAACCTTTTATAGAATCAATTTCTATGGCGGAGTTATTTAGGCCTGACATACCTTATTTTCTACAAATCTATGGTGTTTAGAAATACTGACTGTTGAATTTCGAGACAAACGTTAAATGTGTAACGTTTTTGTTTTGTAAATAAATATTTTTAAAATTTGAAATTCATTTATACTTCTTCATATGTTTTATTGATTTTTTTTTCAGGAAATTAAATTAAAAAAAAAATATTTAATATTAGAACGGCGGCAATTTTGACATCCTAAAACGGCCGCCGGTGTCATTTCGACACCACTAATTTAATTATGCAAAATGGACGCTATAAATTCTAATTTAACACTATTTTCATCCTTGTACTTTAATTAAGTTCATATCCTTAACTTTTCAGAAAAGAAAGATGCTTTATTTTATAGAAAAATACATTAAATCAAAACGGCGGACAAGTTCGATACCCGAAAACAGCCGCCAGTGTCATTTCGACGCCACTAATTTATTTATGAAAAATGGACGCTTTAAATTCCAATTTAACACTAAATTGCGTCATTGTGCTTTAATTAAGCTTATATTGTTATATTTTCACAAAAGAACGATGATTTATTGTAAATTCTGCTTGGTGTCGAAATAACACCAGCGGATGTTCTAGGTAAAAATGGGCTGTAATTTTTTTTAAAAATCGAATCACATAATAAAAATTTCGACAGTGTGATTAAAAGTCATACAATTTGAAGAATATAGGTGAAAAAATGTGATAGAGAGATAAAGCTAAATTCGATTTGGTGTCGAAATGACACCAACGGACGTTCTAGTGTTAAGTAATCATTAATAATATTATTATAATTATTATAATTATAATGATTATAATCATATTATTATTATTATTATTATTATTATTTTATTATTACTACTATTATTATTATTATTTATTATTATTTTTTTTTATTATTAATATTTTTAAGTTATACAAAAATTAATGTTATTTCTGAAGCGATAGTTAAATTTATGTTTTTTGTTTAAAAAAAATCCACTTTCAATTGTTTAAAAAAAATGTTTTCTTTGAGAGATAGGGGTAATGATAAATGACTATACAGGGTGTTTCTAAATGAATATCGGGGTTTTAACGTTTTGTAGTATCTATTATAAAAAACTTAAAATTATACTTAATACATAAAATGAAAGAGCAATTCAAACAGTTTTACCCACAAGCTTACAAGTGTTCAATGTGAACACCTTTCGTCGCACGGCACACATCAAGTCGATAGCTCAGTTCTTCCCAAACACCACTCTACGCTCACCCGATCTTGTGACGCCTTGTTATTTCTATCTGTTGGGGTTCATAAAGGATCGAGTGTATGTGCCTCCACTACCAGCTGACCTACCCAACCTAAGAAACAGGATTGAGGCAGCTGTTGCAACAATTACCCCACAAACACTAATTAACGTTTGGGAAGAACTGAGCTATCGACTTCATGTGTGCTGTGTGCTGTGTGACGAAAGGTGTTCATATTGAACACTTGAAAGCTTGTAGGTAAAACTGTTTGAGTTGCTCTTTCATTTTATGTATTAATTATTATTTTAAGTTGTATGTAATAAATACTACCAAGCGTTAAAACCCCGATATTCATTTAGAAACACCCTGTATTATGGTGAAAATCGAGTGTTTAAGAACGTTAATAAACAAAAAAAAAAATTAATAATTTTTTTCTTCATACATATCTTTTTAAATTTCTTTATTTTAAAGGCCAGCATGCATGTACAGTCGTGGAAAAAAAAACTGGACACCCCCCACTAACTCTGCAACGCATTATAGTAGAAGGAAGTGACTGGTACCAAACGATTGGAAATAAAGTCTACTTTTAAATTATGTATCTAAAATTTGCTTAAGGGGCCATCTACATATTGAAACCAGCCTAAACTTTATTTTTTTCAATGGCAACACCCACTTTTGACATAATATTTTAAATCTTCAGTTCAAACTATGCCTAGAAACCAAATTTTAAGTCATTTGGATGATAAGTTTTCTAGTTAGAAATATTCAAATTTTAGAGCTTCTAATGTTAAATTACATTTTCATATTTTTATTAATATATCCTGAAATTATAATCCTAATGTGCTAACGTTTTGTTTGGTTATAAAACTTAAAAACCCAAACATAACTAAGTTAAATTTGTAATTTTTAAAATTTTATAATATGAATTATGAATTATGAAATTAATATTCGAAAAAATTATGAATTGCAACCTACATTTTTTTTGATGGATTTATATTTATTATGTTCTGCTTTATGTGTATTCAAAATTTCAAATTTTTCTTCCAAGTAGTTTTCAAAATATGCTTAAAAAACGGCAAGATGCTGCTTTAAGGGGCCGTCTATGATGTGCATTAAAGCATAGTTTGAACAGGGATGGGAGCACTCCGACTCGAAATCCCGATTGACACCACTAAATTTTAATATTATTTGTTACCTTATTCAAAGACAAAATTTCTGAAATTAATTACGTTGGAGAATACTATTAAAATTTAGTGGTAAGAATCGATATTCGGGTCGGAGCGCTCTCATCCTTGTTTGAGAAAATATTATACTCATAGGCTGGGATTATAGTGACTTGATAAACTTAGAGATTAAGTCTGTCTTACAATATAAACAATGCGTAAGCCGTATTTCAATGCTTCGCGATCTTACGTTAAATTGAAAGGTAGCTTAAACTGAATGATCGCGGGAGCACAACAAACCTGACAACGACCTGTGATTGCAGTATGATATAAGATAGCGAGGCACCAGAACCCCAGCCTCTATTAGTATATATATATATATATATATATATATATTTCTTTTACTTTTTCAATGTCTGCTTTAAAATTTTTCATTAAAATTACGTAAAACGTATTTGCATGAGATGTATGTTTACGTCATTTATGGAAAATAGTTTCGCTTTTATTTTTAAATTAATAAAGCTCATTTTTGAAAAATATGATCAGTTCTACCTTAGAAAAAACTTAATAATTTTTGTTACCTTTAAATGGATTTATAGCTTCTTTTCCAGTCTAATAAAGCTATATTGTTTTTTGTGCAGTATATAGGTTTGAAGTGAAGTTTCTTATAAATGCATATGCGTAGCGTATTTGCTGAAACAAAATGGCCCCACAATTAACTGAAGCAACGAAAGGCCAAATGATTGGCATGTGGCATGCTGGAAGAAGTTTTCGTTATATAGCTAGGCATTTTCAAGTGTCTCTTCAAACTGTTTCAACATGGATTAACAGGTAAGCTTTATGTTTATTGCGAAAAAAATTACATTTACATTCAATTTATATAAATTTAAATTTAATTTACATTACTGGTAATTTTTTTTAATGTTTAGCAATACAAATTTGATAAACCGTCTTTGTAGTAGTGGTCAGCCAAGGATCTTATCAGACAGCCAAGCTCTAGAAGTTGTTTCAATGGCTATGCAGTAGATCCCTATATGTCTTCTAATCAAATTAAAGGTGATTTGCAACTTCAAGTGAGCATATATAACTAAGAGACGATAGTTCTTCGTTTCGAGTGTACCGTCGAATGAGATTTAGGTTTCAGCCATGGTATACAAATAATATTAAACGCAGCGGCAGAATTGCAATTTCAATGTGGGACTGCATGTCGGCGCCGGGAATTGCATCTCTGCTATGCATTGAGATCATCTAGACGGAATATCTTATTGTGACATAGTAGAACACGCAGTGATACCTGATGTTTTAGAAAATCACTCTCTGGATGGATTTTTTCACTTCCAACAGGTATATATTGTTATTTGGTAAATGGTATTATTAAACAATATGGTTTTCAGAGCATACTATATACTATTATTTATTAATATTAATAATTGAAATATATTAAAAATTATTTATTTTATAGTTTTGCGCGTTTTAGATCATAATTTTTTACTGGTTTATTTTTCAACCCCCCCCCCCCCCTTTCGCGCTTCAGTATTCAAATCCGAATAATCACTGCTTGCTCTAGAATGTTTATTGATTCGTTCATTAAATGAATTAGGAAAATATTTTAAAAAAGCAACTTTCTCTATATGCTATGCCATAGCATTAGAATTAATTTCGGTTTTATAGAATAACTAGTTATTTTTAATTGCAATAAAAATTCTTTTTATAACAGGTGTGCAGATATAAATCCTTTAACTTGTCAGCTTTGGCACACATATCATATCGACAGTGATGAAACACGCCTTTGGCCCATCTTTACAGAACTGAGTGAAAATTTTCAATATAAATTCAGTAATGAAATTAATTTTCTTTTGTTTCATGTTTAACGATTTTAGCAGATGACTCAGTATAAAAAAAATGCATGTAAATTTATTAAAAAAATAATAATAACCGCTGTTTTTTGAAAAATAATTAAGACAAAATCTATCTATCTATCTATCTATATATTTATATCTATATTAATAAGAAATTTTAAAACAACATATTTCCTAGTTTTGTATGTTTTCAGAACTTTTGCTATTATTAGGTTGTAATCTTTCATAGAATTATAATATTTTTTACTAAAAATAAAAATAAACCATTTACAATTTGTTCACGTTTTGATTTATAAAAAAACTTTTCGCAAAATTTACGCTAAAATATTTGCGAATATATTTAGATATTCATTTCATTAACATTTTTTGTTGTAAATATAAATTTTAATATTATAGAAATCATTATTTATTAAGTGTAGTTCATAATTCATAATTTTGTTTGGAATTTTCAGGATAATAGTGCTATCCACAGAAGTGGTGTAGTTAAAACTTGGAGCGAAGAGAACTGCATAATGAAGTTAGAATGGCGAAGCAATGCAGCCAAATTGAACCCAATGGAAAATGTTCGGGCTCTGTGGAATGATGAAGTTCGCCTGCAGGGAATTAGAACGACTGATTAGCTATAGAAATCTGTTTCTCATGCTTCGCAAACTATTAACCCCTTGGGGACGAGCGACACGTATACGTGACGCATAAGATGCTCAGAATCCACGATTATTCCCACCAGTTACTTTTTATTGTAAACTCTGCCTTATTTAATGACAGCATTTCTGCGACTCGTTTAGAAGAAAATATCTGTTTTAAAAACCGTCTGTTTAAAATATCTGTTTTACCACTGGTTTTTTAAAACAGATATTTTCTTCTAAACGAGTCGCAGAAATGCTGTCATTAAATAAGGCAGAGTTTACAATAAAAAGTAACTGGTGGGAATAATCGTGGATTCTGAGCATCTTATGCGTCACGTATACGTGTCGCTCGTCCCCAAGGGGTTAATAGTTTGCGAAGCATGAGAAACAGATTTCTATAGCTAATCAGTCGTAAAAAATTTTCCGATTTATTTGAAGACCTAAAACTAAATCTATGTTATAAAGACATCTGAATAACTTTACATCCGTTATTCTCCTTCGGAATAGGGTTAATAATTCTATGATTAAACCTATTCTGGTAGTTCATTTGAAATTTTACTATTAACTCATTAATGCCTCTTGGTAAGAAAACTTGCCATTTGACATTTATTATTATTATTATTATTATTATTAGATTTTTTTTTTCACACTGCTAGCGATTGGGAAATAATCTTGCCTATCAGAAAACCATAAAATAACTTGTAATTTTTTTTCAATTAGCCTGTTTAATCGAATAGATCTAAATACGAAAGTTACAGAAGAAAAAGTTTAATTATTTTAAGTTCGTTATTAATGGAATAAAAACTGAACATCCATACATATTTGTAAAGATTACAATTTTTGATTGATATACAAAAGTTAATAAAAGTTTAAATTAGCATTTTTAAGTAACAAACTAATACTTTCGCGGTAATATTTTATCTAACAACCATTTAGTGTAATATTGCAAACAATTGAACAAGATTTGAGTAAATTGAATTAATAAGTATAAATATATCAGTGATTATAATGTTTATATATTAAAAGTTTAAATGATGTAAATTGTTTTTGACCAAAATTTTGAAGATACCTAATGCAAGAATTATATAATTTTTTTCTCATAAATGCATCATCGGAATTTATTTAAAAAGAACAGAAAACATTTGACGACTCCTACTATTTTGTGGAATACATTAAAATGAATAATTACGTGTATACACTACGAAATTAGCTTTGCTCTCAGAAATTTTATGTTAATTTGATCTTCACAGTTTTTTGCATATTTATATGAACAAGTGTATAATTTTATGGATTTGATATGTTCTAAATCCGTGTTTCAAAATGAAAGATATAAAGCAAATAGAAAGATTTGTAATCATATTGTATTTTTCACCTATCATTATTAAATTATTATGTTTTCTGTCTTTTTTTCCAAATGCTAACATGATCTACAAGGACAATCTGGCCCACATAATAAAACCTAAAATCAACAGTGGAAGCAACTGGCAACTAAAATTTTAAAGTACTGATATTTATCTAAATAACAAAAATATGATTACTTCAAATAAGAAAATCATAGAACTTTAACAAAAGAGTATAAGAACATCGTGGGCTGGTTAGTACACAAAAAATTAAAAGGCAAAATCCTCAGCCCTACTAATAAGCCGCAGTTTGTAATTAAATAACAAAAAGGGGAGGGAGGAATTTGCTAATATAATGTATAGCAATTAGTTTTATCAAGAACTTCTTCCAATCTGCGTGGCATTGATTCAATGAGGCTGTTAACAATATCAGTATCTCTTTTAACCCTTTCGCGACGAGCGTCCTTTACAGAATTTTTAATCTTTTACCACTGGTTTTTTAAAACAGATATTTTCTTCTAAACGAGTCGCAGAAATGCTGTCATTAAATAAGGCAGAGTTTACAATAAAAAATAACTGGTGGGAAAAATCGAGGATTCTGAGCATCTTATGCGTCACGTATACGTGTCGCTCGTCCCCAAGGGGTTAAAATCGGATAATTCAACACTTGTAAACATTATTTTACCGCATATAACAATAACCGAATCTTATTAAGTGAGTAAAATGGTCATATAGGTAAAACATAATACATTAAAAGAAGTGACATTCTGCAGCATTTCAACAATCGAGTACCTTCAATTTGGATACAGCCCCTTAAATATGCTCATTATAAAGTAATTAATTTCTCAGAAACTAATCGTAGGAATTTAATGAAATTTGGTATCTAGGCATAGTTTGAACTGCAGATTTCAAATATGTTGTGAAATTTGGGTCTTGCTATTGAAAAAAACAAAGTTTGGGTGTGTTTTTATATGTAGATGGCCCCCTAAGCAAATTTTATATACATCATTTAAAAGTAGACTTTATTTCCAATCGTTTGGTACCAGTCACTTCCTTCTACTATAATTTGTTGAAGAGTTAGTGGGGGGTGTCCAGTTTATTTTTTCCACGACTGTACATTTAAACTACCGCTTTAAATTTCCTTGCTTGAAATCATTAAGTATTTAAAGTATGTTTTAATTTATGACTATGGATATAAATTTTGTATAAATTGCCTTATGTAAGGAACCATGGTTATAACTCGTGAATTGAAATTCTTAGTTTCATTTTTAAAGACATTATTTATTGATGTACTTAGTACTCGAAATGAGAGTTATCTCGTAAATAGTTACTAAAACGTGACTCTTTTGTTCAATAAATTTTGACTGAATGGAATTTATTGCCCTGAAAAAGGGATAAATACATAAAAAAAGTATAATAATTACTTCATCAATCTTAGCTGAAAGAACAAAAGGTAAAAGGTAATGTTATTTTTATACTTAAATTTATGCTGTAAAAGTTTATAGTTTTGCTTTAATTACAATAAGTATTAATAAAAGAACGTAAAATAATATATTTTAACACGATTTAAAAATTTATGCCGTGACGTATTAAGTTGTTTTGAACATGCACTATCAAAAATATGAAAAGAAATAATGTTTTATTAGTTTTCATTATTTAGTTGAAAACGTAGAAATATTTTCTGTTTATTTGTCAGTGTATAAAACAATAGAAATAAGTCATGAATTTTAAAGCAAAAAATTTTAAAATATTTAATTATACTTTACTTTCGTATAAATTGAACCATGACAAATGCGAAAATAGTTCCAGAAAAACTTTCTCTGGTTATTTTATTTTATTTTATTTTATTATTATTTTTTTTACTGAGCCTATCTTAAATTAATTTTTTTTAACATACATAAATACTTCTATCGGAAAGTTATTTTTCATTACGCATGTGTAGTGTATAACACTCCAATTGCACTTAATATTTATCTTGTTATATTCTCAAATAATGAAATTGTAAATAAGGTTCTATTTTTGACATTAAATCTAACATATATGAGAATTGAATTAAAGTTCTGTCCGTGCAGCTAAAATTGCATGATCTATTATTCGAATGTTTTGAGAAACAATTGCGAAATAAGATTGTTTTTCATTAATTATCCAAAAAAGTCAAAAAGTGTTTGAGGAATAAAAGTACATAAATCTTATTATTTTGGTTACGAAAATAATCAAGTAGTACTAACTTTTTTCGAATAAAGTATGATAAGCTTTCTATGTCTAAGAATAAAACATATCTAGATTCCATTCAATTGTAAAAATATTTAAAATAAAATGTTTGTGAGATTTCCCGAAAGCCTAAAGACACTGTTTTACCTTTTAAGTGAAACGGAAAAGTACATTAAATTATTTTTGGAAAACAAAATACAAACGTAAAAGAATTTATAAATGTAAAAGAGTAATAAAATATAAAATAATATATAAGCATAAAAGATTTCCTTAGCGGTGAGGGCGGTATTCAGCTAGACCGCCCTTACGGTCATATTGTCCAGACGACGAGGGCCTTCGTGGTAGGCATCCTAGCATGGACATCACCCCGCATCTAATTGACGTTCCGGCCGCTTCTAAACAGAGGATCCCAGTCATATACACAAAAATAGCCGGATCAGGCCCTGTTTTCGGGGGAGAGTCCGTGACATCATCGCCCCCAAGCACCTCTGAAAGCCCAAAAGAGCAGTCAGAGACTCAAGAACTAATCAAGGGTCCCTAAAGAGATTTACTCTATCTCCGGTTCGGATTGAGGAGCAACCTATAAAGGTTACCTCTAGCTCCTTTCCAGAGGACAAAACAACACAAAATCTTAAAAAAAATTAGTAAACTTAAAAACTAGGATAGACATGGAAAAATTAGGAAAGTTAGTCCCCCTCACCACCGTCGCGAGCTGAGGTGACTAGAATTTTAAACTGTGCTACGTGTTTCGTAACTAAACTAAAATTTAGCATCCTATGTAGTATATATACAAATCTATAGATCCCATACAGGGCTGAATAAAAGTATTCGGATAATTTTCCGAATATTGTATGTGTTGGAAATTCCGGAAATTACGTTTTTAAATGTGTTTTGCGTTTTCCAAATTGTTTACTTAGATGTTATCTTTCAGCTTATTAAACGGTAATGATTTGGCGTTGGAAAGTGTTACATAATCTATGCTTGACGCATGATTTTTCGTGCTTGTTTTGTTTTATTTTTTTTTTTCGATTAAACTTGCGGTAACAATGTTCTCAAATCAAAAGCAGGTACTTTCTGAATTCATTTTTGTTCGGAAAAGCATGAAATTGACGCGTGTTCTTATTCAGAAACTATATAATCGAGTTGCGTTGTCTATATTTTGGTAAAGGCAGAAGATCTTTCAGAAAACACTGTCAAAGATGCAGAAAATACTGTCATTCTGCTATTACAAAATAATTGCTCTGTTCTCTACAGCACCTGGCAACATTCAACGACTTGATTATAAGTCAAAACATCAATAACGAATATTTAACTGCAATTTTTCCGTTTTTTCTTAATTGAAAAGAAACACTCCAGTTTTCCTTTCTTGGTAGAACCATTTCCATTTCTAACATTCAACGAGTAGGGATAAAAAGGAATTTTCCTGTTTATCCCGGAGAAATTTACAATTTCTACTCAAAATAGGAATTTTTCCTTAAAAGACAGGAATTTCATATAATATCTCTCGTATATGTACTGCTTTTTTTGTTGCAGCGTAGGTTAGACATTTCAAACGTACTACACTGTAAAAAAAAATCGAAAAATGTATTGGCAGCAAAGTTTTTTTTTTTTTTTTTTTTTTTTTTTAACAAAATTTCTATTGTGGTGTTCTCCTATTTTCAAGAAGAGGGAATTTCTGCTTTTACAAATAAATATTAGCAATATTAATTATTGCATATATTATCACACTCGTTTTTTATCGCCTTGTCTTTATCGGTACTCGAACCTCGGTACTTCCTATTACAGAACTAGCAGACTACGCCCGCTGCGCTGGTCGGTTTCTCCAAAAGAACCTTGAATCAAACGAAATAGAACGGTGAATTTAACCTTGTATTTTAAAGTAATTTGTACCTTTACCTGGAATATCCTAAAATAACATAAAAACGGATACTTATTTCCCTAAGTTATGTTTCTTTAATACGGTTTATTATTACGTTTACAATTTATTACCTACCGTTTTCCATTGATTTATATGTTTTAAAATAACGTGTTTTTTAATAACGTGAATTAACCTATATTATACAGAACTAAAAAGAAATGGCGCATCTAGTATTTGTCGAGAATTAAATAAAAACCATGCACTCGTGACATCATAATTCACTTTTTTATTTTAACAGAAAAAAAAAAATAATACGGTTACGATAATTTGTGACTCGTGCTGACACATTGCTGTTAGTATTATTTTTTTACCCGTGAAGTTTTCGTTGTGGTAACTCCATTGTGAAATTTGGTAATTTTTGAAATTCAATATTTGAAAAATGGCATAATCAGTGGATTTGAAATTTATATCAAGAAAAATACAATTTTTTTACATTTCTAACGCAATTTGTCTAACAATTTTCTGACAAATACTTTTCGCGCAATTAATTTTTTCAGTAACTTCAAATGTTTCATTTTCCGAGATTAATCTGTGGCAACGATTAGCGAAATTCCCAGTCGTCAGCAACACGTACCTTTTTATTAAAGAGGATGAGTAGATACTCCTGTTCCGTACACCACTTGGCCACATCCAATGTCTTAATTATTGACCAAAACATCAATTACGAAAACTTAACTGGAATTTTTTCGTTTTCTGTCAATTGAAATGGAACACTTCCGTTTGTTTGTCTTGGAAGGGAAATTTCCGTTTTTAACATTCAAAAAGAGTACGAATGAAAAGGAAATTTTCCGTTTATCCCGGAAAAATTTACTGTTTCCACTCAAAATAGAAATTTACCGTTAAAAGACAGGGATTTTACATAAAAATCCCTCGAATATATATATTTACTTATTTTTTTTTATTACAGTGTAGGACAGACATTTCAAGCGTTGTGTATACCATAAATTGATCTGAGCGCGCTCATCCTATTATCAAGTATTGTGCTAGTATATATGTATTTTCTCATGTTAATTAATATTTCAATTTACTGCATTTATTATAAGTAGCAAAGTAAAAAGGCCTTTAAAGCTTACAAAAGATAATTCAAAGAAATATAATAAAGAATAAAATATAGTAATAATTAAAAAATAAATAATAATAATAATAATAATAATAAATTCCACTCAGCGGAAAAAAAAACATTGCATAGCATACTGATTAACTCTTTTATCCCGCAATCATTATGGGTTTTTTAATTAAAAATTAAACTTACCTTCTTTAACTTAAGTAACAAATCAAGATATTTTTAAAGCTGACAAAGAAATTATTCAAATAAGACAAAATAGTTCAGCATACAGTAATCCCTTAATATTCGCGAGAATTACGTTCGAGGAAAACCTCGCAAATGTCAAATCCGCGAATGTTGAGTCTATCTCTCTGCACTAAAAAAGGAATGTGTATTAACAATACATTCTGCATAACATATATGTAGAAGGTGAATGTTCACACATATTCATCACTATGAAATTTATTTATTGAAGATAATTCAATTTAACTGAGTGGAGAAATAATAACAGCTAAAAAAGCATAGGTTTTTATATAAAGAAATTTCGCCTCTCTCTATTTGCAAATCGCAAATCGCAAAGAGATGATAATGTATTAGTGAATCAGTATGCGATACAATATTAAAATACGATATTTAAATACCAGCTAAATTCTTTTATTTTCTTTCTAAGTGCAGCTTCAGCTCCATCTCTACGAGAACCTGCATTTTAGATTAATAGATTGAAGATGGTGTTACTTCACCACTTCTAATATCTGCATTGCAATGATTATTCTGCTGTTATTATTTTGCTTTCCTACAACACTAGCTCCTTTTTCAGTTGACAATTGAAAATTGATTTGTAAATAGCTACTCAGAAAACAGGGGAAATAATCTTTAACCACTCTGAAAAAGAAACAGATAATAAAAAAAAAATCGCGAATAATAAAGTCAGATTCTCACGAATGTTACATTTTTCCACATTTTCATATTCGTGAATAATCAAAACTCGCGAATGTTGAGGGATTACTGTATTAAAAATCTAAAGATCTTCAAAACTTTTTTTTTTCAGACAACATAAATTTATCAGAAGAAATTCCACTTAATTTACTTACTATGCCTGTAAAAAAGTTTATTTTAAAGAAATTCAATTGGTCAAAAATGGCAGTGTATGAAATATGAATGCTATGATGCATTAATTTGAGCGCGTTCACTCTGTTACGAGGTAGTGTGCTAGTATATATGTGTTTTCTCATCTCAATTAATATTTCAATTTACTACAATTAATATAAGTAGCCAAGTAAAAAGACCGTTAAAGCTTACAAAGGATTATTGAAAGCAATATAATAAGGAATAAAATATAATAATAATTAAAAGATAAATAATAATAAAAAGAAATTCCTCTAGGGCGAAAAACATTTAGTATCATACCGATTAACTCTTTTATCCCGCGATCATTACGGGTTTTTTAAAATAAAAAAAAATAAACTTACATTCTTTAACCTGAGTAACAAATTAAGATACTTTTAAAGCTGAGAAAAAATTATTCAAAAAAGACAAAATATTTCAGCTTGTTAAAATTCTGAAAATCTTCAAAACTTCTTTTTTTCAGGTAACACAAATTTGTCAGAAGAAATTCCATTTATTCACTTCCGTAAAAACATCCGATTCTTCGTAAATGGTATTATCCAAGATTTAGAAGCAAAATACTTCTTTTTTTACCCTAAAAAAAAGAGATCCAGAATGGAAAAGAAGAATATTTCATGGAATCTGAGAAAAATAAAATTGACTCATGATGTGCATAAAACTAAATGTGTTTCAGGTCCTTTCATTTGCATTTATTTATTCTCGAATAATCAGATGATGCAAGAACATTTTAGATTTTCAGTATTTGTCGATCTGAAATTTAAATAATATTACTTACCCATCATACGTAGTATAGGGTAAGTCTTGTAATCGTTTTGAAAATAGAAACATTTTTTTTTTGACGGATTTACACGTTACAGACACTGGAGATTCCGAAAAAAAGAATTCTTAGAAAAAAAAATTGCCGTCCGTCTGTCTGTGTGTGTGTCTGTGTATGTATGTGTCAGTAAACGCTCTATCTCTCGAACAAATTGAGATAAAGACATGAAATTTGATATGTACTTAGTACGTAATAATCGGAAGAAGCTTATTGAATTTCAGTAACCTCGATTATCCGGAACTATTTTTTTCGGACTCTCGAAATATTTGTTCTGATAAAAGGTATATAAAAATTTTCGAAATCGTTTATTTTAAGGAGTGAATATGAAAGAAAATAAAAAAAACATATGTTTTGCATAAAGAATGAAATTGATCGGATGATGAGTTGCCGAGATATTTGTAATCCTATTTTCCACATTCTTTGATTTTTCATGACCCTGTATTTCATTCGAATTTTAATTGGAAATGAGACGCTTAATCCGACGCAGTAAACCGTTGGTTAATATGATTATCAATTTTGGAGTTATAAGGATGTTTCACTTAAGCAATTAAGTAATAGAGCACATTTAAATTTTATGGCGTCATCAAGCCACGATTTTATTCGAATTGCAATGCATTTTCTAAATAGTTTACACATGTTTTATTTTCATATTTTATATTATGCATATCCATGATGGGTAAGTATTACGGTGGCCCCCAATGACTAGTTTCGTTTGTTAAGGTACTCTGAAACACGTGTTTTTTAAATATAATTTTAAACCAGTGGACTCATTCGCATTGCAGTCTAATATTTTTCTTTTTGCAATGTCTAATATTTTGTGAATGCAGGTTTAACCTTCTAAAGAAAAAGTAAGGATAAACATATCTGCAAACAACATTAGGCAAGCCAGAATATCATCTTATTTACTCCATCAAAGTTACAGTAAAAACTGATCGAAGATAGGATAAAGCACACGCGAGAAAAGAAAAATAACAATCGTATTTTAACTGCATTAGAAAATGACGTTATCCGCTTCGGGAAACAAAGGAAACAAAAAAAAATTGAATAGTAAAAAATTGAATTCAATGTAACAAAGCATACGTTTTAGACAACACGGGAAATACCACTCCTCCAATCGATCAATGCTATCTTTTCCTTTTAAATATTTCACTTTGCTTGTTAATCATAAATATAAAATAAACCCGTTCGTTGACATCACACTTTATCTATTTTGTACTATTTTTTTTATTATTATTTTAAATAATCATTTACAAGCAAGTTATAATGCGGTATTTTATTGTTGTGCAAAATTGAATTGAGAGAAACCTTTCATTTAATTTATGGAAACAATGCTGATTTAATTTTTAATTAACTGCAATTTTTAACCCTTCTTTGCATGAGTTTTTCTTTTACAATTGTTTTTTATACATATATTAAATATAAGACACCAGAAATTTTAAGATAGATTTTTGACTTTGTTCAGCAACATAGTTCTCGGGAAATTTACTAGAAATTTACTAGATTAATATTTCTATATAAATATAGTGGTGGCGAAGAAGTTGATTTATTTATTAAAAGTAAAATAAACAGTGATTGAAATTTCCATCACAATGCAAAGAAGGGTTAATCAAGAAACATGTTTTAACGAAATGTGAGTGTACTATGTCAGAAGCCGGTTCAAAACCTTTCGAATGATACCTCATTCATTTTTGTGCGTTTTGCAAATGCACAGAAAAAGGGATGTTGCCGACAGAAATGATACATAT
The DNA here is from genome assembly GCA_963931845.1 of Maratus michaelseni. Lineage (NCBI taxonomy): Eukaryota > Metazoa > Arthropoda > Arachnida > Araneae > Salticidae > Maratus > Maratus michaelseni. The sequence goes on along the minus strand of OZ007592.1, from coordinate 44,627,110 downwards.
GATATTTTTTTACTCATTGTATTTCATGAAATGAAAATACAGGATGTATATTCATTATACACATATTAATTTATATTAATTTATATAATTTTTCACTTGTATATTCATTATATACATTCATTATTTAATTTATATTCCTTTATGTAATTTTTCATTTGTATATTCATTATACACATTCATTATATTCATTATATATTATAGAACTGATTATTATGTATATTACAGGGTGTATGGAACTGAGTAATTTGATGTTCGTGATCGAACATCAAATTACTCATTTCTATATTTTTCTAATGAAAATTGTTTGTAAAGTTTACTATGTGGGCTTTTTAAGATCTACCAACAGTAGGTAAAACAATCGGCTGTTTGAAACTATGAATTAAATCTCTATTCGGGTAATGACATTTTAAATATAAAATTTGAAAAAAAAAACTTAAAATATAGACAAATTCAAAAAATGACTGAACACTGCACATCACAATTTAGTAAAGTATGTGTCTGTAAAAAATGGTTAAATTGCTGTGCATAATTTTTGATAATATAGAACTTATGTAACTGAACTAACTTGAGCGATTTCAACATGAAATAGCGCTTAAAATAATTCTGCTATTAAAAAAAAAACTGCCTGTTTTAGAGTGTTTATTATACATTTCTCAACAAAACAACCAGTTTTTAAATATTTTTATATGCAATTGTTTTTTTAAATTTAAGCCGAGAATATGCCCCGGTCACAATAAATTCAATTGCGGTAGCAGTATGAGGTACCTTTTCTAGAATAGAGAGATTAATGATAATTTTATAATTGTATTGATAAAAAGATAAATAAAATGGAAACCAGAAATATGAAAAAGAACGGTATTAAAAGATTTGATCTAATTTAATTATTAATATAAATAAGTTAGATTGCGATTTCTCATTTTTAACGTCTTCATCCAAGGATGCGCAGTCCTTCAGACTCAATGTTACAATTTTTGAAGAAACGTCATAATTTTCGTTAATATAATTAAGCATTGAGCATTGTTTTATATGTTTACTAAACGAAAAAATCCAATTTGATGGACCACCATGTATGAGTTACAGAAAATACATGAATGGATTTAACAAGTATACTGCTGCATAGAATTTTAATAGAAATTTCGGCAATATAGAGATATCACGCCAAATTGCCATTGTTCTTGACGATTTATTTTTAGCGCTACATATGGCTGTATTTTTCAAATACCGCCAAGCGTGGTAAATATTTGATAACTTTTTAGTTACTCTCAGAACTTTCTATAACACATTCGAATGACATGTAGATAAATAGTCAAGTAGGCTTGCATATATTTAAATTAAAATTTAGTAAAAACACTTTCCGGATGTTTCCCGATTTTTCTTATATCATCATTAGTATGCATTTCCAACATTAGTCGTACGTAGACTTTAACACATGTAAACTTTCCACACTATGTAAAAAAAAAAAAAAAAAAAAAACTGTAAGTGTTACACGTAAATTTGTAATTAGGGAATAAGATGTTACCTACTGCAATAACGTGTATGAATTAAGCTGATTTTCAAATTGTTTACTATCAGTAAACTGTATTTAAAACACTAACTATACATAGACAGTAATGCATTCGGATTCTTTTATGTAGTTTTGTAAAGGATCCTTAAATACATAGACACAGTTATTGATATTAAATATGCTGTAGATGAACGTAATATCATACTTAAATTCAGTTGTCATCCACGTTCTAAATATCTTGATTTAAAGTGCTTTATCAAAACGTTTCAATAATTGTTTTAGTAATTAATATCCTTAGATTGTAATGTATAAAGGTTCTTGATTGCGTCCATGTAAAATAATTACAAATGTTGCATACACCATATTGAATAGGAAACAAGCTGTAGATGAACATAATAACGTATGAAATTTTCGTGCGAGAGTATCGTGCTGATCCATGTTTTGAAATATTTAATTTAAAGTGTTTAGAAAGATGCATGTGTTTAGAACATGTGTTTTTTACATGTGTTTAGAAAGCTTTTCAAAATTCGTTACAGTTATTAGTCCATGTAAACCGTAATGTATACTTATTCTTTATACGCTTCTGTAAAATAATTATAAGAACTATCCAACCATCTTCAAGAGGAAACGTGCTGTAGGTCACCATTTTAATTTTGTAACCGTATTGTTCTATATTGCCCAAGTATAAGCGCGTTACAGTACCCATTACAAGCTTTCGCACTTTACATATACTTTACATATACAGATCAGGGAATTATTCAGGGAAAAACCTGTATTTACTTATAGAAAAATTCGTTTTATTTAATCGTCTTTACTTCATCACGCGATTAAATAAGACGGATTTTTCTGTAAGAAAACATTGGCATTTCCATGAAAAATTCCTCGCGCGTGGACATCCCGTATCATTTAACTGCCTAACCTTATAATTCCCCCATATCACAATTATATACTTTTACAAAAACATAATAATTTAACATATTGAGAAATAACATTGCATATAATATACACTACATACAACTTTACATTCTATGCTATTATGATGCATTATAGTTAAATTTTATTCTATTATATATTTTAAGGTAAAATAATTGTAACAAATCAGCAAAAAGCTTATCGTATAATATATGACGGACTGAATATTTTATTTTGTTACATACTATTTGTTTGCGATAAGTTTAAACTTATCATTTACAAACGCAATAAATATTTTTTATAATATGGACGCAAATATCACGTGACGTATTTTATATTTTCCCGAAGTAACCACGAAGTAGTGCTTTTATTTTTTGAAAATTTCATCTCAAATATATTACTACCGCATGGTTTATATTTTCTAATCTAATGGTAAATAAAGGGTGAAATGAAACGTTCTATTTGTCAAACGATTTTTTTTTCTTTCATTTCCTTTTCCGGTATCAATATAAATTTCCTGGAAATGGTCTGTCTCTTTTACTTTTATTTCACATATTTTTTTTTTTTCTAAATCAAACAGTTCATTGTAATGGGCTGTTTGTTGACACATTTAAACATTGTGTTAAATATGGAAGGAATATTTTTGCCGAAACGTCAGTGAAGGCTTACTGTTGAGACCCGAAAAGTTTTTGGTTTCTGTCTGTCTGTTTGTCTGTTTGTCTGTCTGTCTGTCTGTTCTGCGATAACTGCCGTAAAAATGATCCGATTAGGTTGATTTTTGGTGGGTATGTTGGTGAGATACCCGGAATTAGCTGTATAATTTTTGGTTAAATTTGGTTCATTCGTTCGAAAAATAGAGAACATTTCTTTTTAAATCATAATGCTTTCCTATGGGACTGCAGACGATTTTCAAATTTCATTTTTAACTGAAATGGAAATCGCATATTTGAATAATGGATTTCAACGTAAAATTATGGATGTTGATTTTCGATATGGAGGTTTTAAATATATCCAATAATTTTGAAAAATTGACGATACATTTATTAGAATTGAGATATTAATTGTTTAAATGATTGGAAATTTTTTTGCATCTGTTCCGGAAATATAAAACTTTTATTTTCATGTTTTTTACAAATTTTAAAATGCATTTTTTTTTACTTTTCTTTTTAATTTATCAGTTGCCTAGCAACGATATTTCAAAGAAGATAAAAATAATAAAAGCAACACGCACTATTTTGTTCCAATAATTTATTAACAAAATAAATTATTTTTGTATTCTATTGACATAAATGAAGAATTTATTTTAATACAAGTTTTTTTTTAATCTAAAAAGTTACAAGAATAAGAAGTTCATAAGAATTTCAGAATATCATTGCATAAACCGTGTTTAATTTAACGTCTCTAATTTCTGAAACCTCCGAAGAATTGTATATGCCTGTAAATATGTATGCAATAGAAAAAAATTAAATTGCGGATTGTAAGATGCTAAATAATATGAAAAGTGAGATTAAAAAACAGTGACTTGAGCTGACGTTGAGGCTCCTGATCTGCAGATTTACTAGTTAAGCTAAAGAGCGAGTCGTGAGGAGGGGGATGGCGGAAGAAGTGTAACAAAAAACGCTAATTTCAATTAATTTAAACATTATAATTGCCGAAACGTCAGTTGAGGCTCATTGTGAAGACCCGAAAAGTTTTTGGTTTCCGTCTGTCTGCCTGTCTGTTGCGCGATAACTGCCGTAAAAATCGTCCTATTAGGTTGATTTTTGGTGGGTATGTTGGCGAGGTACCCGGAATCAGCTGTATAATTTTTAGTTACATTTGGTTCATTCGTTTGAAAAATATAGAACATTTCTTTTTAGGTCTTAATGCTTTTCAATGGGAAGTCAGACGATTTTTTAAATTTTAACATTCACCGAAAAGAAAATGTCGCAATTGGATAATTGTGAATGCTAACTTAGGGATGCTAAATTTACGAATTGGAGATCTTAATTTAATCCAATCGCTTTGAAAATTAGCTAATATATTTATTAGAATTTCGAAATTAATTGTGTAAATTATTGGGAAATTTTATGCATTAATTTGAAAGATGTGAAACATTTTAATTTCTAATTTTTTACAAAAATTTCCAATGGATTTTTTTTTTCATTGAATGGTTGCTAAGCAACTATATTTCAAAGAATATCAATAAAAGAAAATTGAAGTGAATCGCATTATTTTGACGCGAAATTTTATTAACAAAATAGCTGATTTTCGGGTTATTTAAGTTTTTAATATGATTTTTTTTAATGATATAGATGATAATTTATTTTAACTACTAAAGAAATATTACCAAATCGGTTTTCCAAATCAAAATAATAAAATCGTTGAATGTGTAAATTGAATATAGGTCATATAAGAGGAATTTATATTTGTATAAGTATATTTTATACACGAAATTTTAGTCAGTCATTTTCAGCAACATACGATGTTTAGTGGTTGGAATATAAGTATTATTTTAAGGATAGGATAAAATCTCTTGTAGAAAGAGATGGTTATTCTAATGAAATTAAAATAGTAAATACATTCAGACATATACTCAAGAAATGAAATAGCACAATTACTGGAAAATGAGAATATAAAATTGAAGCGACAACGGCGGGTTCAGAGGGGCGGAGCCACCCTTAAGTAATATACTGATATTTTGAAAAATACAGTAAGAAGTAATTTATGCTATCATTGCATATCATTGTGTTTAATGCGATACTTCTAAAATTTCTAGATCATTGTGTTTAATGCGATACTTCTAAAATTTCCAAAACTTTCGATAAATTTTACATTCTTATAAATGTATAAATAAATTTAAAAAAATGAATTTTAGGATATCAAATATTATGCAGATAATGTTAAAAATTAGTGAGATTAATGAAGAATGATTTGTAGAGCTGACGTTGAGGCCTCTGATCTGAAGATTTACTAGTTTATCTTCAATTCTACATCACATGGAGTACCTATAAGCTCATTTATATACCTATGAATTATGAAATATACCTATTATGAAATATACCTGCAAATTTTGACTACAAGATTAAAAACACATGCAGTAGAAAAATTCCCGTTTTATAGATCCAAAGTAAATATTGAATTCTATTTAGAAATTGATTTTGACACTTATAAAATTTCTGAAACGATAATAATGAGTTATAACCTTAATTTCATATATCATGTGTTTAGAACTCACTAATTAACGTAAGCCTAAGAAGCAGCATGGTCAGTGGCGTAGCCAGGGAGGGGGTCCAAACGCTCTGTATACCAGTAAAATTGTAAAGTTTTCTTCGTCTTCACTATCGCAGAACGTTCTCCGATTGCATAAGGCAAAGAAAACTTTACACAATTAGTGGGTACCAAGAGCAGCTGGACCCCCACCCTGGCTACGCTACTGAGCATGGTTAACTCTATAAGACATATACCAAATTTACTACATGGATTCAGAAAAGGGGACTGATGAATAGTTTACACACCTCATCATCTTTGCGCTATGCCCTCCTCCTATTACCAGAATATTATTTTTTTTATCGAAAATTAGCTAATTAAAATAGTAGCGCAATCTAATAATTGTATAAATAATATGGTATAATTTTTCAAAATGCGTTTATAATAAATGTATGTATATATCTATTTTCCTAGAAACATTCAATTAAGTTTTATTGCTGTCTGGGAAAGCGCACTGTCACCAAAATTCGACAGTTTACGACAATAGGAGTGTATCTAAATTTATTGGGGCTGTAAATTTGAAGTATCAACCTGCTGTCCTGTTACACACGGAGGGAGAAAATGGTCCCCAGAGTTTTAGGCTCTTAAAACGGATCAGCAGGGCAGTCTCGAAGAGTAGGACAAATGGACTGACCCAATGGAGATCCCGATTTTAAACGGGAGTGTAAAATTACTATCCATTTGAAACGCTTGGAACTTGGAATGGCTATCCATTTGGAACGCTTGGAACGTGGAATGGCTATCAACATGGGACGCTTGGAACTTGGAATGGCTATCCACTTGAAACGCTTGAAACTTGAAATGGCTATCCATATGAAACGCTTGAAAGTTTGAATGCTATCAACTTGGAATACAGCCACGCCCTGTGAAATTTAGGCTGCAGGTAATTACAGGGACTTATCTTCATTCTGAAATATGCCTTCATCGAAGTAACTTATATTTCAAAAATATGTCTCCGTACAGTTAACATCATTCTGAAAATGAACTTAGATCATGCAACTTGATTCTTTGTAAAAAGTTTAGCTGGGACTTACGATTTTCTTTTAAGAAGGTTCTGCTCTCAAGCTTCATATATTGAAATGCTTTATAGCATGTCTGTTTTCTTTGACGGAGTTAATAAACTCCATAAGTTTTTAAAAAAATGTTTTGCATAGGATCTTTGTAATATAATAAGTTTGACCGACTAATGGTCCACACATAACGATGACTTATTTTATATCTGTATTATTACATCGACACAGCATCCAAAGATCGATGACAATGATGCTCCTAATGAAAGGTTGTTGTATGTATTAAAGCTTACATATTGCCTACACTATTTAACTGACCTGGTTGACCGCGGATTTTTAAGATTTTAATTACGAGCAGGGAAGACCGAGCTATGCTCGGTCAAAATTAAATTTGAGTTCAAATATCATGAAAATTGACAAAAAACCCCCATTCAAAACCCATGACCAAAATGACCCACTAATTGAATTTTTTCGAACATGTGACTTAGCACAACAGTCTTCTCGTGCCGGAAAACCATAGGATGCAAAATTTAGTGTAAATTGAGCCGCTTTTTAGATATTGACCCACAATGACCCAGAAATGACCCACTAATCGAATTTCTCGAACATGTGACCTAGTCTAATGATTTTCCCCTGCCCGAAACTCGTAAAATACAAAATTTAATCAAAATCGTTAGAGCCGTTTTTTAGATAAAATTAATTTGACCCGATTTGACCCAAAAATGACCCCCTAATCGAAAGTTCTCGAACATGTGACCCAGCCCAATAGTCTTTTCGTGCCCGAAAATAGTCGGATACAAAATTTCGTCAAAATCGTTTGGACCGTTTTTAGCACTTTCCAACCTAGTTGAAAAGTGCTTATGACTTCGGTTTGTCTGGCCGGATGGCCGTCTGGCCGTCTGTCCGTGCTCTAACTCCCGTAAATACACTCGGATTGCTCTGCAATTTTTTAGATACAATTAGCTTGATTATGACCCAAAATGACCCAAAATGACCCACTAATTGAATTTTCTCGAACATGTGACCTAGCCCAACAGTCTTCTCGTGCCCGAAAACCATTGGATGCAAACTTTAGTGTAAATTGAGCCGCTTTTTAGATCTTGACCCACAATGACCCAGAAATGACCCACTAATCGAATTTTCTCGGACATGCGACCTAGCCCAATGCTTTTATCGTGCTCGAAACTCGTAGGACACAAAATTTAATCAAAATCGTTAGAGCCGTTTTTTAGATAAAATTAATTTGACCCGCGTTGACCCAAAAATGACCCACTAATCGAAAGTTCTCGAACATGTGACCCAGCCCAATTGACTTCTTATGCTCGAAAATGGTCGGATACAAAATTTCGTCAAAATCGTTTGAACCGTTTTTTAGATACAATTAGCTAGACCATGACCCAAAATGACCCACTAATCGAATTTTCTCGAGCATGTGACCTAGCCCAATGGTTTTCTGGTGCCCCAAAACGGTAGGATACGAAATTTCGTCAAAATCGTTAGAGCCGTTTTTAAGATAATTTTTGCATATATATATATATATAACCACCCACAAGATTTGCTCCTATTAGAATATATGATGTGACGCTCGAGTTAGAAATGTTGAATATACTGATGTATAATATAATTTTAAATAATATGTACATCAACTTGATATAGTTAACTTTTCTTGAATTACGCATTGGTTTTAGAGAAACTCTAACATGATAGATGTTAAGTCAATAAGTTAAAACAATGCACTCTTTAACCATCAGAAATTTTCTAACTAGTACTGATGGGCATAATGAATGATTTTGATATTGGAATGAATCACTCGAGCATGCGCAAAAGCACAGATGCTAACTTTTTAAATGATTTTTTATCAATTAAAGCCAGGACTTTTGCAAAAAAAAAATGACTTAAAACGAGAGCCACGTAAAAAAATAGAGGCTTTTGTTAACATAAGAGCTCTATCTAATGCACTCTCGAATATACGAGCTCTCCCTAATGCCCACGGTAGAATGCATTCTAAGTATTTCAAAATTCGGAATTCACACCAGAAATAACAACTACAAATATTCTTTTCTTTTAAATTACGGAATGTCTGCCAATAAGTCAAGCAAAGATTTCTATTCCGATTTTCTCGTATGAATTTCTCGTAATATCGTAATCGTATCTCGTAATTAATTTCTCGATTTTCTCGTAATATCTGAATGAAACATTTCCACTAAATTCACAACGTTGATGACAGCATATTTGCTGTCATAGGCATGGAAATTACTGGGTAAAATAATAATAATTATTTTTTAAATATGTCTGGTTTTAGTTGATTAAAAAGAGATAGAACGTTTGCAGTTATGCTTTTATGCATCCTCGAACGTTTCATTAGAATATCAAAATCATTCATTACGCTCATTACTATTTTTAACTTCTTAAATAGTTTTAACAGGGAGTACAATATGTTAGGATATACATCCCACTACACTCAGATATTTAAAGATATCTAATATTTACGAAAAAAGAAACCAAGTATTAAAACAAGCTAAGTGTTGCTTTTTTATTTGAGCTCGAAACAAACAAACAAAAAAGTACATGTGCTCATTATAAATGACTAATATGAATAATTATGGACATATGCTGTGATAATTTAATTCAAAGGATAAAACTTCCAAAAAGTGTTTATTTCTACTTCTCTTGTTATGCTTCCTTTTTGTTTAATAATTGAATATAAAAAATCGATATGTATAAGAAACAGACAAAAACTAAATTCTCAACAATTTTAGATGCGATAAAAGTAAATATAATTTGTTTGAATTGCTGATTGGAACAACAAGGAAATACTTTTGAAAAAAATTGAAAAAAAAAAAACCTTTTACAGGAACTTAAGTAAATATTACACAACAACAATTTTTTTTTTCGTAACTATACTAATATTTTACTTCGCTATAAAATTGAATGTGTGAAAATTTTTAGGAAAATATATTTAAAAGAAACTAAGAAAATATTACGCATCAACAATATATCTTTTAGTCCGTAACTATACAAATATTTTACTTTCCCTACTGAATATTTAGTAATTCTTTTCGTTAAAATTATTTTTTCTAAGTTTAGTTATTGTGGTAAACTGTAAAAAGGTTTCTATTTGACTTTTGTAATTTTAAAATACATTCTAAAAGAAAATCGTCAATAGACGTGTATTAAATTAGCTTTGTAAAATGTGATGACATGACGAGAAGTGTTTGAAATAATAAATATAAAAGTAAAAATAATTTTTAAAAAACACTCTTTTATAAGTATTCAATGTTCATCTTAAAAATTAACGCATAATTTTTTGACTGCAATTCTTGTTTTTTCTCAAAAAAATCCGTTAAAATACAGCAATTTGGCATGGGCACAGACTCAATTATAAATGTTTATTACCTTTTTTTTTTCGCTTGGTAAAAAGCGCAAGCAAGTGAATTTATTCAAAAATATATAATTCAACAGGCAAAAAAAAAAAAAATGAAACATTATTTAAACTATCTTTTTAGAATTTCTAAATTGATTATTCACTGTCTGATAATAAATTAATTAAAATGTATGAAATTATTAATTCATAAAAGCGTATTTCTTTTTAAATATAACACTGTGCATTTTTTAGTTATAATTTATTTTCCATTTTTTAACCTTTAAAATCTTTCATTTTTGCAGTTTAACAGCTATTTGTCATATTTTGGCGAACTTTTATTGGCGCATAAGTAAATTCATTGTTGTTTCAACTCGTAGCATTTGTACTAGTTATATAGAATATTTGGCGATTTATCACCTTTGGCGGGCTAACGGAAAAATGCCTTAAAATGAATAAATTAATTTATAATTAAGTTTTAAAAATACAGGGTGTCTCAAAAGGTCGTTTACAAACTTAACATGCTGGTCTGTCATATCATGGTAAACAAGATTTACATAGGAACTTGTGTTCGAAAATGCAAATTGCGACCGCTAGAGGGCGATTTTCATGTCACCGATAATAACAGCCCAAACGTTTACGGCGAAACGTTGTTGACGTGCATGGGCACGTGTACACCTTGGGTTTTCATGCACCCATATGTGTGCATGTTGTGCAGGTTCAGGACACCGTCCTGTATAAGACAGGATTCATCCAAAAACAAAATCCACGATGGAAAATCCGGCTGTGCGACCCGCTGTTGCAAATACCAGCGTGCGAATGCAACGCGTTGGGGATAATCGTCAACGCACGATGCCTGTACTCTTATTAAATGGTAGGGATGTTGCGTCTCCTCATGCAGTATGCGCATAATGCTGGAACGATTTACACCCAAGACGCGTTCGCTTGCTCGTAGACTTGTTTGCGGGTTTCTGTCAAATTCCAGTAGCACGGTTTCATCTACGACAGGTGTGCGTGTAGTGCGTTCTCGACCGATGTGGCTACGTACTTGGAAAGCTCCTGCTGCACGCAATCTGCGGTGCAATTGTCCAAACAAAACATGACTTGGCTGACGTCTGCTTGGGAAGCGCTCAAGGTACATCCGTACCACGGCTCGTGCATTTCTATCGCCGGCGTCATACACATAATGCATATCGGCCAATTTTGCGTTACTAAACCGATTCATCCTTTTCCTGCAACGTCCTCGCCTGAAATGATGACGCTTCCCACTCTCCCGTAAGCCTGCGCTCATCGCCCTCTAGCGGTCGCAGTTTGCATTTTCGAACACAAGTTCCTATGTAAATCTTGTTTATCATGATATAACAGACCAGCATGTTAAGTTTGTAAACGACTTTTTGAGACACCCTGTATTAAAATGTTCAATTCTCATCAGAAACACACCTGTGAACATAATTTTTATAATTCTAGTGTATCAGGGCGTGGTGTAAAAATCGATTACAGAATTCTATCTTTAGATACAAAAACCAGGTTGAGTTAAATTAAAAAGTGTAATAATTACAATAACTCTAATTGGTAAGAGAAATCTTTTCTTAATAATAAGCTAATAAAAGTTCTCTTACCTCATTCGGGCATCATTAACGCCTTTATAATGGACGATCTTTTGTGTAAGTATTATTTTAATTGAAGACTACATCTTTAGAGGGAAAACATTAATTTAACATAAAGACAAACACTGGCACGAAAAATAAAAATTAAATTATTTATAGAGAACCATAAGTTTTACTCTGTCACGGTGCAGGTATGCCACAAACGACTATTTTTACATTCTATTTGCATCACTATTAAAATAATATATATATTACATTTCTCTTGGAACAATGGAACAATGTAGTTAGCATCATGGAATACCTAGTTGCAGTCAACTGAACTTCCAGGTTAGAGATAATTTGACTTGCGAGGCAAAAATGAGCCGTGAGAAGTTTAAAAGTTAAAAATCAAATAAATAAAAATAAAAATAAATAAATTTTTGAATGTAATAATGAATTAATAAGAGTATAACAATAAAAGTTAAGAAAACATAAAAAAGAAAAATTCCATTAGATCAAAAAAAAAAAAAAAAAAAAAAAAAAAAAGGGACAGACGAAACCTACCGAGGGTCGAACCCATCTCAAAAAAGGAAAAAAAGACTCTTTACAGAGACCATAGATAAATTTTAAGGCTAGAAAAGCATTTACATTATAAGAAGAGAGGTTAAAGGAGTATTATACATTTCTCTTGCGCGTGATGTCAAAGTATATGTGAAACATTTCTGTTTTTAGAATGTGGTGCGAGATAGAGTTAAAAAATAGTTGCCAGTAGCAGCCCGGCTGTGCGATTAAACAACTTCTAATTGAAAAGAATACATAGAACAACTTAACACGTTGAGTGACAAATGTATTGCCGGCGGTGCACACTTTATTTTTATTAGAGTGACGTGTGTACCGCTGTGGTCATATATCAATCTAAATTTAAAGCATATTAATTTTGATGGCACTCCAGTAACATACATTACTGTTGCTCTATGTCACCTAGATAGAGCATTTTTTATATTTTTGAAATTAATTTTTTATTTTATATTTCCTATGAGTTATAAAAGGAATAAAATACATATTTTAATTACAACTCAAAATTTTATTTCATCAACATTATAATAAAACAGCACTTTTACGTTTCTCATTAAAAAAAAAAACAAACTTGGATCCATTTTTATTGCTAATTTTCGTTATTACTAAAATACAAACAATATTGGCACCGTTATAAATTGAAAAAAGAACGAAAAATTATGCGTCAGTCATGGATTATGTAACACATTCCAACACTTCCAAACTAATTTTACAAAGCTTTACAGTTTAGTAAGGTGAAAGGCGTAACATATTTAAAAACACAATTTAAGGAATTACCAACAACATTCGGAAGAATAACTGAGTTTTTTTGTGCAACCTTCTATATGATCTATAGATTTTTATATATACTATATAGAACCTTAATTTTAGTTCAGTTAGGAAACGCGTAGCAGGTATATCAATTTCAATATGTTTCAAATAATGAAACATTATTAAAATAAACTGCAAGTGATTTTTCTCCGTAGACCGCAATGTAACAGAATTGTTTTGAGTGACTCTGTAAAGGATCTATAAGTGCTATGCACACCATATTTTATAGTATGCCTCTTGCAGTGGACGTCAGTGATATATATGACTTTCAATATGTTTGAAATTGTGAACATCGTTAACATTAACTGCAAATTATATTTCTCTATAGACTGTACTGTAACGGAATTCTTTTGAGTGTCCCTGTAAAAAAACTATAAGTGCTACACACTTCATTTTCAATACCGAACATGCCATTGTAAACCTTAATAATGTATATTAATTTCATGACAATTCGAATATATTTACTCGAGTTAGAGCACAGACAGTCAGACGGCAGATAGACAGACAAACCGAATTTATAAACACTTTTCAAATATGTTAAAAAGTGTTAAAAAGAGTGAAATTCCTAAAAAAACAAACAAACAAACAAACAAATTAATTGCATGATGGCCGGCGGCGTGTTTAAAACACATTTTTTTTAATAAATTTTACTTACCCTTGTAATAAATTTCATTAAAGTTATTAGTTTACTGCTAAAATGTAATAATGACACCCTATGAAATCTTAATTCATATATATATAGTGGCACTAAACGTGTTAACACGTTGGCGGACACTTGCGGCTATAGCCGCCAAAGCGAAGTTCACAATGTGGCATGACGGCTATAGCCGCCCAAAACGAAACGGTCGTTTTTAGACACAACGGCTATAGCAGCACAAATGTGCATTTACCGGCGTACAAGTAGAAGCCCAGTGTCATGTTTTGGAAACAATTTTTTAGGTTGAAGTTTGTTTTCCACCTGTTATACGAGTTGCAGCTTCAGTATGCACGTGCAGGGTGGCTAGTGACCAGGGAAAAATACAGTAAAAAAAATGATAATTACCAATATATTCTTATAGAAAAATTCAATTTAATTATCTGATAGAATAATCAACATAAATTTTTCTATAAGAATATACTGGTGTTTATTACATTTTTTGACTGTATTTTTACGTGACCACTAGCCACGCTGACGTGGTTGTGAAGGGAGTGGTGGAACCTAATTAAAGGTGCTGAATTAATGAAAATTATTTTTACTTAAGCAGAAAGAGTAAAACTATACTTCTAATATTCTAAAAATTACAAAAACATATAGTGTCAATTTTTGCACTTAACTTGTTCCTACTGTCCGTCAATGTGTTAAAAAAAGGCTATTTTCATTCAATTCACACATTTCGTCGTTCATGCTCCTTAATTAAATGTCTGTGTTCAAATAGTGTTCAAAACTACATCAGTGGCAAAATTAAATGAGAAAATCAAATTTGTTTGTTAGCTAAATTTCGTAGAATAAATCCAGATAAAAAGTGTAATTAATTAATATAAGTATTTAAAGACATAGTTAAGAACTTTTATTTGTTTTACGTAGCAATTTATTTCGCATTGCTCAAAAGTATTTATTTCTTATTTCTTTACTATTATTGTAAGGTTAGAAAAAATATCTGATGATAAAACAAGTAAGTGCATTGTTATTTTTAAACATTTTCTTTTTAAAACACTTTAACAAACTAAACTATTTATCTCATTATATTTTAGTTAAACTCAAGAACAATCTAAACTATTTAATACTTTTTCTTTTACTTTTAAGCGCTTTTTAATTGATAGAAAAGTCAAACCGAATCAGACTGATCAATTTAACAATGAAATGTTAAAATAAACTCATAGATATAAATTCTTATTTAAAAAAATATGATAATTGAAATAACATTTTTTAAAATGTAATTAAAAATAATAATTTAACATTATCTTAATAATATTGCTATCTCTTCTCACGGCAAATAATGAGAAAAAAATATTAAAACAGAAATAATTTCTGATTAATTTAATGAAATTGTTTCTGCATATAGTAGTTGATATTAACCTTTTGATTACGGTGTTGGGACGACATACGTCCCAGCGACTAATTTTTTATTCAATTCCTACCACGTTTTGAAAAATAATCTCTTCCATATGCTTGTTTATACCAGACTATTTTATAGAGATATCTACCACAAAGGAAATGTTTTATAAATTGTGGTACGATTAAATATAAAAATAGTAGCTTAAAAACATAAAAATATAAATCCTGTCCCCTAATCAGAAGGTTAAGACTGAAAAACAATATTAAAAAATAATCGTATTCTTTTTTTCCACATTAAAACAGTATTTTCATATAAAAGTAATTTTTCCAACTATTAAATCATCTATTTTTGTTTCGTCTTTTAGATGCGGAAGACACATTGTTTTCACACATAAAGTGGTAGTGGATAAGAATTCTATCTTATATTGTTTAAGATTTTTATTTTTTAAAGAAAAAAGAAACTTTAAAGATCGTTAGAAATATTTTTATCAATAACAGTTAAATTAAAAAATAAAAATATCTTTTTAATATTGAATATCGTCGTTATTTTAATATCAAACAACTCTATCTACAAAAACAGTATTTGCTATGAGTAATTCCATAGCTGCCAAGTTTTATGCTTTTTTCCTACGACTAAAATTTCATAGTAAATTTAACCTTATTAAATCGCCGAATTCATGCGATTCAATAAGGTAAAAATTTCTATTAATTTTTAGTGGTAACCAAAAAGCGTAAAAGTTAGCAGCTATGGTAATTCCGTTTTAAAAAATAAAGATTTATGTAATAGTAAACAGTTGCGACCTATCTTCTGATCCAGGGGTTACACACAACCTTTACCCTATTTCCTTACCACTAAAATTTAACAGTAAATTTTGGCTTGTTTAATCACTAAAATTAGCGATTAAATAAAGCAAATATTTATATTAAATTTTAGTGGTAACAAAATAGCGTAAAAATTGGCAGTTATGATTACACCTAGTCATAAATTTCGGAAAATCGATTTTTCATTTTAGAAGCTTTATCAACGGAAGAGGTGCTACTTTATGATGCTGGAATAGATTATATGTAAATAAAAAATATTACGTACCATGCTATAATTATAACACAAAACTTTAAACTCGTTTATCAAATCGATGACCACGATTACTCTAAAACGATTACATAATATATTCATTTCTAATTGTGTCAGCTTTTTCCCTATATAATTGTTCAGTGCTTGGCTATAATGTCGTATGCACCGTTTTTTTTAATCGGTTAGGAAGTTGTGAGTATTATAGATACCTTGGTGTAGACATTAATAGAGAAGGCACAGACTCACAGGAAATTAAATACAGAATCTGCCAAGGAAGAAAGGCTGTTAAACTTTTAAACTCTATTTGGTGGAGTGAGGAGATCTCCAGAAAAAGAAAATATAATATATATAATTCTATAGTAAAGAGCATTTTGTTATATGGAGCAGAGGGATGGAGAATTATGGAGACTGAAAGAAAGAAATTAGCAGCAGTGGAAATGGATGCCCTAAGAAGATCATGCAGGATATCAAGAATAGAGAGAATAAGAAATGAAAGAATAAAAGAAATGATGTGAAAAGTGTCTTTTTTTTTATAGTTAGCTTTGACCGCCTTTTCCACCTGGCATTTATATGCTGTTTGCTTCGAACATGTCCCGAACCCTATCTTTAATCCTTAAACTTTTTATCAGTAGTATACTTACTACAGCTATACCATTTTACTTTCCTATTATTGACTCTATCCTTAATATGTATTGCTTTTCTATATATTCCAAACTTATTTCTTCCATTTTTTAAATTTTCTTTTCTTTCTATTTTATTTGCTCTTTAAAGCAATCTTATCTTTTCCCAACGGCTCACTATTACAATACATTTTACTCACAATAGACTGGGCGTAAAGTTGCTGCAACTAGGAAGCCCCTTAACCGGCATCAACTGTTCCGGATTGTTCTATCCTTCTTAATCAATTTCCCCCATAAATTTTGCCAAACGGAAGACATTTCATATTTTTATCTCGCTCATTATACAATTTTAATTAAAATCGAAAACTTTTTTTTTTCTTTTTCAAAATGTCTGGTAGAATTAAATAATTTTTTTTTAAAGTTTGGCGTATATGATTCTGCGCATGCCCGAATGATTCATTCGAATATCAAAATCATTCATTCTGCCCATCACTAGGATAGACCTATATAGACCTAGGATAGACCTTCCTCCTGGGCCTTTAGACACAGACCGTTCCGGCTTTAAATCTAATGTGTATGTCGTCCAGGAAGATGTCTCGTTCCTTCTTGTATTTACATTACGTATTTTTACCACTCATATATCAATCAGAAATGATTTCTTTCCATATGCGCGTTGTTATTTTATTATAAAATGTCAAACAATTAGCAAGTTACGTAGTTAATCCACAATTATTCCACATTATTCCATACTAGTGCGAATTCGCAGCATCTAAAATGTGAAATATCGGCGTTTTTAAAAAGTGCTTTTATTAATTTTCATTTATCATTTGTCATTTACAAAATGAAAAAGAATTAAAAAAGATTATGTGTTGAAAGCAAACATATTGCATTCAAAAATTTAAAGGGTAGTCCAATATTTAATTATCGAAGAGTAATAAAGATAATGGAAAAAATAATTAAAATATATGCATTGACTTAAATTTTTTCCAATTGCGTAGCTGTTCTTTATAAATATTTTATCTTTTTTTTTTTTTTCACATAGCGTTTAATTTTTTTTATATCATCATTTATTGTAGGTAGCTAATGATATTTATCACGACGTTACGAAATTTTATTCATATCACAAAAGCCCAATTCATGCAGTCGGTAAAGGATTGAATATAATAATGAACTTTTAAGTTCTTCTGCTAACAGACATGTTCTACAGAATTTTATTCCTAAATCTGCTGATATATATATATTAAATTTCTAAAGATTTTTGTTATTTGTAGCAGTGAAACATGGTCTATTTGACTATTTGTGCATACAATACAGAAATGTAGACACAGAAGTGCACAAAAAGGATTCATAGAAAAAAAATCATTCAGATTCATTTAGATTTTTTACAAGCTGTAGTTATATTGTATTACAAATAGAAATTTTCATGTTTTCATTATATAGATTTTATAACATTTTCATACTTTCTTATTTTATTTGACGTATGTCGTGAACTGTTTGCGGGTGAGTAATGAAATTACACAGTTAAAAAAAAGGAACATTTCTAAAACAGTTAAAAAAACAACCGAGAGGATTAGTAATGTTTTGTTCTTTTTATAAAAACATGGTATCGAACAAAAATCATAGAAATTGGTGAACCCCGACGGTTAGAAAAACACATGTTTTTGTTATGAGTTGATATGATTAAATAACTGTGGGTATTCATTGATAAAATTACCTGAAGTTTGTGTATTTGAAAATTTTCAAACTATGATTTATATTAAACACTATGTGTTCCAACTGCATTCAAAATTCATTTTACACAAGAGAAAATTCAGCAAATTAGTCATATAAAAGAAGCAAAATTACACCTTACGTAAAAAAACACGTGCATGCGAAAATAGTTTAAAAATAATTTCTAAATGACATTTTTCAGTGGTGAAAGAAATACGAAGCAGTGGGCCGATTGTCACCACTAAATTTTAATAGTATTGTTCTTATAAGATCTCAGAAATTCTGTCGCTAACTACGTTGTTCCATTGTTCCATCAAATAAGACCAAGATTATTATTAAAATTTAGTGGTGGGAATCATCCCATTTCTACACATTTTTCACCTTCCATTTGCGCATCTTCTCCTTTCAAAACGTTTTTTTCCTAACACACTATTTTGTGAGCGAATAAGAGTGCAAAGAACAGTAGGGAACAAATTAGAACATCTGTAGGACATTTTGACGTGCTTTAGCGTTGTCTATCGGTGATGTGTATGCTATTTTTTATTATATCTTGAGTCCATGATCCTAAATGTTCTTTATATTCTCCCGAGTTACGTAAATTTAATTTCGACAATCCTAAAATTTAGAAAAGAATCCAGGGAACATCTGCAAGTCACTATCATATACCAGTAATATTCAAGAAATAACGCACATGCTTAATCAATAGTAAATTATTTTAGCAGGGATTTATGTAATAAATACTCTGATCTGTTTATATAAAAAAAATTTCGCATGCGAAAAATAACTAAAAAAAAATTACATGATTTTTTTAAAATTCTTTTCTAACACGCTATTTTGCGAGCGAATAGAAGTGCAAAGAACAATAGCGAATATTTAGAACATC